>CM029016.1:79995318-80335673 GCA_016801055.1 Panax notoginseng | reverse complement strand
AATTTTCAAAAATGGTTGGTGCGTAGAATTGTAGAAAAGATTATTAATATTTTATTAATTTAGTCTCCTTTGGCGTTCTAGCATTTTCCTATAAATAGGTGCTTATGTTAGAAATGAAAAATCACACCAGAAATATAAGTTTTCTCTCTCTATATGATCAAGCATATTTTTGTTGGTATTTAGATATCTTGAGTGTTGCTATACGACGCAAGTTCGTTCAGCGTTATATCCGATATTCAGTCAGAATACTGCTCTTTTGAGGTAAGGTTTTTAAGGGATATTATGTTTTTCAATTTCGTACTCTTCCATCCTTCAGAAAATTCTGGAAAAATTTGAAATGATATTTTGATGAGTTTTATTGATTGTTTCCAAAAATAGTGATTTTTGGATGTATAGATAAGAGTTATGAATTTTATGAGAAAAGGACTATTTTAAAAGTAACCGCTTATAACTCCTTGTGGTTAACTCCAAAATTGATGAAATTTTTATTGGAAGTATATATATATATATAATATCAGTGTACTCTGTGAATTTTGGAATTTTTGGATAAAAGTACAATTTATGATAAATGTCTAAATATTCGACGGTTTTGCCATATGAAAAATTGTAAATGAGTTTTAAAAATTCTGAGAAAAATATATGTTCAATATGGACTATATTCTACTAAATCCAGAAAAGAAATATTTTTAGAACTGATTTGATATTTTTCATGAAAATGGACTAGTTATGAGTAAATGAATTAAATATTTTATGTGAAGTAAAAAAATTGGAAAATAGGATTTTATGGCTTGAGAATCCTATATGAGGTATATGCAGATTTTTTATGAGGGTTTTTGGTTATTGGTGATGAATTCTTATGAGTTTGGCATTTTAAGATGATTAAAGACATTATTTAGTAAAGTGTAAACAATTAAAATAAATTATTTATAAGCTTAAGATATTATTCTTTTATATCATTATACCGAAATATTGGTATGGATTTTACTGTAGAATTTCTATCTTTTTCATGTCGAGTTACTATTCATGAGTTACTATTTACGAGTTACTATTCACGAGTTACTATTCGTGAGTTACTATTCACGACAAAATTAGTTTCTTTTTTCTGACCAAATTATAGTTGATTTATGAATTTTACTCTTGAGATTAAATCTATATGTTGATTATATTGATTTTATTATCATATATAATATTTTTATAACCCTAATGATGATATTTCTCTTTGACTTGAGTGTAAAGATGGGTAGATTTTTGGTATGATCATGACTATGGGTTTCCTTTGGCCAGTAGTGCAAAGTTGAATTGTTGACTGGTATGATCATGACCATTGAATTTATAATTGAATATCTTTAGCTTAAGTGCAAAGGTGAATTGATCAACATGGTTATAATTATTGTTTATATAAATTCTGAAATGATTATATATTTCTTTGAGATATTAATATATTTGGCCTGCAGTGCAAATATGAACTGTTGATGAATATATTTGGCCTGTAGTGCAAATATGAACTGTTGTTGAATATCTTTGGCTTGTAGTGCAAAGATGAACTGGTGATGAATATCTTTGGTCGTAGTGCAAAGATAACCTGTTGTTGAATATCTTTGGCCAGTAGTGCAAAGATGAACTGGTGACGAATATCTTTGGCCCGTAGTGCGAAGATGAAGTTATTAGTATAATTTAATTACAGGAAATGTGATTTGGTGTAACCATGATCTTTGATGTTTCAGGTAAAGAAAGGTGATGAAAATTATCTTCGTCCTAGATGATAAGAGGAATTTAGAATCACAATTATGATTATGAGTTATTCATATGATTGTGGAAATGAACTGTTGATTGATGTTACAGGGATAAAATATTATTGGTGGACTTTTAACGTGGAGAAGATAATAGACTTTATAGTCTATTTGACTCTTCTAATGGATTGCTCGTTCCGCTGCAACTATGGTTGAATTTTTTTTATCATCTACCATATGTTCTAAATCTCTGATTTATTATTGATGAAGGCTATTGATAATTTAATTATCTTTAGTCATGATATTCTTTACTGGGCTAGTTGTGTTCACCCTTTTGCTTCACAATTCTTTTCAGGTAATAAGAGTGTAGCTGGGTCGAGCGGGGGTAACAGGGGAATAGAACGGTGGTCATCATTTAGTAGTTATATTTGGTGAATCAACTAGGGTGAGGTGAACCCAACGTTGGAAGGGTGTTTTGTCACTATCATACAAGATGTCTAATGACATACAACATCGTGTCATCATAAGACACGGTTGTGCACACCCACTTACTGAGTATATCTACGAGCACTACCTATATAATCTTAGTGTTTGTTTGAAGTATAATTTCACGATTAAAGACAATGAAGATAATGATAAGTCAAGAGAAGACTCACCATTGGGAAGAATATATGATAGTAATCTTCTCATTTTTCTTTGGGTCTATTGGGTCAACCAAGGATAATTCTTTGGCCATATGATATCTATCATAACCTAGACGCATGGCCTCCCATGTACGAAGGTTTTCTTGAGCACTTCCCAAAGATTTTAATTTCTAAAACAGTTTTTGACTATACCTTTATAAGGTGTCATTGTGTGTGGTGTTCACGGTTGAGACATGAGTCACATTTGCTATATATTTGTATCCAAACTCACAGCATATGTGTTGTTGTATTTTGCACGACAATTGTTGTAATAAAGTTGTAGTTATTTTCTGTACCATGTATTTGGCGACTCAGAATAGGTTGGATGGAATGGACCTATTTTGGGGTTGTCACATTTGGTATCAGAGCTGAGGGATATGGTCTCTGGCGGAGATCGGGGAATATAACTAGGAGGGGAGAGATGACTAAATCCTTCGCTAGTGTGTCCTACCTAAACTTATTTGTTGATCAGTCATAATATCGGGATATTATGTGATATGTTAATTTGTTTAATTAACCCTTATTTTATGGAGTATTTGAGAATGGCAGCTGAGAATGCTAACAATAGAGTGAATGAAACTATGGGGATACCTCTAATCACTAACCATGACAATGTGATGTCAGACGAAGAAGGAATTAGAGATATTCTTGTGGTAAGTGAAGAATTGATAGTTGCACCCGAGATAGTCGTAGATGTAACAGCTGAGAGTGAGGAAGAAGAGGAAGAAGAGGTACTTGAGGAGAATTTATTAGAGGTATTATATGATCAAAATGTAGAATTTTAAAATAGTATTCATGAGTTAGAAGAGCAGGCTGAAGAATGACAGGCGGTCGTGGAGCAAAAGGATGCAATAATTCAAGCTTGTGTTACCCGATATGTGATGCTTGAACAGAAGCATTCTTTTGTAGAGTATAAGATGATAAAGATGGAATCTGAGCTGAAAGAAGAAAAAACTGAACGAGTAAGAATGAGTGATGCATGGGCAAAAGCCGCACAACACGTGGATATTGTGGAAAGAGATGTCTGATCTAAGAACGCTAAAATAGATTATATGAATTTCTCTTTTTGGAAAGTAATTGGGAGAACCCAACATCGAGTTTTAAATTACCCTGTACAGAGCGGTCAACCTGAATTCGATATGGATAGAAGATTGATGATTCAGATCATGAATCAGGAGTACGACGATGCAGTTGAGTGAGAAATATGTCCTACAGAAAAGTATATTTCAACGGTAGTGATGACGCCAAATGCTTCCAAGACAAGTCAAAGCCGAGTAGTTCGAGGGATGAAGGTTGTCATGACTTCCCAACAAATGAGGAACCCAAATCAAGTTATCATGGAAGATGAGCAATGGAGAAATCATGATGATCTGGGAGATAGAATCTGAAATGAAAGTAAGGTATTCTCAACTTTTCGAAATACCAGGTACGTAAATTTCGGGACGAAATTTCATAAGGAGGGGAGATTGTAAGACCCCAGATTTTATGAAATAAAAGTATTCAATTTTTCCTATTTAGTAAATGGCTAAATTGATAAAAAGTTAAAGTTAATGGTGATATATATAAAATTTTTAAAATACGTAAGTGGTTATAAAATATTCATTGTTGTCGGGGAATATTCGTTTAGTCGTGGAATATTCTTTCTGTCGGGAAATATTCGTACGACGGCGCAGCCATTTGTGGGCCCCATAACAGAATAACTGTCGGATGAAGAAAATGACAAATTTGAGTTTTTATAAATAACGGCGTAGTTGTTACCGTTAACACTATTGGAATACCTGGTGGTTAAAATACAGTAATACGCGTAGTTACACAGTAGCACACGGCATTGCACAATATTTTTTTAATTATTGATTCTTACGTGAAAATGCACTACTCAATAATGGTTACAATAATTTATGTTCAATATTTTATTTTATTGATTCAATAATTACTGGGTTGATATTTTATATTATTGTTGTTTCAATAATTGTCACTGCACAGTATCTCCACATAGATCTCTATCTCCTTATACATTATATCGTGGAACAAAGCCATCATAGCTCGCTGATATGTGGCTCGGCATTGATGAGGCCGAAAGAAAATCGTCTGTAGCAAAAGGTTCCCCAAGGTGTGATGAAAGCAGTTTTCTCACGATCCTCTTCAGCAACCATGATCTGGTGGTACCCCGCAAAGCAATCAGCAAAGGAATACATGCCATATTGAGCAGTATTGTAAATGAGAATGTGGATAAATGGCACGGGAAAGCTATCATTAAGGCAAGCTTTATTCAAATCCCGATAATCCACACAAACTCGCACCTTTCCTCTAGGTTTAGGCACGAGAACGATGTTGGATATCCATCCAGGATATGTGGACTCCATGATGATACCAGCTTGAAATTGTTTCACAATTTCTTCTGTCACCTCTAAATCCACTCAGGTTTCAATCGCCTGAGATTCTGCTTGACTGGCTTAAATCTCTCTTTAATGGGAAGGCGATGAAGGATAATGTCAGTGGACAAACCCACCATGTCTTCATGAGACCATGCAAACACATCCTAGAATTGGGCTTGTAGCATAACCATGTCATTCCTCTGGTTTGGAGTAAGGTCTGAACCAATCTAAATTAACTTAGGATTTTCTAAGGTTCTGAGATTGAAGGAGGTGGTTTGATCAAGGTTGGGTTTAGGTTTGTCTTTGACCCATTCTTTGATCTCTTGAGGCACCTCAATGTCCTCTTGTATTCCCATCAAGTCTGAGTCCAACTTTTCATCAAAGTTACAATCCTTGTGGAGAAGAGGCATCTTATCAGCAAGTATAGGCACATCTAAGTTCAGAGTCCTGAAACAAAATATGCTTTCACTTAATATATATGAAACTATTTAATTATACAAAGTGTTAGCATGTACTAACAAAATAACTACTAATATTGTATAACAAAACAACTACTAATATTGTACAGAAAAGTAAGCAGTTATGATATTTACAGGACAGAAGGAGTTCCTGCTCGTTTTACCCTTGTCGACCAATGAAAGGAGTTCTGCTCCAATTTGCAACGATGAAGTCCGGTGGACTGCAGTGATGGAGGGGCTGTCATTGTGAGAGCCCTGAATCCGGGTCGCTATTCACCGCGGATCCGGTACAATCATTCTATCACTATTTACGGAAGATATAAACATAAATTATTTGTACAATAAACGTACACATTATTCTCCCAAAATCGAGTAACCTTAACTTATACACAACTCATAAACTATCTAACATATAACATATTTATCAAACTATTCTATTACAAATTAGCTGCTCATTTTATCCCTAACTGAACTTGGCTTTATCCTTTCTTCTATCCGACGTTTTCGCCTAAATCTGCAATGTTAAATCATGATATAGCAAGGGTGAGCATAAATGTTGCCCAATAAGTTTAAATTTATTAAGACATATCATGATTGAAAGAGTCTGAATAATAAGCTGGCTATAATTCAACAATATAATTGTGAACTAGCAAGAACAAATTTTTGACTGAACAAGTATTAAACATGAACAAATATATCTGGACCAACTGGTAATGAAGGTGATCAACCTTTCATACCTGACTTATACATGCAATATGTACATAATACAATTCTACAGTGGCAATCAACATTGATTAACCATAAGCATATCTGAATGAAATAACTCTTAGTAGAGTTAAGTAAAACTTGCTTGAACCGTTGATTACCGCTATGCAATTTATATCGCTTTATCCGAAGACCTAATATTAGTAATATAGATCTCCAATATTAGAATAATATCAGCACAATATAATACCACAATATATATATACACAGAATAACCTAAACACATAACACATAACCCTATCAGTCTATAACACACATACGACTCGGTATCAGGTCAAACTATTTCAGTCTGACTTGAGTTCGACAAAGTTCTAACGTGCCAATGGTCTAGTCGGACAAAATTTCGAGTTTAAGTTCAATTAAACTCTACCTAATCACTTAACAATTATCTCCGATAATTTTAATATCAATCAAAATATTTTTCATAAACTCGTAATAATTTTTTTAAATAATTATTACCATTTATCTAAATTTTCAATCATTAATAACATATTTAAATGAATTAAATATCACAATATTCTATTATCATTAATATTTATTTATAATCAAATATTAATGAAATTCAATGCATAATATATTTATAATATATCAAAGTATTTTTAATACCTTAAAATCACTTTTATATGATTTTCAAACAGTTAAATTCATTACCGATAATTACTATTAATATTAAAATATTAATATTTTCATGGAAAAATATCATAAGTTATATTTTATAACTTAAAAATATTTTTATAACACTTAAATCATTTTTATATGATTTATAAAGCATTAATTCTATTTTTCCTTAATTTATTTAATATATTTATTAAATAAACTAATTATCATTAATATGGATTAATTAATGAATTTCATCACAAAATATTAAAAGTCACTCAAAATAACTTAAAATATTTTATTATACCATAAAATTATTTTTCATGATTTTTCATGTACTAAAATCATTTTTAAATAATTTATTTAATAAATAAATAAATTAAATATCATTTATATTCCAAAAATATTAAATATTTATGAAATATACTTAAAATAATTAAAAACTATTTTTCAGAATTTAAAATAATTTTTCGAAATTTAGTTAGTATTTTTAATAATTAAAAACTATTTATTAATTAATTTCCGAAAATTAGAAATTAAATAATAATACAACTGTCGCTAAAGGCCCCTATAGCGACAGACCTGTCGCTATAGGTGTTCTTCAAGCTGTTCTTGAGCTGCCTAGAACTTCAAGACCAGTTGACAGGTTGGGTGGTTTGACCGTGCATAAGTCTCTGTAAAATTTGATTCTGGGTACGGTTTTGAGTCCATGTTATAGTATTGATGCAATACTATAACCTTAAGCAAACATCATGGTCATCCTACACCAAATCAGTGATATACAGGCCATACAAAAGCATGTCAGGCACTGTCTTCAATTTCTGGGTTTTCCAGAAATTGAAGAACAGTCGAGATGCTACCTTTGACCCCTTAACTCCTTGATGAACAGGCTTAATTAATGTGTTTTAAAGGTACAAATATGTAGTCGAGATGTCCGTTAACAACTTGATATCATCAGATCAGTCTAACAACAACATTACACAAAGGTTTAGGCCGGTCAAACTACTTGTCAGGAACTCGGCTGATGAAGATCTGGGTTTTCCAGAAAACCTTCATCAGGCAGTTTGGTCAACTACGTTTGACCATGATTTTCTATAATCCTGATACAGATCTGGGTAAGGTAATGGCTTGGAAGTGTTGATCTCATGACAGACTACAACTATAAAGCAAACACATGACTAAAACACTAACATACTGCAAGATCAAAGGCTGAAAAAATATTGTCAGACGACTGCTGGGAAATCTGGGTTACCCAGATTCAGACTTTTGTTGTCGGTCAACGCCTTTTGACCGCTTGTAATATACAATATAGACTTGCTATGACCCTGATTCAAGTTTCAGAATAAAGACCACATCGCATACTATAGATCATAACATAAAACACATAAAACACTTAACACACGGATCTAAAGGTCCTGACATATGACCATCAGACCAAACTTTTAAACTTTTTCCAGATTTCAAAAATCATCAAAATCGTGCATCTAGATGTTATAGATCCTTGATCTAACAACCCAGATGTAAGACCCCAGATTTTATGAAATAAAAGTATTCAATTTTTTCTATTTAGTAAATGGCTAAATTGATAAAAAGTTAAAGTTAATCGTGATATATATAAAATTTTCAAAATACGTAAGTGGTTATAGAATATTCATTGTTGTCGGGAAATATTCGTTTAGTCGTGGAATATTCGTACGACGGCGCAGCCATTTGTGGGCCCCATAGCAGAATAACTATCGGATGAAGAAAACTCCAAATACCGTTAACACTATTGGAATACCTGATGGTTAAAATACAGTAATACGCGTAGTTACAAAGTAGCACACGGTATTGCACAGTATTTTTTTAATTATTGATTCTTACGTGAGAAGGCACTACTCAATAATTGTTACAGTATTTTTTGTTCAATATTTTATTTTATTGATTCAATAATTGCTGCGTTGATATTTTATATTATTGTTGTTTTAATAATTGTCACTGCACAGTATCTCCATTATCAGATCAATAATTTATATTATTTGAATAATATTATTAGATAGCATTATTGATAATGTCTAGAAAGTTTTGTCAAGGAGAGGTTTGGTCACCTAATTGCGCGCCAGTAAGGAGAAATCCTTATCAGAAAGTCTCCTCTTTCCTGAGAACGGCCTGGTTGCCAGTACTGTGATTCTGTAATATTATTTGTGAATAATTAATTATTAATTTATATGATAAGGAAAATATTAATTTTATGTGGATATAGATGGAGAAAATTTTTAAAGTGACAATTGTTGAAAAATATATTTTATCTTTTCTGATAAAATAATTTATTATTACATTTAATAATATAATAATGGTGATAGTTTTACAATGAATGTGGGATATATGAGTATACGAGGAGGAAGAGTATTTTTGTTGCATTAAATGATTAACACATATTTTGTGTGTCGGTGGACCCCATTTCTTGACTGAAATTTGATTATAGCTTGTAAAATCGTCCGTTTATGGATTTCGGTCAATTTTTATTTAGAATTTGGAAAAATTTTCTTCTGCAAAGTTGTAGATAATTGAATTTCCTATAAAAATTCGTGAGATTCGAATTTTCTGATAAAAGGACTACTTTCTATGAATTATTGAAGTTTCAGAAAATAAAATAATTTTTATTAAATTATGGGTGAGACCCACTTTTGGTTGTTGGGGGATGGTGGCTGATTTTTGGTGGGCCCCACTGTGGTGGCTATTGAATTTTCAAAAATGGTTGGTGCGTAGAATTGAAGAAAAGATTAATTAATATTTTATTAATTTAGTCTCCTTTGGCGTTCTAGTATTTTCCTATAAATAGGTGCTTATGTTAGAATTAAAAATCACACCAGAAACATAAGTTTTCTGTGACACCCCCAAATCCCGGTACTTCATTTCCTCAGGATTTGGTGTTCACGTAATCAAAACATTCATTTCTAACTACCCAATTATAATGAAATTGAATAACAAACCTGCCCATACAGGAATAAACTTAAATAAATCTCCCAAGTTAACTAACCTTTACAAACAATCATTCATGCGGAAAATTAAAATAAACTTCATTACAATCTTTAATCCACGTCTGAAAATAAACTATTCAATTATTACAAGTCTTCAGCATTGCTTCGTCTTTCCTTTCCCTTTACTGGTACTAGGTACATCACCAGTTTTAACCTTAGCTGTAAGAAATTTTACAGGCAAGAGTGAGCAAACAAGGCCCACTTGAAATAACAAGAATTAAATCATTAAACTTTTACATCATTTGTCAACATTAAGCTCAATAGAATTTAACAATATATTCTATTAACTTTTGGAAAGCTTTAACCTTTACTGAGGGTCTAATGACCGCGAATCATGTCCATAGTTATAAGTCATTTTTCAACTTAAACTTTAACAGTCATAAGACTATAAGGACTTCACGTACTTAGGGGGATCAACCCTTCGTACAATGTATTGTGCACAATCATTTCAACGCTAAGCGTAACCTCTTATAAAAGAGTTGTTCTTCTCAGTATTTAGAATACAAGTCCGTACCAAAGTGAGTTTGGTTTGGATACATCATGGGGTAATTTAGAATTCAACGGTAATCAACTAAGGTTTAGTTGATTACAAACGATATAACTGTATACTATGGAATAATCATAGTTTAATTGATGTTTATAAATTGACATCATGCTTTAGGGATAATCTAATAGCATACAATTTGAATAATTATAACCTACCTTGCTTGAACAATAATAAGACAAGGTTAATTGAATAATAAACATCCACAACGTGTATATAATTGTACATGTTAAACCACAAGTTAAGTACAAGAATAACTTGCTCCAAATAAATTTACACCATTATATGATAATTGAAATTGAAACAATAATTAGTTCAATAACACCAATGATTAGAAAACTTATACAATAAAGAACTTGCTAAATATCAAAAGTTAAGGCTTAGAAACTTGCTCAATGTGAAAGGTAGGTTTAGGAAACTTGCCTTTAGCACAAGCTACACTTTTACCACTTGAATTGATACCCTAAACATATGTCATATTGACATAATTAGTCTAACCAACATTGTACATTTATATAAACAATTACATTCATCATATGGGTTGAATTACCCATTCACATAATCAATTATTTTTCAAGTAGATAATACTTAATAACATGATAGTTCATAGTCTAATAATACTGAAATTATCATTTAACATTATTATGATAAACACATAACATTTATTTTCAAGTTTTGTACATTTAAACAAAACTGTCAGACAGTTCTGCCAAGCCGCGCCGCAGCGCCACAGTTTGTACTGTGGCTCGCGCTGCGGCGCTGAGTCGGCGCTGCGGCGCTGCGATTATACTATGAGCCGGTGCTGCGGCGCAGTGATTGTGCAACAGGCCGTGCTTACGTCATGGTGATGGCGCTGCGGCGCCAGAAATGAACTGCTGGGCCGCGCCGCGGCGCGAACTGTCAGCGTCGACTGACAGCTTCGGCAACCATGAAAGAAAAAGCCAAATTGGCCAAAAAGCTCGAATCTAATAGACTAGTTACACTCTATTTTATATATAAACTTCATATAAACATATAGTAAAGACTTCTAACATGTTTTTACTCATAAATTAACACAAACATCAAATATCCAACACCCAATTTCAATATTTTTGTCAAAAACTCCATTTTTGATATCTTCCATGAAAATCAATACTGTGATTTTGTTATTCAACCAAAACAGTAAATTCTAAGCATCATGATTATGATGTTACATACTCTAGCAATTCTTATAATCAATTTATCAATACAACAACTAATTACACCTTAATTTCCATTTTAACTAAAGCCATACTCATTCATAAAAACTCTCTGTAAAATAATTTCTTCATAAAATACATACATACATGAACTAATATATCTTATAATCATATATAACTCATAAAACAACCATATAATCAATAATCATGCCAAATTATAAACATAACAACAATTTATCTTTTATAAAAATCACAGAGAACTTTTTAGAAGAAGAAAACTAAATTTTTTAAAGAAAAAGATGGAGCTCCTACCTTGGATTAGGAAGATGATGATATTATCTTCTTTGATTGTCAAGCTTTTCTCCAAAATCTGTTAAAATATCTCTCAATTCTCTCTAGTTTTCTCTCTGTATTTCTTTCTTCTTCTTCTTCTTTTCTCTCTGTAAAGTTCAACTGAGTCCCTAACTCTAACATACGTACTATAAAATATAACGTATATAGTAATAATATATATTAATTATATAATATAAGTACTGATATAAATATATCAGTTATATAAGTTTTGAAATTTAAAAGCCATAAGGCTTGTTTGGCTAGTCTAAATAAAATAACTCATTAATCCTTACTCCTTGTTTGGTAAATTGAATTAAAACAAATGGATTAATCCTTATACCTTGTTTGCTAAAACACTATTAGATTAAAGACTTATTATACAATAAGTCATGTTTGACAAAACTAAATTAAATCATTTTTAATTTATTTTAATAACTCCTTTATAGCAAGGTTATTAGTCACACCTTTATTAAATTAATAAATCAATTAAACATTAATCTATTAAATTACTTTAACACATAAACAATTATAATTTTTTTTACAATTATAATTTCATTTAATCAACTAATATTTCAAACTACAATTTCTCATTTAAATATTATTATTTATTTAAAATCATTATAAGCTCTCTAGCTTATTAAATTAAGCTCCATTATTATAAAATCTCATAATAATTAATTTATTTAGCTCCTTAATTATTTACTCAACAAATAATTAATTAAATCACATCAACTCAAATTGCCATATAATTCAATAAATATTTAATATTGCCAATAAATATTTAATATTTAATATTTAATTATTTATTCAACAAATAATTAAATAAACCACATCACTCAAATTGAACAATTATTTATTCAACAATAACATATCCATTAAATACTTAAATAAATCAATAAATATTTAATATCACACTTTAAAATTATGGAATGTTACATCATTCCCTCCTTACAAGGATTCTGTCCTCAGAAACACAACTCAAACAAATCATTCGTTACATTCCTCCCTACTTATAAAGATTCTGTCCCCAGAATCGAAGACTCAGATTAAACAAATAACTCAGGGTATTCCTTCAATATTTTCTCTTCGAGTTCCCACGTAGCTTCTTCAGCGTTGTGGTTTCTCCATATCACCTTCATAAAAGGTATCACCTTATTCCTGAGCACTTGTTCTTTCCTGTCGACTATCTGGATAGGAATCTCTTCATAAGACAAATCTTTCTCGAACTGCAATGGTTCATACTCAATCACATGTTTGTAGTCTGGTTTATATGGTCGTAACACCGAAATATGAAAAATATTATGAATATTTTCCAACTCTGGAGGTAGAGCTACCTCGTAAGCCACTTCTCCCACTCTTCGCAGCACTTCAAAGGGTCCAATAAACCTCGGACTTAACTTTCACTTTTTACCAAAACGAATTTTCCCCTTCCAGGGAGAAACTTTTAAGAATACAAAAGTTCCTACGTCAAATGTACGATCTTGTCTGTGTTGATCAGCATACTTTTTTTGTCTGTCTTGAGCTGCGACCAGTCTTGTCCTGATGAGTTTGACAACATCAGCAGTTTGTTGTATCAGTTCTGGTCCTAACAGTTGACGTTCACCGACTTCATTCCAACACAGTGGGGTTCTGCACTTTCTGCCGTACAATGCCTCGTAAGGTGGCATGCCGATGCTCGCGTGATAACTGTTGTTGTAAGAAAATTCCACCAATGGTAGTTGATCTTCCCAGCTTCCTTTAAAGTCCATGACACATGCTCTCAGCATATCTTCCAATGTCTGAATTGTTCGTTCGCTTTGGCCATCTGATTGTGGATGATAAGCCGTACTCATTCGTAACTGTGTTCCCATACATTCTTGTAGTCTCTTCCAGAAATTCGATGTAAACCACGGATCTCTATCAGACACGATTGATACTGGCACTTCGTGCCTCGAAACGATCTCCTTAATGTACAATCTTGCCAACTGATCAAGATTGAATCTAATCTTTATTGGTAAAAAGTGCACTGATTTCGTCAGTCTGTCCACTATTACCCAAATCGCATCGCATCCTCTCTGAGTAGTTGGAAGACCCACCACAAAATCCATCGTGATGTGTTCCCACTTCCATTCCGGTATTTCTAATGGTTGGAGTAATCCGCTGGGTCTTTGATGTTCGGATTTTACTCTCTGACATGTCAAGCATTTCGCTACGCATTCAGCAACATCTCTTTTCATATTTGGCCACCAAAAATGCCGGCGCAAATCCTGATACATTTTTGTGCTTCCTGGATGAATTGAATACTTTGAGCTATGAGCTTCAGTCAGAATTTCTTCTTTCAGCTCTAGCACTGCTGGAACCCAAATTCGTCCATTGAACCGTAGTAAACCTTCGGTATCGACCTTGTATTTTACATCTCCGCCTTCACCCAAATTCTTTTTGATTTTTCCACACTCTCCATCTTGTAATTGAGCAATTTTCACTTTGTTCACTAAAGTTAGATCAGCTTCTATCTGGAATAGTTGTTCGTCAGATTCTTTTGGAAATTTGATTTCCAACTCCAATTTTGTCATTGCTGAAATGAGCTCATTTTGAGTTGTTATAAGCATCAACTTCTCCCGACCTTTCCTGCTTAAAGCATCTGTAACTACATTTGCTTTACCCGGATGATAAAAGATCTCACAATCGTAATCTTTTATTAATTCCATCCACCTTCTTTGACGCATGTTCAAATCCTTCTGAGTGAAAATATACTTCAGACTTTTGTAGTCTGTGTAGATCTCACATTTCTCTCCATAAAGATAGTGTCTCCATATTTTTAGAGCAAACACCACTGCAGCCAATTCCAAATCATGAGTCGGATACCCCTTCTCATAATCCTTCAATTGTCTTGATGCATAGGCAATAACTTTGCCGTTCTGCATAAGAACACAACCCAACCCTTTATGTGAGGCATCACTATATACCACAAAATTTCCTGTATTATCTGGCAAAGTCAATACAGGTGCCACACTTAACTTCTTCAAATCTTGGAAACTCTCTTCGCACTTCTCCGTCCAAACGAATTTTACAATTTTTCTTGTCAAATTTGTTAGCGGAGTGGCTATCTTAGAAAAATCTTGAATAAATCTTCTATAATAACCAGCCAGTCCCAAGAAACTCCTCACTTCCGACGGTATTTTTGGTTGTTCCCAATTGATTACTGCTTCCACTTTCGACGGATCCACTGAGATCCCATCTTTGTCAATCACATGCCCCAAAAATTGTACACGGTCGAGCCAAAATTCGCACTTAGAGAACTTCGCGTACAGTTTTTCCTTTCTTAGTGTCTCCAATGTCAGACGTAAGTGTTCCACGTGTTTTTCTTAAGTTTTGAAATACACTAGAATGTCATCAATGAATACCACTACAAACTTGTCTAGGAATGGTTTAAACACCCTATTCATCAAATCCATGAATGCAGCAGGTGCATTGGTTAAACCAAAAGACATCACCAGAAACTTGTAATGTCCATACCGAGTTCTGAATGTCGTTCGTGGTATATCCTCATTTCTTACCTTCAATTGGGGATAACCACTTTTCAAATCTATTTTCGAAAAGTACTTAGCACCCTTCAGTTGATCAAACAAGTCATCTATTCTTGGCAACGGGTATTTGTTTTTAATAGTGACTTTGTTTAACTCCCTATAATCAATGCAAAGACGCATTGACCCGTCCTTCTTCTTCACAAATAAAACTGGGGCTCCCCACGGCGATACGCTTGGTTGAATATATTTCTTGTCCAGCAGCTCTTGCAACTGAACCATTAGTTCCTTCATTTCTACCGGAGCCATTCTGTACGGGGCCTTCGATATCGGTGCTGTTCCCGGTACTAAGTCGATCACGAACTCAATTTCTCTGTCAGGCGGAAGTGCTGGCAAATCCTCTGGAAAAACGTCTTCGAATTCCCTCACTACTGGTATTTCTTCTAGCTTTACCCCCTTCTTTTGAGTATCGACTATGTAAGCTAAATAGCCCACACAACCTTGACTCAACAATTTCTTGGCCTGCATAGTCGTTAGACATTTCATTTGTCTAGGCGACTTGCTACCATAAAATACTACCTTTGACGGAGTCATAAGGTTTACACACTTCTTTTGGCAGTCAATTACCGCTCCGCATTTGAACAACCAATCCATTCCCAAAATTACATCAAATTCCCCCAGTCTAATCGGAATCAAATCTACCAACAAGACATTCTCCTTAATGTTCACCCTACAGTTCTTGTATACGAATCTAATAGGGATTATTTCCTTATTCGCAATTTCTATGTTCAAAGGAAAATTCAGTTCTTCTCTAGGCAATTCTAACCTCTTAGCAAATTCATCGGATATAAACGAACAAGTAGCGCCCGAATCAAATAATACATATGCATCAATATCATTGATTGGGATAATACCTGAAACTACATCCTTTGATTGCACAGCATCTTGCACAGTCATGTTAAAGGTTCTGGCTGTGGGTTTGATTGATGCTGCAGGTCCTGTAACAGTCCACGCACCTCCATTGTTATCTCCTTTGCTTCTGGTTGTCACTCCCTCCTTCTTCTTAGGACATTCACGAGCAAAGTGATCCTTGGATCCGCACGTGAAGCACGCATTCTTCTTTGATTGAGTGCAATTTGGGGCGATGTGACCCTCCTGGCCACAATTGTAGCAAACTCGTTTTCCCATCAAGCACGCACCCTTGTGAAACTTTCCACATGTCGCACATGCTTCAAACTTTTTGTTCTGCTGGTTACCTTGCTGGTTTCCAGTACCCATACTCCCATTCCACTTCCTCTTGTTGTTGTTGTTATTGTTGTTGTTACCACTGCTACTACCACCATTCTTCACCTCATTCTCATTCTTCTTCTTCTTTTGTTCCTGGTTAAATTTTGTCACCGCCTCGCCTCCACCTTCAGCGAGTACTGCTTTCTCCATCACTGCTGCAAACGTCTTCAATTGGAACAGGGAAACCCTACTGTACAACCATGGCTTCAGTCCCTGTTCAAACCTCTTCGCCTTACGCTCATCTGTGCTAACCTGATATAGCGCAAACCTCGCCAATTCATTGAATTTTGCGGCATACTCAGATACCGTCATCGTCCCTTGCTTCAGTTCTAGAAACTGTACTTCCAGCTGACTCTTCGAACTCTCCGGAAAATAGGTCTCGAAAAATAACTCCTTGAACCTATCCCAAGTCATCACTCCTGGCCCTTCACGAGTTTTATTAGCCTGCCACCAATAACTAGCTTCTACTTTCAATATGAAAGTTGCAAAAGCAGTCTTTTGGTCATCCCCTACCCTAGCGACATCAAACACCTTCTCTATCTCCATAATCTAGGTTTGTGCTTCGACTGGATTCATGGACCCACGGAATTCAGGTGGTCCAACCGCCTTAAACTCCTTAAAAGTTGTACCTTGGTTTTGAGGTTGATTCTGCAACGCTCCTGTCAGTAGTGTTACTAGTTGTTGAACGGGATTCGCATCAACATTGTCGTTATTGTTAGTTCCTTCAGTGGTTCTCTGTCGTGTTGGCTGACGTCTGGGAGGCATTTTCTGTTAAAATAAAACATCTATTAGACCATTACTCAACTTCTTTAAGTATTTCTAATTAACTTGCTTCTATAAAAGAAATACCCACATAACACATAACACTTTGAACAAAATAATAATAACATTTATTTATTCATAAACTTTCTGAAAACATAACACAATAGCATCTCTGCTATCTACATTCCTTTCCTGAACTACAAAAGTTTCAGGACAACATCATTATTATCATATCCCATGGTTACTTAACACTAGGGACTTACACATTATTTAATACTTATTACGTACATTACCGACACATTTTCTACGATGATCTATTAAGGTACTTCGTAGCCCTATCACGTTCTTCCTCCATGACTCGAAACATAGTTCTGCGATCTAACACGAATGATGGCAGCGTCTCGAACTGAATCGGATATCCCATGACCCGATCTTGAGCTCGATTAATTGCGGTGTTAAATACTTTATCCATCTCTTCCATCTTCATCCTCTTTGCCTACGCGTCTCTCGCTGCTCTTACAGTTCGTTGATAAGCTTCCTCGTATGCATCTTCAGCTCTTGCCCTCTTAGCAGCTTCTTCTCTCAGCTTGCTCTCCAGTTCAGCGACCATCTCGATCAATTGTTCTTTCTCTCCTTCAGTCTGTATTAATTTCTCCTCGGCGTTAGTCAGTCGTTCTTCACGATTCAGGATCTCATCGTCCTTCTGTGTCATTGCAGTCCGTTGTTCAGCTACTATCTCTTGCAATTCCTCAACTGTATCCTGAAGTTCCACGTTACGGTCGTAGACCTCATCATATATACGAGTAGCCATCGAGATTAGTGGAGTCTCCTCTTCCTCGTCCTCGTTATCTTCATCCTCCTGTGGCAACTCCACGGGATCCTCCTCATCCGTCTCCACATCATCATCCTCATCTTCAACCACTGTGACCAACGGGGCTGACTCCCGTGGCAGTAGTTGTTCCCAAACTACCTGAATGTCGCGAGGCTCCTCCTCTATAGGCATTTGAGGTCCCTCCTCCCTAGCCTGACTGGATTCTCCGACATCAGTCATCCTGACAACAAAATTTTAAAGTTTTAGTTATTAATCATTCTACTCGACACTCGCGAGCACATAAGTTATAAACACATAAGCACATAAGTGTTTTATTACTTCTTTCTTAAAACTATCTTTTCAAAGGTTACTTCCTAAGGCTTTTTTTTCCCACCTAAGGTTCATAACCTAAAGCTTTGATACCAACCTGTGACACCCCCAAATCCCGGTACTTCATTTCCTCAGGATTTGGTGTTCACGTAATCAAAACATTCATTTCTAACTACCCAATTATAATGAAATTGAATAACAAACCTGCCCATACAGGAATAAACTTAAATAAATCTCCCAGGTTAACTAACCTTTACAAACAATCATTCATGCGGAAAATTAAAATAAACTTCATTACAATCTTTAAACCAAGTCTGAAAATAAACTATTCAATTATTACAAGTCTTCAGCATTGCTTCGTCTTTCCTTTCCCTTTACTGGTACTAGGTACATCACCAGTTTCAACCTTAGCTGTAAGAAATTTTACAGGCAAGAGTGAGCAAACAAGGCCCACTTGAAATAACAAGAATTAAATCATTAAACTTTTACATCATTTGTCAACATTAAGCTCAATAGAATTTAACAATATATTCTATTAACTTTTGGAAAGCTTTAACCTTTACTGAGGGTCTAATGACCGCGAATCATGTCCACAGTTATAAGTCATTTTTCAACTTAAACTTTAACAGTCATAAGACTATAAGGACTTCACGTACTTAGGGGGATCAACCCTTCGTACAATGTATTGTGCACAATCATTTCAACGCTAAGCGTAACCTCTTATAAAAGAGTTGTTCTTCTCAGTATTTAGAATACAAGTCCGTACCAAAGTGAGTTTGGTTTGGATACATCATGGGGTAATTTAGAATTCAACGGTAATCAACTAAGGTTTAGTTGATTACAAACGATATAACTGTATACTATGGAATAATCATAGTTTAATTGATGTTTATAAATTGACATCATGCTTTAGGGATAATCTAATAGCATACAATTTGAATAATTATAACATACCTTGCTTGAACAATAATAAGACAAGGTTAATTGAATAATAAACATCCACAACGTGTATATAATTGTACATGCTAAACCACAAGTTAAGTACAAGAATAACTTGCTCCAAATAAATTTACACCATTATATGATAATCGAAATTGAAACAATAATTAGTTCAATAACACCAATGATTAGAAAACTTATACAATAAAGAACTTGCTAAATATCAAAAGTTAAGGCTTAGAAACTTGCTCAATGTGAAAGGTAGGTTTAGGAAACTTGCCTTTAGCACAAGCTACACTTTTACCACTTGAATTGATACCCTAAACATATGTCATATTGACATAATTAGTCCTAACCAACATTGTACATTTATATAAACAATTACATTCATCATATGGGTTGAATTACCCATTCACATAATCAATTATTTTTCAAGTAGATAATACTTAATAACATGATAGTTCATAGTCTAATAATACTGAAATTATCATTTAACATTATTATGATAAACACATAACATTTATTTTCAAGTTTTGTACATTTAAACAAAACTGTCAGACAGTTCTGCCAAGCCGCGCCGCGGCGCCACAGTTTGTACTGTGGCTCGCGCTGCGGCGCTGAGTCGGCGCTGCGGCGCAGCGATTATACTATGAGCCGGCGCTGCGACGCAGTGATTGTGCAACAGGTCGTGCTTACGTCATGGTGATGGCGCTGCGGCGCCAGAAATGAACTGCTGGGCCGCGCCGCGGCGCGAACTGTCAGTGTCGACTGACAGCTTTGGCAACCATGAAAGAAAAAGCCAAATTGGCCAAAAAGCTCGAATCTAATAGACTAGTTACACTCTATTTTATATATAAACTTCATATAAACATATAGTAAAGACTTCTAACATGTTTTTACTCATAAATTAACACAAACATCAAATATCCAACACCCAATTTCAATATTTTTGTCAAAAACTCCATTTTTGATATCTTCCATGAAAATCAATACTGTGATTTTGTTATTCAACCAAAACAGTAAATTCTAAGCATCATGATTATGATGTTACATACTCTAACAATTCTTATAATCAATTTATCAATACAACAACTAATTTCACCTTAATTTCCATTTTAGCTAAAGCCATACTCATTCATAAAAACTCTCTGTAAAATAATTTCTTCATAAAATACATACATACATGAACTAATATATCTTATAATCATATATAACTCATAAAACAACCATATAATCAATAATCATGCCAAATTATAAACATAACAACAATTTATCTTTTATAAAAATCACAGAGAACTTTTTAGAAGAAGAAAACTAAATTTTTTAAAGAAAAAGATGGAGCTCCTACCTTGGATTAGGAAGATGATGATATTATCTTCTTTGATTGTCAAGCTTTTCTCCAAAACCTGTTAAAATATCTCTCAATTCTCTCTAGTTTTCTCTCTGTATTTCTTTCTTCTTCTTCTTCTTTTCTCTCTATAAAGTTCAACTGAGTCCCTAACTCTAACATACGTACTATAAAATATAACGTATATAGTAATAATATATATTAATTATATAATATAAGTACTGATATAAATATATCAGTTATATAAGTTTTGAAATTTAAAAGCCATAAGGCTTGTTTGGCTAGTCTAAATAAAATAACTCATTAATCCTTACTCCTTGTTTGGTAAATTGAATTAAAACAAATGGATTAATCCTTATACCTTGTTTGCAAAATCACTATTAGATTAAAGACTTATTATACAATAAGTCATGTTTGACAAAACTAAATTAAACCATTTTTAATTTATTTTAATAACTCCTTTATAGCAAGGTTATTAGTCACACCTTTATTAAATTAATAAATCAATTAAACATTAATCTATTAAATTACTTTAACACATAAACAATTATAATTTTTTTTACAATTATAATTTCATTTAATCAACTAATATTTCAAACTACAATTTCTCATTTAAATATTATTATTTATTTAAAATCATTATAAGCTCTCTAGCTTATTAAATTAAGCTCCATTATTATAAAATCTCATAATAATTAATTTATTTAGCTCCTTAATTATTTACTCAACAAATAATTAATTAAATCACATCAACTCAAATTGTCATATAATTCAATAAATATTTAATATTACCAATAAATATTTAATATTTAATATTTAATTATTTATTCAACAAATAATTAAATAAACCACATCACTCAAATTGAACAATTATTTATTCAACAATAACATATCCATTAAATACTTAAATAAATCAATAAATATTTAATATCACACTTTAAAATTATGGAATGTTACATTTTCTTTCTCTATATGATCAAGCATATTTTTGTTGGTATTTAGATATCTTGAGTGTTGCTATACGACGTAAGTTCGTTCAGCGTTATATCCGATATTCAAGTCAGAAATACAGCTCTTTTGAGGTAAGGTTTTTAAGGGTTATTATGTTTTTCAATTCGTACTTCTTCCATCCTTCAGAAAATTCTGGAAAATTTGAAATGATATTTTGATGAGTTTTATTGATTGTGTCCAAAAATAGTGATTTTTGGATGTATAGATTAATAGTTATGAATTTTATGAGACAAGACTATTTTAAAAGTAACCGCTTATAACTCCTTGTGGTTAACTCCAAAATTAATGAAATTTTTATTAGAAGTATATATATATATATATATATATAATATCAGTGTACTCTGTGAATTTTGGAATTTTTGGATAAAAGTACAATTTATGATAAATGTCTAAATATTCGGCGGTTTTGGCCATATGAAAAATAGTAAATGAGTTTTAAAAATTCTGAGAAAAATATGTGTTTAATATGGGACTATATTCTGCTAAATCCCAGAAAAGAAATATTTTTGGAACTGATTTGATATTTTTCATGAAAATAGACTAGTTATGAGTAAATGAATTAAATATGTTATGTGAAGTAAGAAAATTGAAAAATAGGATTTTATGGCTTGAGAATCCTATATGAGGTATATGCAGATTTTTTATGAGGGTTTTTGGTTATTGGTGATGAATTCTTATGAGTTTGACATTTTAAGATGATTAAAGGCATTATTTAGTAAAGTGTAAACAATTAAAATAAATTATGTATAAGCTTAAGATATATTATTCTTTTAATATCATTATACCGAAATATTGGTATGGATTTTACTGTAGAATTTCTACCTTTTTCATGTCGAGTTACTATTCACGAGTTACTATTCACGAGTTACTATTCGTGAGTTACTATTCACGACAAAATTAGTTTCTTTTTTCTGACCAAATTATAGTTGATTTATGAATTTTACTCTTGAGATTAAATCTATATGTTGATTATATTGATTTTATTATCATATATAACATTTTTATAACCCTAATGATGATATTTCTCTTTGACTTGAGTGAAAAGATGGGTAGATTTTTGGTATGATCATGACTACGGGTTTCCTTTGGCCAGTAGTGCAAAGTTGAATTGTTGACTGGTATGATCATGACCATTGAATTTATAATTGAATATCTTTAGCTGAAGTGCAAAGGTGAATTGATCAACATGGTTATAATTATTGTTTATATAAATTCTGAAATGATTGTATATTTCTTTGAGATAATAATATATTTGGCCTGCAGTGCAAATATGAACTGTTGATGAATATATTTGGCCTGTAGTGCAAATATGAACTGTTGTTGAATATCTTTGGCTTGTAGTGCAAAGATGAACTGGTGATGAATATCTTTGGTCGTAGTGCAAAGATAACCTGTTGTTGAATATCTTTGGCCAGTAGTGCAAAGATGAACTGGTGACGAATATCTTTGGCCCGTAGTGCGAAGATGAAGTTATTAGTATAATTATGAACAGGAAATGTGATTTGGTGTAACCATGATCTTTGATGTTTCAGGTAAAGAAAGGTGATAAAAATTATCTTCGTCCCAGATGAGAAGAGGAATTTAGAATCACAATTATGATTATGAGTTATTCATATGATTGTGGAAAGGAACTGTTGATTGATGTTACAGGGATAAAATATTATTGGTGGACTTTTAACGTGGAGAAGATAATAGACTTTATAGTCTATTTGACTCTTCTAATGGATTGCTCGTTCCGCTGCAACTATGGTTGAATTTTTTTTTATCATCTACCATATGTTCTAAATCTCTGATTTATTATTGATGAAGGCTATTGATAATTTAATTATCTTTAGTCATGATATTCTTTACTGGGCTAGTTGTGCTCACCCTTTTGCTTCACAATTCTTTTCAGGTAATAAGAGTGTAGCTGGGTCGAGCGGGGGTAACAGGGGAATAGAACAGTGGTCATCATTTAGTAGTTATATTTGGTGAATCAACTAGGGTGAGGCGAACCCAACGTTGGAAGGGTGTTTTGTCACTATCATACAAGATGTCTAATGACATACAACATCGTGTCATCATAAGACACGGTTGTGTACACCCACTTACTGAGTATATCTACGAGCACTACCTATATAATCTTAGTATTTGTTTGAAGTATAATTCACGATTAAAGACAATGAAGATAATGATAAGTCAAGAGAAGACTCACCATTGGGAAGAATATGATAGTAATCTTCTCATTTTTTTTGGGGTCTATTGGGTCAACCAAGGATAATTCTTTGGCCATATGATATCTATCATAACCTAGACACATGGCCTCCCATGTACGAAGGTTTTCTTGAGCACTTCCCAAAGATTCTAATTTCTAAAACAGTTTTTGACTATACCTTTATATAAGGTGTCATTGTGAGGTGCTGTTCACGGTTGGGACATGAGTCACATTTGGTATATATTTGTATCCAAACTCACAGCATATGTGTTGTTGTATTTTGCACGACAATTGTTGTAATAAAGTTGTAGTTATTTTCTGTACCATGTATTTGGCGACTCAGAATAGGTTGGATGGAATGGACCTATTTTGGGGTTGTCACATTTGGTATCAGAGCTGAGGGATATGGTCTCTGGCGGAGATCGGGGAATATAACTAGGAGGGGAGAGATGACTAAATCCTTCGCTAGTGTGTCCTACCTAAGCTTATTTGTTGATCAGTCATAATATCGGGATATTATGTGATATGTTAATTTGTTTAATTAACCCTTATTTTATGGAGTATTTGAGAATGGCAGCTGAGAATGCTAACAATAGAGTGAATGAAACTGTGGGGATACCTCTAATCACTAACCATGACAATGTGATGTCAGACGAAGAAGGAATTAGAGATATTCTTGTGGTAAGTGAAGAATTGATAGTTGCACCCAAGATAGTCATAGATGTAACAGCTGAGAGTGAGGAAGAAGAGGAAGAAGAGGTACCTGAGGAGAATTTATTAGAGGTATTATATGATCAAAATGTAGAATTTTAAAATCGTATTCATGAGTTAGAAGAGCAGGCTGAAGAACGACAGGCGGTCGTGGAGCAAAAGGATGCAATAATTCAAGCTTGTGTTACCCGATATGTGATGCTTGAACAGAAGCATTCTTTTGTATAGTATAAGATGATAAAGATGGAATCTGAGCTGAAAGAAGAAAAAACTGAATGAGTAAGAATGAGTGATGCATGGGCAAAAGCCGCACAACACGTGGATATTGTGAAAAGAGATGTCCGATCTAAGAACGCTAAAATAGATGATACGAATTTCTCTTTTTGGAAAGCAATTGGGAGAACCCAACATCGAGTTTTAAATTACCCTATACAGAGCGGTCAACCTGAATTCGATATGGATAGAAGATTGATGATTCAGATCATGAATCAGGAGTACGACGAGGCAGTTGAGTGAGAAATATGTCCTATAGAAAAGTATATTTCAACGGTAGTGATGACGCCAAATGCGGCCCAAGACAAGTCAAAGCCGAGTAGTTTGAGGGATGAAGGTTGTCATGACTTCCCAACAAATGAGGAACCCAAATCAAGTTATCATGGAAGATGAGCAATGGAGAAATCATGATGATCTGGGAGATAGAATCTGAAATGAAAGCAAGGTATTCTCAACTTTTCGAAATACCAGGTACGTAAATTTCGGGGACGAAATTTCATAAGGAGGGGAGATTGTAAGACCCCAGATTTTATGAAATAAAAGTATTCAATTTTTCCTATTTAGTAAATAGCTAAATTGATAAAAAGTTAAAGTTAATGGTGATATATATATAATTTTTAAAATACGTAAGTGGTTATAAAATATTCATTGTTGTCGGGGAATATTCGTTTAGTCGTGGAATATTCTTTCTGTCGGGAAATATTCGTACGACGGCGCAACCATTTGTGGGCCCCATAATAGAATAACTGTCGGATGAAGAACATGACAAATTTGAGTTTTTATAAATAACGGCGTAGTTGTTACCGTTAACACTATTGGAATACCTGGTGGTTAAAATACAGTAATACGCGTAGTTGCACAGTAGCACACGGTATTGCACAATATTTTTTTAATTATTGATTCTTACGTGAAAAGGCACTACTCAATAATGGTTACAATAATTTATGTTAAATATTTTATTTTTTTGATTCAATAATTACTGGGTTGATATTTTATATTATTGTTGTTTCAATAATTGTCACTGCACAGTATCTCCATTATCAGATCAATAATTCATATTATTTGAATAATATTATTAGATAGCATTATTGGCAATATCTAAAAAGTTCTGTTAAGGAGAGGTTTGGTCACCTAATTGCGCGCCAGTAAGGAGAAATCTTTATCGAAAAGCCCCTCTTTCTTGGGAACGGCCTGGTTGCCAGCATTGTGATTCTATAATATTATTTGTGAATAATTAATTATTAATTTATATGATGAGAAAATTATTAATTTTATGTGGATATAGATGGAGAAAATTTTTAAAGTGACAATTGTTGAAAAATGATATTTTATCTTTTCTGATAAAATAATTTATTATTATATTTAATAATATAATAATGGTGATAGTTTTACAATGAATGTGAGATATATGAGTATATGAGGAGGATGAGTATTTTTGTTGTATTAAATGATTAACACATATTTTGTGTGTCGGTAGACCCCATTCCTTGACTGAAATTTGATTATAGCCTGTAAAATCGTCCGTTTATGGATTTCGATCAATTTCTGTTTGGAATTTAGAAAAATTTTCTTCTGGAAAGTTGTAGAGAATTGAATTTTCTATAAAAAGATGCGAGATTCGAATTTTTTGATAAAAGGGCTATTTTCTATGAATTATTAAAGTTTCATAAAATAAAATATTTTTTATTAAATTATGGGTGAGACTCACTTTTGGTTGTTGGGGGATGGTGGCTGATTTTTGGTGGGCCCCACTGTGGTTGCTGTTGAATTTTTAGAAATGGTTGGTGCGTAGAATTGAAGAAAAGATTAATTAATATTTTATTAATTTAGTCTCCTTTGGAATTTTAGCATTTTCCTATAAATAGGTGTTTATGTTAGAATTGAAAATCACACCAAAAACATAAGTTTTCTCTCTCTATATGATCAAGCATATTTTTGTTGTTATTTAGATATCTTGAGTGTTGCTATACGATACAAGTTCGTTCAACGTTATATCCGATATTCAAGTCAGAAATACTGCTCTTTTAAGGTAAGAGATTTTAAGAGTTATTATGTTTTCAATTCGTACTTCTTCCGACCTTCAGAAAATTCTGGAAATATTTGAAATGATATTTTGATGAGTTTTATTGATTGTGTCCAAAAATGGTGATTTTTGGATGTATAGATTAAGAGTTATGAATTTTATGAGAAAAAACTATTTTAAAAGTAACCGCTTATAACTCTTTGTGGTTAACTCTAAAATTGATGAAATTTTTATTGGAAGTTTATATATATATAATATCGGTGTACTCTGTGAATTTCGAAATTTTTGGATAAAAATACAATTTATGATAAATGTCTAAATATTCGGCGATTTTGGCCATATGAAAAATAGTAAATGAGTTTTAAAAATTATGAGAAAAATATATGTTCAATATGTGACTATATTCTGCTAAATCCCAGAAAAGATATATTTTTGGAACTGATTTGGTATTTTTCATGAAAATAGACTAGTTATGAGTAAATGAATTAAATATATTATGTGAAGTAAGAAAATTGGAAAATAGGATTTTATGGCTTGAGAATCCTATATGAGGTATATGAGGGTTTTTGGTTATTCGTAATGAATTCTTATGAGTTTGGCATTTTAAGATGATTAAAGGCATTATTTAGTAAAGTGTAAACATTTGAAATAAATTATTTATAAGCTTAAGAAATATTATTCTTTTAATATCATTATACCAAAATATTGGTATGGATTTTATTGTGGATTTTCTACCTTTTTCATATCGAGTTACTATTCATGAGTTACTATTCACGAGTTACTATTCACGACAAAATTAGTTTCTTTTTTCTGACCAAATTATAGTTGATTTATGAATATTACTCTTGAGATTAAATCTATATGTTGATTATATTGATTTTATTATCATATATAACATTTTTATAACCCTAATGATGATATTTCTCTTTAGCTTGAGTGTAAAGATGGGTAGATTTTTGGTATGATCATGACTATGGGTTTCCTTTGGCCTGTAGTGCAAAGTTGAATTGTTGACTGGTATGATCATGACCATTGAATTTATAATTGAATATCTTTAGTTTAAGTGCAAAGGTGAATTGATCAACATGGTTATAATTATTGTTTATATAAATTCTAAAATGATTATATATTTATTTGAGATATTAATATATTTGGCCTGTAGTACAAATATGAACTGTTGATGAATATATTTGGCCTATAGTGCAAATATGAACTGTTGTTGAATATCTTTGGCATGTAGTGCAAAGATGAACTGGTGATGAATATCTTTGGCCGTAGTGCAAAGATGACATGTTGTTGAATATCTTTAGCCAGTAGTGCAAAGATGAACTGGTGACGAATATCTTTGGCCCGTAGTGCAAAGATGACGTTATTAGTATAATTATGAACAGGAAATTTGATTTGGTGTAACCATGATCTTTGATGTTTCAGGTAAAGACAGGTGATGAAAATTATCTTCGTCCTAGATGAGAAGAGGAATTTAGAATCACAATTATGATTATGAGTTATTCATATGATTGTGGAAAGGAACTGTTGATTGATGTTACAGGGATAAAATATTATTGGTGGACTTTTAACGTGGAGAAGATAATAGACTTTATAGTCTATTGGACTCTTCTAATGGATTGCTCGTTCCGCTGCAACTATGGTTAAAATTTTTTTTATCATCTACCATATGTTCTAAATATCTGATTTATTATTGGTGAATGTTATTGATAATTTAATTATCTTTAGTCATGATATTCTTTACTGGGCTAGTTGTGCTCACCCTTTTACTTCACAATTCCTTTCAGGTAATAACAGTGTAGCTGGGTCGTGCGGGGGTAACAGGGGAATAGAACGGTGGTCATCATTTAGTAGTTATATTTGGTGAATCAACTAGGGTGAGGCGAACCCAACGTTGGAAGGGTGTTTTGTCACTATCATACAAGATGTCTAATGACATACAACATCGTGTCATCATAAGACACAGTTGTGCACATCCACTTGCTGAGTATATCTACGAGCACTACCTATATAATCTTAGTGTTTGTTTGAAGTATAATTCACGATTAAAGACAATGGATATAATGATAAGTCAAGAGAAGACTCACCACTGGGAAGAATATGATAGTAATCTTCTCATTTTTCTTTGGGGTCTATTGGGTCAACCAAGGATAATTCTCTGGCCATATGATATCTATCATAACCTAGACGCATGGCCTCCCATGTACGAAGGTTTCCTTGAGCACTTCTCAAAGATTCTAATTTCTAAAACTGTTTTTGACTATACCTTTATGTAAGGTGTCATTGTGAGGTGCTGTTCACGGTTGGGACATGAGTCACATTTGGTATATATTTGTATCCAAACTCATAGAATATGTGTTGTTGTATTTTGCACGACAATTGTTGTAATAAAGTTGTTGTTATTTTCTATACTATGTATTTGGCGACTCATAATAGATTGGATGGAATGAACCTTTTTTGGGGTTGTCACACAGATCACTTACTAACACCCTAATACACAAATTTAACCAACAAACAACAACATTCAACATCAGATCTAAGGATTTCTAAGTTAGGGTTTTTATACCTTTAAAACATGGAATTTTGATTTCTGATCCTTGAATCTGACTATGGAAAGCTAAGAGATGATTAAGGCTT
This sequence comes from Panax notoginseng, assembly GCA_016801055.1. Lineage (NCBI taxonomy): Eukaryota > Viridiplantae > Streptophyta > Magnoliopsida > Apiales > Araliaceae > Panax > Panax notoginseng. The sequence goes on along the minus strand of CM029016.1, from coordinate 80,306,155 downwards.
AGCTTCTCTCTCTATCTCTCTTTCTAAATCTCGAATTTCTAGTGAGAGAATGTGTTTGGAGAAAATGAAAAATAAAGTAGACTTTTTCTTACTTTTAATCTATATAAGTGATATAATTCAATGTATGTGACTGATCCAAGGGGCAAGATAGCTGGTAATTGATATATATCTAAGGCTAAGGCTAGGGTTAGCCACCCCCTACAAGATCATGGCTAGATTTACATGTCTCCTCTCTCCAATAATGTAAAAGGGTAATTTAGTCATTTCGTGTTTATATTTGTCATTTACTCTAATCCTTAGAGCTTAGGGTTTAACCCTTAAAATTTATTTTATTATTATAATTTTTTTTAAAAATAAAATAAAAATTAACATTACTTAATTATAATTAGAATTATCTAATTATATTAAAATTTTCTAATCATAAATCATGCTTGCTAATTAGAATTAATATTTCCTAATTAAGATTTCTAATTTAGCAATTTGGTCTGTTAGGGTTTCAAACGGAACAAATAGGGTTTTAAACTTATAAATTAGGGTTTCTAAATTATTGGAAAACCTAATTAATCATTAGGGTTATCCCTAATTATGTTTGTAATTAAAATATAAAAATCTAATACATAACATTTAAATTCTCAAATTAGGATTTTAATATCTGGATTATAGTTTTAAATTCTCGGAACTGAATTTAGGATTCCCAGAACCGATTTATAGGGTTTCTTATAGATCGTAAAAAATTTTTAACTGAACGTGGACGTTCTAAATATATACTTAGGGTTTGACACAGATATCGGTTATATGGCCAACCCTTGACCCTTAACCACATATTGTACACATATACACAGAACATAAACGCTTATTCCTTTAATCCTGAATAATTCACTTAAATCCTTCACAGAATTTTGAAATCGTCAAAATTCCTTTTAAAAATATCAAACGCATACACTTATTTTATGTCTAGGTTCAAATTTTGAACCTTAAATCAATTAATTAAAAATTTCTAAATTCTCGGGTTGTCACATTCACCCCTTCTTCTAATAATTTCATCCCCGAAATTTACCTCACACCATACACCTTACACCATTCATACTCATCATCTCATGCTACCCAATACACCTCCCATAAGAGTAAAAATTTTAAAATTGTGCTGAGGAGTTTTACAGACTATTGTCTATCATTTTCGCAAAGGTTATATGGAAATTCATCCGCTAACCGTCTTAACTTACGGACATAGTTGGTAATTAGCCCGATATGCCCTGTACTTATAAAGTACTTCTGGTCTGATCTGTTTCTCGTATTCGCCTTGGGCACAGAAACTTCTACCTCAGTCTTAATGGATTCCGCACCAAAATAATTTGGTTCGGGAAATTTCTTTCAATGAATACTTAGAGTTTTTATAACATTAGTCTAGCTGAATTGAATAGCGTAGACTCATATCAATAATTCAATTCAATCGAATTATTTAGGTGTAGCCAAACCCCGTTAGCAAATTAAAATTTTTGAAAATATTTTTGAGAATGACGTCATGATGTCGTACTGTATTAACAGTCCGTTTGAGGATGCCGTCATTATATGACTTTGTCATAACACATCATACAATAGTGGAACAATGATTTTTAGATCGAATTCACACTAAGTATTCCTGTATTTGTAACTCTATCACCTTTTTATCATCTCTGCACCAGGTTACATGGTACATGAGTGATAAATAAAATAAATTTTGATATTTCAAATCATCTTCGTCTAGCTGAAACAAGTAGCATAGACTATACTTTAAATCGTTTCAAAAATGATTACGAGTCTACATTTTTTTTAAAGCACATAGTGCGTATTTAGCTTGATGTCCAAAAATTTGAAGTCTAGCATGGCTAGGAATTTTGGAAAACCTATGTCTCCACTAATAATCATTTGCTTAAACAGTCTATCTATTCCTATTATCCTTAATACTCCATTCACACAAAACTATACCCAGTTCGTCAAACTTACCACACTTATGAGTTCAGGAACTTGCCACAATCATATGAGTTTAAGAACTTGTCCTAGACAGACCTTTGGCGTCCATTCGTTGAGGGGTTCATAAACATTTCATATAATTATGAGTCACGAATATACCATAAGTATGATTTTTAAGAACTCGTACTTAACCTTATATTCTCTACCTACAACCTATCTATCTGTTATACACATGAGAAAGGAATCACCCTCTTAACATGCATATAACAAATAGCGCGATACAAACATTTCAATGATTATCAGTGCCAGAAACTAAGTGGTTTTTACACCAAGTACAATTCTCAACCCATAATAAGGAATCATACAACTCAGCTACTGACATGAGTCCTCAATTGAATCCCCACCTAAACCTACTCCCTTCTCAATACAAATTTCATTTAATCCGTATTCATAAAACTTTCCCGAATCTGTACCAATTCATAGTACCACTGACACACAATATTTTTGCCGCAGACTTAGCTATCATTCGCTTAATCCATGTCAGATCTGTGATGCCCCCAAAATAGGTATACATCACCCATTCTGAGTCGCCAAATACATAGTACAGAAATAAATGTAACTTCATTATAATAATTGTCATGCAAAATACGACAACACAAATACTGTGAGTTTAAATACAAATATTGTCTTCTAGACAATATCTACACTCAAATAAGTCCTCATTATAATTATTGAAACACTATTTTACAAAATAGTGAGGACTGCTAACACAACTGACTGAAAATATCACTCCACACCCCGACTAGTTCCCGCTATATTCTCGCCTCCTGAGAAAAATGGAACAAAAAAGAAAAGGGTGAGCTCAACAAACCCAGTAAAGAATATTATGACTAAGATAATAAACAACAACTTATCATTAGTCTTCAACAGGGAAAAATCTGATAAAATATAATAGACAACAAGTTTTAGATCAACAACTGCAGCAGAAACCGCAAACCATTAGAAGAGTCAAGTAGAGAATGAGTCCTACTATCTTCTAAGATTTAAAAGTCCATCATCAATATTTTATCCATGTAACAACAATCAATAATCATCTTTAATCAAATATTCATCTTTGCACTATAGGCCAAAGATATTCATTTGTATCACCAGTCGGTCATGTTCATCTCAACACCTGTTCATCTTTGCACTACGGGCCAAAGATATTCATCAGGCCAAAGATATTCAGTAATATCATCATTTAGGACTGAGGATGATGAAAAATTATCTTAAAGAAAACGAATCCAATGAGACAGAAGGACAAATATTAGGGATTCGTATTATAGTTTATCCAAGTGTAATAATACTCCATAATAACCAATTGTAAAGGAGAATTCAAAAATGAAGATCAAAACATGGATACAATCAAAGATAGTAACCATAATAGACATCTTGGACAAAAAGAAAAATTTTTATTTTTAGGTGAATAGTGTCGTATACGTGAATAGTGTCGTATACGTGAATAGTAAACCCGACACAAAAAGTTCCAAATTTGATAAAAAAAAAACTCATATCAATATTTCAGCATAATGATATTGAAGAAAATAATACCCCTTACCTCAAACGAACAGTACTTCCGATCAGAATATCGTATATGAGGCTGAATGAAACTTGTGTTGAATAGCAATTCTTAAAGTATCAGAATACTCACAAAATACGCTCGAGAATATAAAGAGAGAAAGAGAGAAAACTTATGAATTCTGGTGTGATTTTCAATTCTAACTTAGCCCTCTATTTATAGGAAAATGTTAGCACGCCGAAGCAGACTTGACCTGCAACCCGATGGCTTTACCTGCTACTATTCCCACCCACCATATTTGAATAAAACTTTCAGAACATTTCTCACCAACCAAAAGTGGGGCCCACCAATTCTAGAATTTTCCACCAAAATGATAAATTCCGAAACTTCAACAATTTCTGAACCAGTCATCTCTTAAAATTCATAACAAATCATACGTTCATTTTTAACCGTTCAAAATTTGTGGACATATACTCAACTTATATATGTATAACATATACAAAAATCACAACGATCCAACGGTCAGATTAAAAATTATAACTCACGCAATATATCTCAAGAACAGTGATTTAATTTTTAATACCTCCATTCCGACAAAAATACCTCAACATTAATTCCTTCACATAAAATAAATATATCCATTAATTATATCCACATAAAATAAATATTTCCTTATCATATAAATCAATAATTAATTATTCATAAATAATATTACAGAATCACAATTATGACAACCACGCCGTTCCCAGGAAAGAGGGGACTTTCTAATAAAAATTTCTCCTTACTGGCGCGCAATTAGATGACCAAACCTCTCCTTAAATAGAACTTTCTAGACATTGCCAATAATGCTATCTAATAATATTATTCAAATAATATGAATTATTGATCTGATAATGAAAAATACTGTGCAGTAACAATTATTGAAACAACAATAATATAAAATATCAACGCAGCAATTATTGAATCAATAAAATAAAATATTAAACAGTAACTACTGTAACAATTATTGAGTAGTGCCTTCTTACGTAAGAATAAATAATTGGTGAAATACCGCGTGCTACTGTGTTTTAACCACCGAGTATTCCAACAGTATTAACGGTAACAACTATGCCATTATTTATAAACAATTTATACTTGTCATTTTCTTCATCCAATCGCTTTTCGTTGTGGGGCCCACACAAGGCTGCGCCGTCGTACGAATATTCCCCGATAGCAAGAATATTCCACGACCAAACGAATATTCACCGATAAAAATGAATATTTTATAACCACTTGCTAAGTTTGCAAAATTTACACATTTCACCCATAACCAAAGCATTATATCAAATTAACACCTTATTATTCACAATAATATTTAGAGAAAATTTGATTTTATTCATTAATAAGTTGGGGTCTTACAACCTCCCCTCCTTATGAAATTTCGTCCTCGAAATTGACGTACGTACCTGGTGTTTCGAAAAGGTGAGGATACCTCGCTTCATTTCTGATTCCAACTCCCAGATCATTTCTTCAATAGCATGATTTCTCCACAAAACCTTAACTTGTGGTATAACCTTCGTGCATAGAACATGCTCTTTCCTATCCAAGATCTTAACAGGTACCTCCTCGTACGTTTAATCTTAGTCTATCTCGTCTGGTTCTAACTCAATTATGTGGTTCGGGTCTTTCACATATTTACGAAGCACAGATACGTGAAAAATATTATGAACACGAGACATGCTTGAAGGTAATGCGAGTCGACATGCCACATTTCCTATTCGGTCAAGAATCTCAAATGGACCAACAAATCGTGGATTGAGCTTTCCTCTCTTTCCAAATCTTGTAACTCCTTTCCATGGTGCAACACGTAACAATACAAGATCCCCAATACTAAATTCTACATCCTTTTGATGAAGATCTGCATAACTCTTTTGTCAATCATGTGTCGTTTGTTTACGTTGTCGAATCGTTTGGATCTTCTCTGTAGTTATGCATACCAATTCTGGTCCCAACAACGTTGCTTCACCCACCTCGTCCCAGCATACTGGATAATGATATTTTCTTCCATACAACGCCTCGAATGGAGCCATGCCTATATTTGCTTGATAACTATTGTTGTAAGAGAATTCCACCAATGTTAGGTACTTATCCCAACTCCCTTTGAAATCTAGGACACATAGTCTTAATAGATCTTCAAGAGTTTGAATAGTACTCTCTGATTGTCCTTCCGTTTGAGGATGGTATGCCGAACTGAATCGTAAATTCGTGCCCATAGCTTTCTACAAGCTAACCCAAAATCGTGAAGTGAATCTTGGGTCACGATCCGAAACTATGGATACTGGCATGCCATGCAATCTCATAATCTCATTCACATACATACTAGCAAGACGTTCAAGGGAATAAGTCTCACGTATAGGCAAAAAATGGGCAGACTTGGTTAATCTATCAACAATGATCCAAATCGCATTTATGCCTTGAGACACCTTGGGAAGACCAGTAATAAAATCTATAGTAATGTGTTCCCACTTCCATTTCGGAATCTCAAGTGATTGCAATGGACCCTTTGGTACTTGATGCTCCGCTTTTACACGTTGACAAGTTAAACACCTCGAGATAAACTCCGCGATCTCTCTTTTCATATTGCTCCACCAACATGTATGTCGAAGATCGTGATACATTTTGGTACTCCCAGGATGGATTACAAACGGTGTGTTGTGTGCCTCCATCATTATTCTATGCTTCAAGTCAAAATCGTTAGGAACACAAAGTTTGGAGTTGACTCGAAGTATTCCTTCTTCATCGATTCTTGCTTTTGGAATAACACCTTCTTGCACTTTCTTCTTCATACGCGTCAGCTCCATGTCTGTAGCTTAAGCAGCTTTAACTTTATCGATTAAAGTCGGTTCTACTCGTATATTTGATATCATCATGTGGGTACTTGGAGCCTTCATCTCTATCTCTATCCTTTGCAAATCATACAAAATGGGCCTTTGTGTTAACACCATTATACTCGTACCCGCGTATGATCTTCTACTCAATGCGTCAGCTACTACGTTCGCTTTTCCAGGATGATATTGGATGATATGATCGTAATCTTTCAACAGCTCAAACCAACATCATTGCCGCATGTTGAGTTCCTTTTGGGTGAAGAAATATTTGAGGCTTTTATGATCCATATAGATCTCCACTTTCTCCCCATACAGGTAGTGTCTCCAAATCTTCAACGCGAAAACGACTGCTGCCAACTCCAAATCATGAGTAGGATAATTCCTCTCATATTCTTTGAGTTGTCGCGAGGCATAGGCTATGACTTTCCAATGTTGCATGAGAACACATCCTAATCCTTTGCCTGAAGCATCGCTGTAGATAACAAATCCATCGAACCAAATGGTATTGTCAGAACATGTGCCGAAATGAGTCTTCTCTTGAGTTCTTGAAAACTCTTCTCACAATCCTCACTCCAACCGAATTTTGTATCCTTCCGAGTCAGCTGAGTTAACAGAGTAGCGATTCTAGAAAATCCTTCCATGAATCTCCGGTAATACCCAACTAAGCCAAGAAAGCTACTTACTTCGGTCACCGACTTCGGTTTCTCCCAACTTTGTATGGCTACAATCTTCGCCAGGTCGACAGATACTCCATATTTTGACACCACGTGCCCAAGAAATGCTACTTCCTCAAGCCAGAACTCGCATTTCTTCAATTTGGCATATAGCTTATTTTCACTAAGCCTTTGCAGTACCAGCTTCAAATGGCGCTCATGATCTTCACGGCTTTTGGAATAGATGTGGATGTCATCAATAAAGACAACAACAAATTGATCTAAATATTCTTTGAATACACGGTTCATCATATCCATGAAGGCAGCAGGAGCATTAGTCAATCCAAAAGACATGACTAAGAATTGATAATGCCCGTACCGAGTTCTGAAGGTAGTCTTTGGAATATCCTCAGTTTTAATCTTCAGCTGATGATATCCAGAACGAAGATCGATCTTTAAAAAGAATTGTGCTCCTTGCAATTGGTCGAACAGGTCATCAATACGAGGTAGCGGATACCTATTCTTGATGGTGACATGGTTCAATTCTCGATAGTCAATACAAAGTCGCATTCTCCCGTCTTTCTTCTTTACGAATAAAACAGGAGCATCCCAGGAGACGTACTAGGACGAATGAAACCGATGTCTAACAATTCCTGTAATTGGACTTTTAACTCTTGAAGTTCAATAGGAGCCATTCGATATGGGGTTTTAGAAATGGGCTTTGTACCGGGTTCAAGGTTAATAAAAAATTCAACTTCACGTTCTGGGGGTAGACCAGGAAGTTCTTCAGGAAATATGTCAAGAAATTCACTAACAACAGAAATATTACTCAAATCTGACGTGTTTTTGTTCAAGTCCATAACATGGGCTAAGAAAGCTTGACATCCATTTTTCAATAAACGAATGGCTTTATGGCTTGATATAACAGCGATTGATTTTAATGGGTTGGTTGGTTGAATTCGCATAACAGGTTGGTTAGGAATATGAAAACTAACAACCTTACGAAAACAATCAATTTTGGCATGATGAGTAATTAACCAATCAATTCCTAAAATCACATCACAAGCAAGTATCTTTAAAGAGATAAGGTCAACAGGTAATGTGATTGTGCCAACTTGGATTAAGCAAGATTTATAAACTGTAGATGTAATGAAAGTTTCTCTTAACGGAGTCTCCACAGATAGGTCAAAGTCTAATTTCTCAGAAGTCAAGTTTAAATGTTGAGCACAAGCAGGAGAGATAAAAGAATGGGTAGAACCGGTATCTAGTAAAGTATAAACTTCGCAAGAATTCAAGATTAGCTTACCCGTGATCACCTCATTCGGGTTTCTCGTATTTTAGCCAGTCACGACAAACGCTCTTCCAGGTACCGCTGATTTTGACTTATTCGGGACAGCTTTTGGAGTCACCATCCCCGCTGAACTTGGTTTTGCTACAGAACACTCTCGAGCTATATGACCCTACTTTTCACAGTTATAACATACCTTGGATTGTTGTGGGCAGTTTGGGCTGGTATGTCCCTCTTTCCCGCATTTGTAATAAACGACCGGTGCTCGTTCTGCTCCCCTATAAATAGTTAATGTTTGTACTGACGTTTTTACGTTATCATTGTTGTACCTTCTCTTCTTGAAATCTCCTCCCGACTCGCTCCTTCTATTATCACGGCCACGATTTCCACCAGAGTGGTTACCGCTTTTGTCCGAATGTTATCCTCCCTGCTAGTTTTCATTGGTCCGATGACCGCTGCCATCGGTATTACCTTCGTTATGTTCCCTCGGTTGAATATAATCATTATCTCGCTCTAATAATTGAGCCCTATTTACAACAACTGAATATAAAGAAAATTTATGAGAGATAAGATATTGCTGATTCTCGGGTTTTAAACCTCTCAAAAACATCCTTGTCATTCGTTCCTCATTCTCGACCAAATGAGGTGCAAACCTGGATAAACCTGCAAACTTCACCTCGTACTAGGACACCGTTATGTTATTTTGTTCCAGTCTAATAAACTCTACCTCCTTCATACGACGAATACTTTCAAGAAAGTACTTGTCATTAAACAATTTTTGAAATGTTTCCCAGGACATGTTGAGTGCGTCAGGCTGGGTACGCTTCACAGACTCCCACCAGTAGTCTGTCTCACCGCGGAACATAAAGGTGGCGAATGGAACCTTCTGTTCATCCGTGCATCCCAAGACATCGAATATCTTGATAATTTACTTGACCCACGTTTCCGCCATGATCGGATCCGGCTTTCTCTTAAATTCTGGTGGTCCCAACTCTTTGAACTGCTTGGCTGTGACAAGCCGCGCATTATTATCATTTCCACCCGTATTCTGCACACGAGTCTCCCTTGTCTGATTTTGCATGAACTGCAAAAAGCTCCTAAATATTCCATAATTCATCGTTTGCTCGGTAACGTTGTTTACAGGAGGAATATTGCCTTCCTGTTGCACGTTCCCCTAGGTGGTGATCAAAGGTGTCTCCACGGTCTGATTTACTCCATTATTAACGTTCTCAGCTGTCATTCTTAAATACTGCCATAAAACAAGGGTTAATAGTCATGTCATATATTATCCATATACTCTGACCGACCAAATAAATACCAAATAAACTTAGTCAGGTCATACTAGCGAAGGAATTCCCCGTCTCTCCCCTCCTAGTTCTTATCTAACATCTCAGCCAGGGATCATATCCCTAAGCTCTGCTACCAACTGTGATGCCCCCAAAATAGGTATACATCACCCATTCTAAGTCGCCAAATACATGGTACATAAACAAATACAACTTCATTATAATAATTATCGTGCAAAATACGACAACACAAATACTGTGAGTTTAAATACAAATATTGTCTTCTAGACAATATCCACACTCAAATAAGTCCTCATTACAATTATTGAAACACTATTTTAGAAAATAGTGAGGACTGCTAACACAACTGACTGGAAACATTACTCCACACCCCAACTAGTTCCCGCTATATTCTCGCCTCCTGAGAAAATTGGAACAAAAAGGAAAAGGGTGAGCTCAACTAGCCCAGTAAAGAATATTATGACTAAGATAATAAACAACAACTTATCATTAGTCTTCAACAGGGAAAAATCTAATAAAATATAATAGACAACAAGTTTTAGATCAACAACTGCAGCGGAAACAGCAAACCATTAGAAGAGTCAAGTAGAGAATGAGTCCTACTATCTTCTAAGATTTAAAAGTCCATCATCAATATTTTATCCATGTAACAACAATCAATAATCATCTTTAATCAAATATTCATCTTTGCACTACGGGCCAAAGATATTCATTTGTATGACCAGTCGGTTATGTTCATTTCAACACCTGTTCATCTTTGCACTACGGGCCAAAGATATTCATCAGTTATTCATTCATCTTTGCACTACAGGCCAAAGATATTCAGTAATATCATCATTTAGGACTGAGGATGATGAAAAATTATCTTAAAGAAAACGAATCCAATGAGACAGAAGGACAAATATTAGGGATTCATATTATAGTTTATCCAAGTGCAATAATACTCCATAATAACCAATTGTGAAGGAGAATTCAAAAATAAAGATCAAAACATGGATACAATCAAAGATAGTAACCATAATAGACATCTTGGATAAAAAGAAATTTTTTTATTTTTCTGTGAATAGTGTCGTATTCGTGAATAGTGCCGTATACGTGAATAGTGCCGTATACGTGAATAGTAATCCCGACACAAAAAGTTCCAAATTTGATAAAAAAAACTCATATCAATATTTCAACATAATGATATTGAAGAAAATAATATCATTTATGAAGAAAATAATATCCCTTACCTCAAACGAACAGTACTTCTGATCAGAATATCGTATAGGAGGCTGAATGAAACTTGTGCTGAATAGCAACTCTCAAAGTATCAAAATACTCACAAAATAAGCTCGAGAATATAGAGAGAGAAAGAGAGAAAACTTATGAATTCTGGTGTAATTTTCAATTCTAACTTAGCCCTCTATTTATAGAAATATGTTAGCACGCCGAAGCAGACTTGACCTGCAACCTAATGGCTTTACCTGCTACTATTCCCACCCACCACATTTGAATAAAAATTTCAGCACATTTCTCACCAACCAAAAGTGGGGCCCACCAATTCTAGAATTTTCCACCAAAATGATAAATTTCGAAACTTCAACAATTTCTGAACCAGTCATCTCTTAAAATTCATAATAAATCATACGTTCATTTTTAACCGTTCAAAATTTGTGGACATATACTCAACTTATATATGTATAACATATCCAAAAATCACAACGATCCAACGGTCAGATTAAAAATTATAACCCACGCAATATATCTCAAGAATAGTGATTTAATATTTAATACCTCCATTCCGACAAAAACACCTCAACATTAATTCCTTCACATAAAATAAATATATCCATCAATTATATCCGCATAAAATAAATATTTTCTTATCATATAAATCAATAATTAATTATTCATAAATAAAATTACAAAATCACAATTATGACAACCACGCCGTTCCCAGGAAAGAGGGGACTTTCTAATAAAAATTTCTCCTTACTGGCGCACAATTAGATGACCAAACCTCTCCTTAAATAGAACTTTCTAGATATTGCCAATAATGTTATTTAATAATATTATTCAAATAATATGAATTATTGATCTGATAATAAAAATATTGTGCAGTAACAATTATTGAAACAACAATAATATAAAATATCAACGCAGCAATTATTGAATCAATAAAATAAAATATTGAACAGTAACTACTGTAACAATTATTGAGTAGTGTCTTCTTATGTAAGAATCAATAATTGGTGAAATGCCGCGTGCTACTATATTTTAACCACCGGGTATTCCAACAGTATTAACGGTAACAACTACGTCATTATTTATAAACAATTTATACTTGTCGTTTTTTTCATCCAATCGCTTTCCGTTATGGGCCCCACACAAGGTTGCGCCGTCGTACGAATATTTCCCGACAGCAAGAATATTCCACGACCAAATAAATATTCACCGACAAAAATGAATATTTTATAACCACTTGCTAAGTTTGCAAAATTTACACATTTCACCCATAACCAAAGTATTATATCAAATTAACACCTTATTATTCACAATAATATTTAGAGAAAATTTGATTTTATTCATTAATAAGTTGGGGTCTTACAAGATCACGGGGTGATCTCATCGTATATAATATGATCCATTTCTATTCTATGATCGTTTTATTTTTTCGATCAACTATCGCTAAACTATTAGTATTTTAGACTCTATCTATTCACCACTACTGTTTAACTTTATTGTCAGAGTTAGGAAACTCTGTAAATTATACCCTGTCGAGATTCGTCTTTGAATCATACCGACACACTAACTCTATTTGAGTTAGTACTTACCCTAATCACTGCGGTTATTAGTCTCGGGTAACCCTACCTAAGATTTATAACCAACAACTCTGATACCAACTGTGAGAGCCCCGAATCCGGGTCCCTATTCACCGCAGATCCGGTACAATCATTCTATCACTATTTGCGGAAGATATAAACATAAATTGTTTATACAATAAACGTACACATTATTCTCCCAAAATTGAGTAACCTTAACTTATACACAACTCATAAACTATCTAACATATAACATATTTATCAAACTATTATATTACAAATTAGCTGCTCATTTTATCCCTAACTGAACTTGGCTTTATCCTTTCCTGTATCCGACGTTTTCGCCTAAATCTGTAATGTTAAATCATGATATAGCAAGGGTGAGCATAAAAGTTGTCCAGCAAGTTTAAATTTATTAAGACATATCATGATTGAAAGAGTCTGAATAATAAGCTGGCTATAATTCAACAATATAATTGTGAACTAGCAAGAACAAACTTTTGACTGAACAAATATTAAACATGAACAAATATATCTGGACCAACTGGTATTGAAGGTGATCAGCCTTTTATACCTGACTTATACATGCAATATGTACAGAGTACAATTCTACAGTGGCAATCAACAATGATTAACCATAAGCATATCTGAATGAAACAACTCTTAGTAGAGTTAAGTAAAACTTGCCTGAATCGTTGATTATCGCTACGCAATTTATATCGCTTTATCCGAAGACCTAATATTTGTAATATAGATTTCCAATATTAGAATAATATCATCACAATATAATACAACTATATATATACACAGAATAACCTAAATACATAACACATAACCCTATCAGTCTATAACACACACACGACTCGTTATCAGGTCAAACTATTTCAGTCTGACTTGAGTTCGACAAAGTTCTAACGTCACGACGGTCTAGTCGGACAAAATTTCGAGTTTAAGTTCAATTAAACTCTGCCTAATCACTTAACAATTATCTCCGATAATTTTAATATCAGTCAAAATATTTTTTATAAACTCGTAATAATTTTTTTAAATAATTATTACCATTTATCTAAATTTTCAATCATTAATAATGTATTTAAATGAATTAAATACCACAATATTCTATTACCATTAATATTTATTTATAATCAAATATTAATGAAATTCATATCATAATATTATAATAAATTTATAATATATCAAAGTATTTTTAATACCTTAAAATCACTTTTATATGATTTTTAAACAGTTAAATTCATTATCGGTAATTACTATTAATATTAAAATATTAATATTTTCATGGCGAAATATCATAAGTTATATTTTATAACTTAAAAATATTTTTATAACACTTAAATTATTTTTATATGATTTATAAAGCATTAATTCTATTTTTCCTTAATTTATTTAATATATTTATTAAATAAACTAATTATCATTAATATGGATTAATTAATGTCTTTCATCACAAAATATTAAAAGTCACTCAAAATAACTTAAAATATTTTATTATACCATAAAATTATTTTTTATGATTTTTCATGTATTAAAATTATTTTTAAATAATTTATTTAATATTATAATTAAATAAATTAAATACCATTTATATTCCAAAAATATTAAATATTTATGAAATATACTTAAAATAATTAAAAACTATTTTTCAGAATTTAAAATAATTTTTCGAAATTTATTTAGTATTTTTAATATTTAAAAACTATTTATTTCGATTTATTAATTAATTTCCAAAAATTAGAAATTAAATAATAATACAACCGTCGCTAAAGGGCCCTATAGCGATAGACCCGTCACTATAGGTGTTCTTTAGGCTGTTATTGAGTTGCCCAGAAATTCAAGACCAGGTGACAGGTTGGGTGGTTTGACCGTGCATAAGTCTCTGTAAAATTTGATTCTGGGTACGGTTTTGAGTCCATGTTATAGTATTGATGCAATACGATAACCTTAAGCAAACATCATGGCCATCCTACACCAAATCAGTGATATACAGGCCATACAAAAGCATGTCAGGCACTGTCTTCAATTTTTGGGTTTTCCAGAAATTGAAGAACATTCGAGGTGCTACCTTTGACCCCTTGACTCCTTGATGAACAAGCTTAATTAATGTGTTATAAAGGTACACATATGCAGTTGAGATGTCCGTTAACAACTTGATATCATCAGATCTGTGAAACCCCAGATTTTATGAATAAATATTTAATTTTTCTCGAAATAATTTTTTTATATTATGGTGTGGATTTGATATAATAGTTATGGGTAGTATTTATAAATTTTGTAAAGTATCCAAGTTGTCATATAATATTCGATTGGTCGGGGAATATTCGTTTTAACAGGGAATATTCGTACAACGACACAATCATTGGTGGACCCCACAACGGAATTATTGTCGGATTGAGAAAACGACAAAAATATTTTATTAAAAATAACGGCGGAAGTTTTACCATTGTTACTGTTGAACTACTCGGTAGTAAAAGTACAGTAATACGTGTGGTTGCATAGTAGCACACGGTATTGATTATTAATACTTATGTGAGAAGTCACTCAGTTTGATTCAATTATTGTCAGTTAATAATATGAATTATTTAGCGATAATGACGTTTTGTTTTATTCGTATTATTAACGTAATAAAACAGAAACATCTTTTTATATAAAACAGAATACTTTATTAAAGTTATTTTATAAATAGAATATATTATATTTTATTTAAAAGATTTTTCTTTAAATATGGACCGTCAGATTAAAGTAATCAATCTGGACCGTTCATGGATTAGTTACTATGCATTCTATTTTTCTATAAATAGCAGCTCATTCCTTCATTATTTCTTACGAATTCACTGAACTCTAGAGAGAGAAACTATAGAGAGAAACTATAGAGAGAGAGAAGAAGAATATTATGCTACTTAATTACTTCTTTATTTCAGCTCTTCTTTAAAACGGTAAGGGGTGTTATTCTTTCTTATTCATGAAGAGAACTGTTGTTATTCTATTTCTTATTATTCTGTTGGAATAACCTGTATACGTGGTCTACCCTATACTTGGTGACATTCTTCTATTATTCTGTTGGAACATCATGTCTGTGTGTTTTATACCGGACCTGGTTCCGTTTTTATTATTATTCTGTTGGAACATCCTGTCTGTGTGTTTTACACCGGACCTGGTTCCGTCTTGTTATTATTCTGTCGGAATATCCTGTCTGTGCGTTTACGCCGGACCTGGTTCCATTATTTATTATTCTGTTGGAATAACCTGTCTGTGCGGTCTATCGCATGCATGGTGATTTCTTTTGTTATTCCATTCTTTATTATACTCAGTTGGTTAAGTTTTGACTTCTATACTCCATGAAATTTGTGGAATATCCTTGACATTTGCGCTTCATCTAGTATCTATTCATGAAAATATTCTCCTGATCATTCTTGAATTTTACTCCACAAAGCAGTATCATGTTGACAATTTGGACGTTGTTAATTCTTGGATAAATTAATTCTTGAACTTGTTTTATTGAATTCTTATATCATTGTCATCATCCTCATGTTTATATTTTGTTGAAAGTCATCTGTGGCCTGTAGTGCATAGATGGACTTGGTATGATTATGACCAGGGATTATTCGGTGTAATCATGACCGTAATGTTACGAATGATGTGGTAAAAGTCCTCATTGGCCCGTAGTGCATTGATGGACAGTTATTGGCATGATCATGACCATTGATGAATACACAAATATCCTTGGCCCGTAGTGCATAGAATTTGTGGTCGTGACCCTAACGAATATCCTTGGCCGTAGTGCAGGGATGATGTAAATTATTTATTAAGCTGAGTCTCAGCGATAGCAGTGTTGAAAAACCTTTTAAATCATAAAAGATAGTAGAGTTTATTTTCTACTTGACTCTTTTAATGGATTGCTTGTTCCGCTGCAGTTAAACTTGATGTCTATTATATTTTATCAGTTTAACATTGTTGAAGGCTAATGATAATTTATTCTGCATTATCTTAGTCATAATATTTCTTACTGGGCTAGTTGAGCTCACCCTTTCTTTCACTGTTCTCTTCAGGAAATGAGAATGTAGCTGGGGCAAGTCGGGAAACGGAGTGATGGTCCGAATGATAGTATTAGTTAGTAGTCCTCACTATTCTATGTAATAGTGTGTTAATAAATGTAATGAGGACTCCTTTTGAGTATGAATACTCTCTAGAAGATAATATTAGTATTCAAACTCACAGTTTATGTTTTGTCGTATTGTACACGACAGATGTATTAGTAAGTTGTATTTGTTTTCTGTACCATGTATCTGACAACCCAAGATGGGTGATGTATACCTAATTTTGGGGGCGTCACAGTTGGTATCAGAGCTTAGGGATATGATCCTTGGCTAAGATGTGAGAATAGAACTAGGAGGGGAGAGACGGGAAATTCCTTCGCTAGTATGACCTACCTAAGTTTATTTGCATGGTATTTAATTGGTCGGTCAAAGTATATGGATAATATGTTATATGTTAATTAACCCTTGTTTTGTTGTAGTATTTGCAAATGGCATCCGAAAATGTTGAGATAAACAATGAAGCACATGAGACCATTGAATCACCAACGATCAATGCTCAGGATAATGTGCAACCAGAGGACAATAATCCTCATGAAAATAATAACACCGATGAAATGGTGAATGATGGGATGGTCAGAGACTTTATGCAATTCATGCAACAACAAAATAACTCTCGGACGGTCACCGCTAAGCAGTTCAAGGAGCAATTCATGTAACAACGGGCGTGAGCGGCTCCTATCCAAAATGAAGGAGGAAACAATGACAACCCACGGTTGGTCACCGCTAAGCAATTCAAGGAGCTAGGACCACCGGAGTTTTTGGGAAAGCCAGAACCACTTAAAGCGGAGACGTGGTTAAAGCAGATCACCAAGATATTTGATGTCTTGGGATGCTCCGAGGATCAAAAGGTTCCCTTTGCCACTTTTATGTTGCGTGAAGAGGCAGATTACTGGTGGGAATCTGTAAAACGTACCCAGCCTGACGCACTCAAGATGTCTTGGGAGAAGTTCCAAGAACTGTTCAATGACAAGTACTTTCCTGAAAGCATTCGTCATATGAAGGAAGTGGAATTTATCAAGTTAGAGCAAAACAACATGACCGTGTCGCAGTACGAAGCCAAGTTTGTCGAGTTGTCCCAATTTGCGTCCCACTTGGTTGATAATGAAGAGAGAATGACGCAGATGTTTTTAAGAGGTTTGAAGCCTGAGATACGTCAATATCTTATTTCTCATAAATTGTGTTTGTATTCAGATGTTGTTAATAGGGCTCAGTTATTGGAGCGCGATAACGAGTTAACCCAACCAAAAGAGAGCAGCCGGCAAAATGATAATACCGGTGTTAACAGTCATCAAAGAGGTGACAATAAGCATGGAGGGAATCAACATGCCAGAAATGGTAACCACTTCGGTGGTGATCATAGCCAAAACAATAAGAATGGATATTTCAAGAAGAGAAGGTTCAATAATGACGTGAAGACGTCGGCACCAACACTCGTTTCAAAGGAAGAAGAACGACCACCGGTCGTATGTTTCAAATGCGGACAAGAGGGACACATCCGTCCAAACTGTACGCAGCAATCCAAAGCGTGTTTTAATTGCGGAAGAGAAGGTCACCTAGCTCGATATGTCATATGGTGAAGTCAAGTCCAGCTGGGATAGTGATGCCAAAGGATGTCCCAGACAAGCCGAAGCCGGTAGTTTAAGAGAGAGCATTTTTTTTTCGTGACGAGGAACCTGAATAAAATTATCACGGGTATGTTAGTCATAAACTCTTGCGAAGTCTATACCGTGTTAGATACCGGTTCTACTCACTCTTTTATTTCACCTAGTTGTGTTCAATGTTTGAACTTAACTCCGGAGAAGTTAGACTTTGATATATCTGTTTAAACTCAGTTGGGAGAAATCTTCATTACCTCCACTATTTATAAATCTTGTTCAAATCAACACTTTCACGTTATCTGTCGATCTTATCTCTTTAAAAATACTTGCCTTTGATGTGATTTTTTGAAACGATTGGTTCACTACTTATCATGCTTCTCGTAAGGTTGTTAGCTTTCATACTCCTAACCACCCTGTTATGCGGATTCAAAGTAACCAAACCACTAAAGTCAATCATTGTCATATCAAGCCATAAATAAAGAGCCCCGATCCTTTCGTTGTTGACTTTCTTGTGTGGAATGTACCGAAGCCAGACTTTCGGTAGGGGACGTTGTGAATAACGGTGACAAGTTAATAGATATCAATGTGACGTGTTATCCAAGTCTTGGATGAGAGTCACAGTTTTGAATGATATTTCTATTGTTAATAAATTTCCTGACATATTCTTGAAGACTTCTTAGCTTACCCCTAGAGCGTGAAATCGAATTTTGTATTGACCCCAGTACAAAACCCATTTCTTAAACCCTCAAATATTTATTCAACTAAAGCGAACGTAATATGCACCAAAGACGTTGGCTCGAGCTGTTAAAGATTATGATCATACCATACCATCGTGAAAAAGTGAACGTGGTAGCTGATGCGTTGAGTAGAAGATCGTATGCGGTTACAAGTGCGAATATACGAACCCACGTGAAGATAACGAATATATGATTAGAATCGATTTTAATCGATAAAGTTAAAGCCGCTCAAGCTACATACTCAGAGCTGATAAATGTGAAGAAGAAGGTTCAAGAGGGCGTTATTCTAGAAGCAAGAATCGACGAAGAGAGGAAATCTCAACTCTCGATTTAATTGGCCCATTTGAAATCCTCGATGAAGTAGGAACTGTGGCCTATAGACTCGTTTTACCGCCAAGTATGTTGCGTGTTCAGAACATTTTTTTTTACGTATCGATGTTACGTAAATATGTGGACGACCCGAACCACATTATTAATTTAGAACCGGACGAGATAGCAAAAGATTTAACGTATGAGGAGATATGTGTTAACATCTTGGATAAGAAGGATCATATTCGATGCTTAAAGGTTATACCTCAAGAGTTAGAATTTGAAGTGAAGTCAAGGTATCCTCACATGTTCGGCATACCAAGTACGTACGTAAATTTCGAGGGCGAAATTCTATAAGGAGGGGAGATTGTGAAACCCCAGATTTTATGAATAAATATTTAATTTTTCTCGAAATAATTTTTTTATATTATGGTGTGGATTTGATATAATAGTTATGAGTAGTATTTATAAATTTTGTAAAGTATCCAAGTTGTCATATAATATTCGATTGGTCGGGGAATATTCATTTTAACAGGGAATATTCGTACAACGACACAATCATTGGTGGACCCCACAACGGAATTATTGTCGGATTGAGAAAACGACAAAAATATTTTATTAAAAATAATGACGGAAGTTTTACCATTGTTACTGTTGAACTACTCGGTAGTAAAAGTACAGTAATACGTGTGGTTGCATAGTAGCACACGGTATTGATTATTAATGCTTATGTGAGAAGTCACTCAGTTTGATTCAATTATTGTCAGTTAATAATATGAATTATTTAGCGATAATGACATTTTGTTTTATTCGTATTATTAACGTAATAAAACAGAAACATCTTTTTATATAAAACAGAATACTTTATTAAAGTTATTTTATAAATAGAATATATTATATTTTATTTAAAAGATTTTTCTTTAAATATGGACCGTCAGATTAAAGTAATCAATCTGGACCGTTCATGGATTAGTTACTATGCATTCTATTTTTCTATAAATAGCAGCTCATTCCTTCATTATTTCTTACTAATTCACTGAACTCTAGAGAGAGAAACTATAGAGAGAGAGAAGAAGAGTATTCTGCTACTTAACTACTTCTTTATTTCAGCTCTTCTTTAAAACGGTAAGGGGTGTTATTCTTTCTTATTCATGAAGAGAACTGTTGTTATTCTATTTCTTATTATTCTGTTGGAACAACCTGTATACGTGGTCTACCCTATACTTGGTGACATTCTTCTATTATTCTGTTGGAACATCCTGTCTGTGTGTTTTACACCGGACCTGGTTCCGTTTTTATTATTATTCTGTTGGAACATCTTGTCTGTGTGTTTTACACCGGACCTGGTTCCGTCTTGTTATTATTCTGTCGGAATATCATGTCTGTGCGTTTACGCCGGACCTGGTTCCATTATTTATTATTCTGTCGGAATATCCTGTCTCTGCGTTTACGCCGGACCTGGTTCCATTATTTATTATTCTGTCGGAATATCCTGTCTGTGCGTTTACGCCGGACCTGGTTCCATTATTTATTATTCTGTTGGAATAACCTGTCTGTGCGGTCTATCGCATGCATGGTGATTTCTTTTGTTATTCCATTCTTTATTATACTCAGTTGGTTAAGTTTTGACTTCTATACTCCATGAAATTTGTGGAATATCCTTGACATTTGCGCTTCATCTAGTATCTATTCATGAAAATATTCTCCTGATCATTCTTGAATTTTACTCCACAAAGCAGTATCATGTTGACAATTTGGACGTTGTTAATTCTTGGATTAATTAATTCTTGAACTTGTTTTATTGAATTCTTATATCATTGTCATCATCCTCATGTTTATATTCTGTTGAAAGTCATCTGTGGCCTGTAGTGCATAGATGGACTTGGTATGATTATGACCAGGGATTATTCGGTGTAATCATGACCGTAATGTTACGAATGATGTGGTAAAAGTTCTCATTGGCCCGTAGTGCATTGATGGACAGTTATTGGCATGATCATGACCATTGATGAATACACAAATATCATTGGCCCGTAGTGCATGGAATTTGTGGTCGTGACCCTAACGAATATCCTTGGCCGTAGTGCAGGGATGATGTGAATTATTTATTAAGCTGAGTCTCAGCGATAGCGGTGTTGAAAAACCTTTTAAATCATAAAAGATAGTAGAGTTTATTTTCTACTTGACTCTTTTAATGGATTGCTTGTTCCGCTGCAGTTATACTTGATGTCTATTATATTTTATCAGTTTAACATTGTTGAAGGCTAATGATAATTTATTCTGCATTATCTTAGTCATAATATTTCTTACTGGGCTAGTTGAGCTCACCCTTTCTTTCACTGTTCTCTTCAGGAAATGAGAACGTAGCTGGGGCAAGTCGGGAAATGGAGTGATGGTCCGAATGATAGTATTAGTTAGTAGTCCTCACTATTCTATGTAATAGTGTGTTAATAAATGTAATGAGGACTCCTTTTGAGTATGAATACTCTCTAGAAGATAATATTTGTATTCAAACTCACAGTTTATGTTTTGTCGTATTGTACACGACAGATGTATTAGTAAGTTGTATTTGTTTTCTGTACCATGTATCTGACGACCCAAGATGGGTGATGTATACCTAATTTTGGGGGCGTCACAAGATCGGTCTAACAACAATATTTCACGAAGGTTTAGGCCGGTCAAACTACTTGTCAGGAATTCGGCTGATGAAGATCCGGGTTTTTCAGAAAACCTTCATCAGGCAGTTTGGTCATCTACGTTTGACCATGATTTTCTATAATCCTGATACAGATCTGGGTAAGGTAATGGCTTGGAAGTGTTAATCTCATGACAGACTACAACTATAAAACAAACACATGACTAAAACACTAACATACTGCAAGATCAAAGGCTAAAAAAATGTTGTCAGACGACTGCTGGGAAATCTGGGTTACCCAGATTCAGACTTTTGTTGTTGGTCAACGCCTTTTGACCGCTTGTAATATACAATATAGACTTGCTATGACCCTGATTCAAGTTTCAGAACAAAGACCACATGGTATACTATAGATTCATAACATAAAACGCATAAAACACTTAACACACACGGATCTAAAGGTCCTGACATATGACCGTCAGACCAAACTTTTAAACTTTTTCCAGATTTCAAAAATCATCAAACTCGTGCATCTAGATGTTATAGATCCTTGATCTAACAACCTAGATCACTTACTAACACCCTAATACACAATTTTAACCAACAAATAACAACATTCAACATCAGATCTAAGGATTTCTAAGTTAGGGTTTTTATACCTTTAAAACATGGATTTATGATTTCTGATCCTTGAATCTGACTATGGAAAGCTAAGAGATGATTAAGGCTTAGCTTCTCTCTCTCTCTCTCTCTCTCTCTCTCTCTCTCTCTCTCTCTCTCTTTCTAAATCTCAAATTTCTAGTGAGAGAATGTGTTTGGAGAAAATGAAAAATAAAGTAGACTTTTTCTTACTTTTAATCTATATAAGTGATATAATTCAATGTATGTGACTGATCCAAGGAGCAAGATAGCTGGTAATTGATATATATCTATGGCTAGGGCTAGGGTTAGCCACCCCCTACAAGATCATGGCTAGATTTACATGTCTCCTCTCTTCAATAATGAAAAGGGTAATTTAGTCATTTCGTGTTTATATTTGTCATTTATCCTAACCCTTAGGGTTTAGGGTTTAACCCTTAAAATTTATTTTATTATTATTATTTTTTTTAAAAAAAAATTAAAAATTAACATTACTTAATTATAATTAGAATTCTCTAATTATATTAAAATTTTCTAATCATAAATCATGCTTGCTAATTAGAATTAATATTTCCTAATTAAGATTTCTAATTTAGCAATTTGGTCCGTTAGGGTTTCAAACAGAACAAATAGGGTTTTAAACTTATAAATTAGGGTTTCTAAATTATTAGAAAACCTAATTAATCAGTAGGGTTATCCCTACTTATGTTTGTAATTAAAATATAAAAACCTTATACATAACATTTAAATTCTCAAATTAGGATTTTAATATCTGGATTAGAGTTTTAAATTCTCGGAACTGAATTTAGGGTTTCCAGAACCGATTTCTAGGGTTTCTTATAGATCGTAAAAAAATTTTAACTGAACGTGGACATTCTAAATATATACTTAGGGTTTGACACAGATATCGGTTATCTGGTCAACCCTTGACCCTTAACCACATATTGTACACATATACAAAGAACATAAACGCTTATTCCCTTAATCCTGAATAATTCACTTAAATCCTTCACAGAATTTTGAAATCGTCAAAATTCCTTCTTAAAAATATCAAACGCATACACTTATTTTATGTCTAGGTTCAAATTATGAACCTTAAATCAATTAATTAAAATTTTCTAGATTTTCTAAATCCTCGGGTTGTCACAGTCATCGTCCTCCTTCTCCCGAATGATGACCATTACGTCTGGGCAATCATCGTCTGGGGTGTATCTGTTTGTATGCTCATCATGGACAATGATGCGTATGCCTGACATCATCCGAACGATGTCTTGTTTAACTCTCCGTTTCTCTTCTTCCACCTTGGGATCTATAACAAAAACTTCCTTCTCCTTTACCGGTATCGGTTTGGGAAATAACATAGCCATTACGTTGGCTGGCACCTTTACCAGAGATTATGTGGACTCTGGATTTACAGGTGGAGATAATCGTTGTGTGGTTGAAGCTGAAGGAATCTTCTTATGCTTATGCGGATTCCTGTGACTGGAACTGGCAGAATAGCCTAGTCCAACTGTCCCAATTTGACTGGACACTTGAATCGGGTGCTTAATACCCTGATGACTTTTACCCAGCCCTTGTCCCGACTGATGACCCAATGACATCATTTCTTGATTAGCTGCCATCACTTCGGCAGAAATCTTGGGTATGGGAAATGGCGTCCCAATGTAATGGTATTGAGTGTTGCTCACTTCCAAGGCATGAAAACTGACTGGCTCAACTTTAGAATTGAAACTGATGAGTGGCATGTCACCATGTTGAGGACATTCCGGTTCAGCGTTAACTTTGACTAAGTTATTGTTGATAATGTATTTAAGTTGCTGATGAAGAGTAGAAGGGACTGCCCCGGCCATGTGAATCCACGGTCTCCCCATAAGCAGGTTGTATCCTGTATCTATTTTGAAAATGTGAAAAGATACACAGAATGTATGGGGACCAATCTCAATTGGCAGCTCAATCTCTCCGACTGAATTTCGGCGGGATCCATCAAAAGCTTTAATAATCGTATAATTGCTTCAGATCCGTTTGATATTGATGTTCATCTTCACCAACGTAGTGTAAGGACAGATATTTAGAGATGAACCTTCATCTATCAAGAATCCAACTAGTATGTATACGAAGGATAAAACCGCAATGTGTAATGCCTTGCAATGACCGATCCATTCGGGCGATATGTCATCATCAGTGAAAGATATCACATTGTTGTTAAAAATGTGATCAACCAAATGTTGAAATTTTTTTACATCCACTGATTTCGGCAAATAGGCTTTTTCCAAAACTTTCAATAAGATTTTCCTATGATCCTCGGAAGAGAAAACGAAGTTTAGTATTGAAATTTGATGTGGAGCTTCTCTTAAGCTTAAAACCACCTTGGCTTCATTATGACCCATAGTACGGAGGAATTTTTCAATATTCTCCATGGGAATTTTCCCTTTTGATTTGATGGTGGGCTTCATCACCTGTTTGGGAAGATAAAGTGGATTCTCCTTCGACACTGCAGCAATGGTCTGTGAGGTGGATCCTTCAGCTTCTCCATAATTCCAGGGGACTTTTTGTAAGCTGATAACATGATATTACGGTCTGAACGACAAGGTAATTGGCTCTGGCGCAGCCACTTTCAAAGGATTGTCAACTCCTTTGAGTTTAATTGCTTGTATTGGGAATGGTTTAACAATCTCATCAGCCCCAGCAGATATAACTGCTACCAATCCCTTCCATTTAGTAGGACATGTATTCTCACTCTCAAGTAGGACAGTATCATTGTCTGCCAGTTGCAGGACACCGCTATCAATTAGATTCTGAATAAGGTGGTGGAGTGCCCAGCATTCTTTTGTGTTGTGACCACGAAAATGGGAATGATACTGACATACTCCATCAGAATTAAACCGTCCTGAACGGGGATTAATTGGAGGTACAAGAGAAGTGATCCTTCCTTTATTGATCAGCATCTGAAGTATCTCCTCCATAGGTTGGCCCAGGTATATAAATTCCCTTCTATTGGCAAAATCTCGATGGGCTTTGGTAGTTTCTCTCTTCGTCACTTTGTCCTCCAATGTTTCATTTCTTGAAGGTAACGAGGGATTATTCATAACCAAGGGAAGGAGACTAACATGCTCCTGGCTAACTAATTGGCGTGTGACTTGATGATGATAGGTCACCAGTTTTACCAATTGCCCAATATGCTTACACAGAGCTTTCATCTTTCGTTCCATCATAAACTAAAACTTTGCATAATCCCATTTGTCAACACTGTCTTTAATGGTCTGGGATGATTCACAGTTAAAATTGGAACTCTGTCCACTGCTCTAACTAATCATGTTGACCTCTTCCTCTTTGTGTTGAGGAAGAGGATTGTCTTGTACGTGAGGTTGATCTGGTTTAGTGACCACGATCTCACCGTTGTCTATCAAATCTTGTATCTTGTGTTTCAAGGCCCAAAAATCTTGAGTATCATGTCCAAGTGCCCCGGCATGATAAGCACATTTTTGAGTAGCATTTAAACCCCTCTCGTTAGGGTTGGCTGGTGGAAGAAGATGCATAATTTTCTTCTGAGTGGTCAGAACATTGAGAATGTTCTCGAGTGAGTCCCCTAGGGGTGTGAACACTCGAGGGCGTTAGACTTCTCCACCTTTAGGCAATGGAGGGTTTGAAGACTATGCTTGAAAAGGAGTGTAATTTCTCCTCTGGATAGGCATATTCTGATTGCCCTTTTGACCTTGTAGTATTAAGGAAACATCCTCCTCTTTCTTTTTATGGACCCTCCGGGGGTTGTTTCCATAAGTTTCGGACTGGATGTGTTCAGCAACTTCTTTAAGAGCGGCTAGGTCTTGAATCTTTACTAACTTCAACCCCATCTCAGCCATCTCTCCATGTTTGACCATTTCAGAAAATGGTTTACCAATGCCCGCTAAAACTCTCTCATAGAAAGGAGCTTCTTGTATGTCTATGAAGGTCATGACCATTTCTAACTCTGTCATAGAAGGAATATTTTGAGCAGCAAGGCGCCTCCACCTTTGAGCATACTCTCTGAAAGACTCATTGGACTGTTTCTTAACCTTGGTAATATGGTACCGGTCAGGAGCCATCTGAGACTGGAAGCTGTATTGAGTAAGGAAGTCATGAGCTAGTTCTTTCCCGCTATAAATCTTTGAGTTGTCTAATCTGGTATACCATGAACGGGCTTCTCCAGTCAGACTCTTTTGGAACAACTGCATTTTGAGCTTCTCATCCTCTGCATAAGATTCAAGTTCTCCAATGAACACCTTCAAATGTGTGTAAGGATCTCCTAACCCATCATATTTTTTGAAGTCAGGAGTTTTGAACTTCTCTGGATAATGAACACCAGGGAATATACAAAGGTCAGCATATGAGACACTCCCGTGTACTCCAATTCCTTTGATAAAACGAAAGGTTTCTTCCATTTGAAGGACTTTTTTCCTGATGTCACCAGTGTCTAGATCTCCTTTGAGATGGGTGTTTTCAGGATTTTTGTCTATGGTAAGCAACTATAGTTCCAGATTTGTTTTCTCCGAACCTTTAGCTCCTCCCTGTGTTGAGGATTCAACATGTGCGGGTATCTTCGTACTCTGAGTAGACTGATGTAGTTCTTTAAGCAGAACAACCAAATCTGTAATTTGTTTACTTAATCCATCAAATTCTTCACGAGAAATTGGATTAGACTGGTCAGATGAAAACATGATTGGCTGTAGGCTCGTGGGCTTTTTGTACTTTGACCGGGTAATAGGTCTGATTGCTTCCCTGTGAAAAACTTGCATAGTTTAGTCTTAGGGATTTGTATAAATGTCTACATACTATGTGATGTATCCGCTTTAGGATTATTATCCTGCAAAAAGGATGTTAGCTGTTTGTAATACAGAATAACATGTTAATTTAAGTATGCACATTTTTCTTCATATTTCTCATTACATAGAGATGAATATGGAATTAAATTACAAGTAATTAACTTTACGAGTAATTTGAAATGAGAAAGGATGAAAAGATTTTCCTCCGCGTTTGATTTATCAGAGGCTGACCTATCTTAGGTTACTCTCGCGGTTTTTTTGCATGAAGGTTCCCAAATCATCGCAATTTACTCAACGGGAAGTTAATCCGGTCTTTTTACTGGAGCGAATTTGGGTGGTGCCTTTCCTGAGCCTCGTTGGAATTAGTCTTCCTATGAGTCCAGTAATCAAACACCAACAGGATAGCCTCCTGGTGGAGGAACCACACCGCATACATTCACATACAACGTGTCTCACCGTTTATGAAAATGATGACATGTGTGAAGCACTAATATCACAGACAAATATATTGCAGTGCAGTAAAAATGCATTCGTACACATTCATCAAATGTAAATGCAACATCCACACATAAGCATATAACAGTTTTGAAAAGCTTGTAATAGCAGCTTAAGTCCTCTTACTGGTGTCCCTAGCAGAGTCGCCACCTGTCGACGTCGGGGTTTTTATTTGTCCTTTTTTCTATTCTTGTTCTTTTGTGTTCTCATATTGGGTGAGATTTATTTGAAAAAACAACCGAAAAAGGTCCGACATTTATATGTCGACGATTTGACTGTAAGAGTCGCCAGTTGGTTTTTTAACTGGTTATACCAACACAACTGAGAAAAGGTTTGCACATTGACCCAGTGATGTGACACTGCTAAACGGGTCTGTGAAACCGAGATTCATTAGGGTCCGGGGACTTACTTATGTGGAGGGAATGTGTTAGACACCCCCCGACATCTGTGTTGCTACAGTGACCGCCACTTTTCAATAAATTGTTATATGAATGTATGTGTGTGTGTGTGTTTGTGTGGGTCAATGTGCTATTATTTAGAAGTAGTGTTATGCCTCGGTTGCACCTATATACGAAGGGTTTGAATTTGTGTAAAAATTCAGTTTTAAACAAGATGTAGCAGTGATGTTTTATAAAATTGGTTTTTCAAACCCTTGTGCTCAATAGTAATTGAGGTATTTGATACTTCCATTTTATTAAATGTTCATCTTGATTGCTTTTATTTTCGAGATGCAAAGCATCTTCGAGAAAATAATATACACAGCAGTGCCGAACTCCTCATGGGTATGAAAACTATCTGAGGAAATCCAAGCACTGTGAATAAATTTACAAGCTACTTACAGCTAAAAATGTCCATCACGGGAACTGAATCTAGATTCAGTAGACTGAATTTGTGATCACATGATTCCTAGGCTCATATGATGCCGCAATTTATATGAAAATTGTAAGCAGTTATATATATAAAAACTGTAAATATATATATACAAACATGATCAACCACTACGAAGCACCTCCATGGGGGATCGAAAAGGTAAATATATATATATATATATATATATATATATATATATATATATATATATATATATATACACACACACACACACACACACACAAAAGCAATTAAACGCTCCAGACGTAAGTCTAGGCTCAATCGAGGCATAACTCGATAATGTTAGTCCATATATAAAATATATGTATATAAGTATATATATATATACATACAAATTGAAATGAAACCACAGGCCGAAGTCCGTGCATACACACGTAACGCGACTCTCAACGTGAAGAATAGTGTGTGCAAAGATGAAGAGAAAGGCTTTAAAGTGTGTAAGAATGCTTACAGTGGAATGCCAAAGAAGATTTCTATAGCTTTATGTGGGTGAACTCTCGGCTCCCGCTGGTACAATAGTAGCTATATGTGAGCTCACAAGTGTTTAAAATGAGAAAGCACTCAGTTTAGGGTGTGTATAGAGC
Organism: Panax notoginseng; assembly: GCA_016801055.1. Taxonomy (NCBI): domain Eukaryota; kingdom Viridiplantae; phylum Streptophyta; class Magnoliopsida; order Apiales; family Araliaceae; genus Panax; species Panax notoginseng. The sequence continues at coordinate 80,276,929 of CM029016.1, read as the reverse complement.
AAATTGGGTTGGGCTTTCTCGCCTTTTTCTCTTACAAAATGGCTACCCCAAGCCCTCTATTTATAGAGGGGGCCGCAGATGTACCTTCGGCTACCTGCGGTGCCCCGGGCTCCCTGAGTCCTACCATCTCGAAGTACGTGCACGGATGCAACGTGTTGTCGGCTCGAACTTTCAGAACTTCAATTCGGGGCATCCAATTGAGGTGTATAAGACCTATTTCGGACCGCCGTTGTCGAGAATTATGCAATGACATGGGATTAGAGGTTGTACGAAGTCAGGAAGATGGGACCATGCCCTCTGGTCTTCAAGCTTCAAATTCTATCTGTTACCCTACGCAGTAGTCACTCGGGATTGGACTTCCTTGGTTCTTATGGGACATTTTTGTGTAAAAATGTATGTCTGAAATGTTGAGACGGCGTGATGTGGCAAAATAACGATCTTACCCCTCACCATGGTTATCTCCGGTTTGGGTTGATAAAGCAGACGTGGCTCAGGGTTATATCTGAGATTGGACTGGTGCAAGTACTGAAGGTCCTCAGGGTTATCTCTGAGGTATGCCTATATTCCCGGTGTTATCTCTGGGTCTTGTACTGAGTGCCTCGGTGTGAGTGCCAAGGTTGAAGCTAATCATATGCAGTTAAAACAAGCATTTCCGGGGTTATCTCTAGAACTGCAATTACATTCCTTGGGGTTATCTCCAAGGTTAGTGCTGCTATTCTCAGTGTCGGGACTGAGACTGAATATCTCGGGGTTATCTCCAGGATGAATCGGCCTTCTCTGGTGGAATTTTCGATATTTGAACTGCATGCCTCGGGATTATCTCCGAGGTTGGAACTGATACTCCCGGTATGTGTTCCGGGGTTGAGACTAAACTTCTGGTAGTATCCGGACTGAATATGAGTTGTCTTCTAGGGTTATCTCTGAAAGACAAATCTGCCCTCCTGCAATGTTAGTGACAGGTGTGCAGAAAATTTCGAGTGTCTACAATAATAATTGTGAAAGAACATGAATCAATTTACATAACAGAATGACCAAGATAATAATGATGAATGGCTAACAATAAACATGAACAAATTTAAATGAACCAAATGGTAATGAATGTGATCAGCCTTTCATACCTGATGAACATATGCAACATACACAACGTGCGAATCAATAATCAAAGATATGGTGTAATCAAAAATGATTAACCATTAGCATGCTTGAAAAATCATAACCCAGATTTGAGAACTTGCATGTACCGTCGATTACTGTTATGCAATCTAATTTTAGCTTCAATTGAAAGACATATTATTGATAATATCGATCTCTCAATTAGAATAATATCATCACATACACTATTATTAGTTACAGTCATTATACAACTTAAACACTTATCACATAATCAAATATTATATTACTCCTTAAAATATCATTATTATTATCGTCCTTTGATAATTCTTTAATAACTATATCATATACATTATGATTTAACACTTTAATCTTATATATTATAAGTTCTTCTTTAAAATCTAATAAGTCAAATACTAATCCAGTAACTTGAATTATCCAAACATACCAATCTAGCAACTCAGATTGCAATCCAGCAAACCAGATTGCAATCCAGCAAACTGGATTCCAAATCCAGTAACCGGATAGCCAATCCAACAAACTGAATTCCAATTCCAGCAACCAGATTGCAATCTAGCAAACTAGATTCAACACATTTTTAATTCAGTAAACTGCTTTACAATCCAGCAAACTGGATTCAACATATTTTTAATCCAGCAAGCTGGATTCATTAATTCTTTTCATGAAAATACCAAATCAACTTATTATTTTTCTATTATTTGACCAAACATATATACATATATTTCATACACAAAAAGAATTTTTCTATAATTTTTCAACTCCCTTTAGTATTTTTCAAAAATCATTTTTAGTTTGTAGCTTAAGAAATTAGCCCTATCATACTCAACTCTAGAAATTCCCATCTCTTTACATAATTGTATACCTGTTAACGTGGGCCTTCGGTTTAAATTTTGTGGCCATCATAGTTATAGAACTCCGGTTATAGCGAATTTCGTCGAAAAATCCTAAAAATTTAAATGATCATAACTTGGTCAATTAAAGTTGGAATGAGCTCTTTTTTGGACAGGAGTTACTTTATATCATATATTTTAATTTCCTAAAAGGCCACAATTTATTTCATAAATTAAATGGCCGAAATTGCCCCTACAAATTTCTAGGCAATATGTTTTTGAGATTTTGTAGTTTTGCCTACTTTGCCAAAAATAGTACATACGGAAATTTAGAACTCCTTTTTTACTGATTCCACTTGGAGATGTTAGAAAACTCACAAATCTAACTCTAGGACTATACCACACTCAAAAATTCAAAATATAATAGGAGATATGGATGTTTGAATTTCATGTTTCGTTTTCACAAAAATATGATTTTCAACCATTTGTGATTTCTAAGAAACTTCTATGTCTTCACATAACAACCATCATAACTCATCATAACACTTACTAATACTTTATATAGCCATGGATTTACCATGAAGCATGATCTATTTCATCAAATAATCATCAAACACAAGATTAAACGCAATAGGCTAAGAAAATTTAGGGTTTTCTACATTTTTAAAAACCTAGTTTCTATTTTTTACTTTGGATCTAACTTTTGATCCTCAAAATGGATAGATCCACACATAACACACTCTAGATCATGTAGATCTATAGTTTTAAAGTTCAAGAATATTAATCCAAGTTTTGATTTAGAATAATCAAAAATACATAAATAAAAGGTGTTTATACCTTGATCTTTTGCTAGTCTTTCTTAATCCTTCAAAATAGATGATGATCTTAGGTAGCTTGAAGATCAAAACCTCCTTCCTCTTTTCTTCCTCCTCCTATCGTCCCTCTCCTTTCTATCTCTCTCTAGTTGCTTAGTTTAGCTTGAGAGAAATAAAAGAAAGAGAAAGTAAATAGATATTTGTGTAATTAATTATATAGATATGATATGTATATCTATATCCATTCCTCAACTTCTCTTCTTTTCTCTTTCTTAATCATTACATAGATACTTGCAAGATTAGAAATATGTTGTGGCTTAATTAAAGTGATGACACATATGGGATAAGTGGTGGGAGTTGGTAGGAGTTAGTAACTTGAAATCATTACATTCATTAACCATTCTTCTCCCTCCTTAGCCGGCCATGTGGCCCCTTTTCACCCACAATTTAGTTTCTTTTTAATGCTTTATTTAATATATCAAATGTTCAAAATGCCCCTCTTCAATTGGCTAAAAGATTGGACTTTAATTAAATTCTTTTGGGCTTCCAAATTAATTTATTGGGCCATGAAATTTACATAGTCTAATACTTTTAAATTCTTATCCAACCCTAATCATTTATTTAGGATTTTCATTTCCTCAATTATAATTTAAATCCTTACTCATGCACATTTAATTTCTTAACCCAGTTAGACTTGCAATAATTAGGTTATAAAATTAATTAATTGAGATGTATAAAATAAATCCCTTAGAATTAATATATATTTTAAATACTAATATTCTCCCATATCATAACCCTTAAGTTATTAAATTTTTTATTCCTAATATATAATTAGGTTACCTTAGTTTCTTTTATTTATTTATATAATAAACAAATAAAAACAAACACATAATATTCATATTCATTTACTCACATAACTTTTAACCCTTAGGGTTTTATACTTTGCATTAGGGCTCCCAAATTACGGTTTTAAGATTCTCGATTAGGGTTTAGGATTCCCAAAAATTAAATTAGAGTTTCTAACCAACCGTTAGGGTTTCTTAACTGAACATTGATGTTCTTATCATAACATTAGGGTTTGCCCATGTTACACTTATCTGATTTATACTTGACCCTTAACTACATGCTGAACACACATATAATCATAATACACAGTACCACATACGTCCTTCACAAAAAGTTTTAAATCCATACCTATTTCCAGTCTAGGTCTTATTATTCAACCTTTATTCAACTATTTAAGATTTTATTAATCATCTAAATTCTCGGGTTGTCGCAGATATATACAGATCACAAAAGTCTGAAGTATATCTTCACACAGAAAGAGCTAAACATGAGGCAGTGCCAATGGCTAGAATTGATCAAAGATTATGATTGTGAGATTCTGTACCATCCAGGCAAAGAAAATATAGTGGCAAATGCCTTGAGCAAAAAAGGCAGGGAGAAGTTACTAAAGTTAACCATTCAAGAGAAATTAGTGAAAAATTTCGAACGACTGGAGTTAGAGGTTATGTAGCCGATGGAGACCGATGAAAAAGTATTTATAGTGGCAGCGAGCCCGACTTTAGTAGATAAGGTTAAAGAGGCACAAGAGAAGGAAAAAGATTGCGAGAACATCAAGAAGCGGTTAGCGGAAGGTAATGAATTGAAATACAAGATTGATGGCAATGGACTACTGAGATTCGAAGGACGAATCTGGGTACCTACAATACCAGAACTAAGAGATGAGATTTTACAAAAAGCGTACAGTACAACGTACTCGATACACCCAGGAAGCACATAGATGTATCAAGATTTGCGTCAACATTTTTGGTGGTCAAACATGAAGATAGAGATTACAGAATGCGTCAGCAGATGTCTAACTTGTCAAAGAGTCAAGGCAGAGCAACAGTGACCGAGCGGATTATTATAGTCTTAAGAGATCACAGAATGGAAGTGAGAGCACATCACGATGGATTTTGTGGTGGGACTTCCAGCTACGCAGAAAGGGCATGATGCCATATGGGTGATTATAGATCGTCTTACGTAGTCAGCTCACTTTTTGTCGATCAAGATCAGGTATAGTTTGGACCAGCTAGCCAAATTATATATCAAAGAAATTATCTCGAGACATGGAGTACCGGTATCTATTGTATCGAATAGAGATTCGTGATTAATGTCGAACTTCTGGAAGAGTCTTCAAGAAAGAACGGGAACACAACTATGGATGAGCACTGCGTATCATCCGCAAATTGATGGGCAAAGCAAGAGAACGATTCAAACACTTGAAGACATGCTCACAGCTTGTGTGATAGACTTCAAGGGTAGCTAGGAGGATCATCTTCCATTAGTAGAGTTCACATACAATAATAGTTATCGTATGCCACCGTACAAAGCACTGTATGGGAGGAAATGCAGAACGCCCTTATACTAGGATGAAGTTGGTGAACGTCGACTGTTTGGGACCAGAACTGGTGCAGCAGACCGTAGAGATCATCAAGGTTATACGTGTAAGGTTTTGTGAAGATCAAAGTAGCAATCAAATTGCAAAATTAGCGGAAGTAAAGTAAAATCAGATTTTAAATTTTTTTACAAAACAATTACCTAGATCATCCTTTATGCATATTATTAATTAAAACAAAGAACAAGAAGTTATGGAATCATACCCTCGTAGATACGAGCTTCCACAGGTACGAGTTCAACTCCTAGTTCTCCGCGATCTCCTTGAATCTCCAAGTAGATTCCTTCCTTTCACTACAAGAAAAAAGGCTAAGCTCGACGGAATCAATTTTGGCGGAATAGTTTCCCTCAAAATTAGTATAATACCGACTGAATTATCCCTCAAAGATAATTCCGTCGAAAATAGTATAACTCCGACAGAAATCAGTTGTAAGGATAAGGGCCACATTTGTGCCAAGTTTCCCGCCAGCGCGAAAGCTATCCTCGACAAAAATATAATTATAACCGAGGGAATACCCGTCGAGGATAAGTTAACTCTGAGGGACTTATATCAAAGGGATATTCCGTTAGAATTAACTTATAAAACCTAAAATCAAATCAATTCAGCCTCAGTCGCCCATTTCGTTTATTTCTCTCAAATTACTCTCCGTCTCTCCATCTCTCGTCTCTCCGTCGACAGCTTTCCATCTCTCCATCTCACAAACAGTAGGGGCCCTAAAATCAAAGCTCCCTCCTTGCAGCAACTCGTGGCGGTGCCATTTTTTCCGACAGCATCTCATATTTTTCGGTAGCAGCTTGTGGTAGCGCTGTGGTGGTTTCGGAAAGCTTGTGGCGGCGTCGTTTCCTCCTCCTCCTCTACCATTATCAGCTAGCTTAAAGCTTTAAGGTTCTGCCCTAATTTTTCCCCTATTTGGAAGTCCCTAATTAACTTCATAATAATTGTTAATATATAGTCTTTCTGCCATAATCAGTAATTATAAATAATTTGAAGTCCCTGCTTTTGTTATACTTTTATGTAATTTGAATTAGGACGACTGATCGAGGAGTTATATTTGGGACTTTTACATGTTTTGATTTTGTGATACTATTAATTTGAATACATATTTTGCTTTGTGATCAGTTTGGGACTGATATATTTTTTGCTTAGTTTTGGGACTGATATATTATGTGTTTTGAATTGGGTTTGGTATTGAGTATATACACATGTTAATCAGTAAGTGTTTGATTTATCTTATTTGGGTTTACTAAAATTTGGGATTGATTTATGTTATCAGTTATTCAGCAAGTGTTTGATGATGATGTTTGATGTAGATATATTTGTTATTTCTGACGGAATTCTTGACAGAATTTCTGTCAGAATTATTCAATTCAAAAATTTCATTTAATTTAATAGATAAATTAAATTTAATAAACAATATTTAAAAATATATAATACAATACAAATAAAATACAATATAATAAAACATAATAATAAAATAAAATAAAATAAAATAAATTAAATAAATTTAATTTAATTTAATAATAAATTAAATTTAAAAAAATTAAATTAAATAATAATAATAATAATAATAATAATAATAATAATAATAAAACTAAATTAAATAAAATGAAATAAATTAATTTAACATAAAATTAAATTTAACGAATTTAATTTAAAATTTATATATTATAATAATATAAAAGAAATAAAATATATTAAAACATAATAATAAATATAATCTGATTTAATAAAATTAAAAAATTAATTTAATTTAATTTAATAAAATAATAAAAAATTATATTATATATTATAGAACAAAATACAATAAAATAAAATAATAAATACAATTAAATTTTATAAAATAAAATAAAATAATTTAATAGTAGTCTCCATATATATTCCAAATAACAGTTCTCAGAAACTAAACATCACTTACTTAGTTTTTCATTGGCAACATAAACTAAGTAGCATTTGTTTAGTTTGCCATAATTTTCAATAAACTCAATAATACTCTCCCTTTAATCTTCAATACAGTCAATAATGTATTATACATTGAAACTTAGAAACTTGTTTGACATTCACTTAGTAGAAGTGAATGTCGAATAGTCTCCAGTTTGGGACTGTTACCGGATGTCATGTCTCTCACTTAGGCCGGTGTCAATATGAAACGGTACGGTTTTTTTTTGTTTTGAGGATTTTTCGACTGTTATCACACATAACAGCTCTTAATTTAGAAGTGAATATTTCTCGCCCATAAGTAATGACTACTAGGAAAAGAGTCAAGGACTTCCTTGTATGCAAGGTTTGACATAGCAATTATAGCTAATAGTACTCCAACCGGTTCCTCGACAGCAATTAAAAAAAAGGGTCGTAGTTCTTGTTTGTGTGCTACACTCAAATAATAAAGTTAATTGAATTACTGCGGAAATTCCTCACTGTTCCATCATAACAGATGATAACATCCTGAAGGAGTGCCATTAAGTTGTTGAACAAAGTTCTAGGTTAAGCAACCCTCTAGATGAACGAACGATCACTTCTCTACTAGGAATGAATCATCTCCCCATAAGGGTTCAATCCATGACATAGACAGCTTCTCACCACTCCAAATTTGATCAATGTTAGCCACCCAAGTGTATGGCCTCTACAGGTGATCCGCCAAGGAAGAAGAATTTTCAAAAAGAAGGGTGTATTTGCTCAAACTCTAGTTTTTCCTATCTCTATTGAAAAAGGGGTGTACTCTCCAGCAATTGAAATCATGTATATCTAATATCTGATATAAGACTCATCTTATAAAGATATCAGGTAAACCTATTTAATATAATAAGGTATTATTTATTTAATTAAACTCTTTAATTAATTGGGCTCCCTAATTTTATTAGGGATAATTAATTAAACTCCTTTAACTAATTTTGCCTCCTAATCCTATTAGGAATAAATGAGAGTATTTATATTAAATTAATTCCTAAACTCTTTTAGAAATTAAAATAATAATAATAATAATAATAATAATAATAATAATAATAATAATAAGATTCTCTTACTAATTTATATTTAATATTTTTAAAATATTAAATAATAAATATTAAGTTATTTAATTTATTTTATCACCGTAGATTAAATTTAAGTATACATAATATATTATTACGATTATGCCATTAACTTCTTAAATAATTATTCTTCCTTTTATGGTGTGACCCTTTAGGTTTTTCATATTAAACCGGTTGTGAATAAATCAATTAGAACAATTCTAATCTCATTTAAATAAATAAATTAAACTATTAATTTATTAAAATAAATAATATTTATTCTACAATAGGGATAAGTCTCTCTAGCGATCAACGACTTTTCAGATAATATAGATTTCAACATTAATCATAAAAGAACCTTTGAGTAAATAGTTACCGTACAATTCAATCCTTCCACCATATAATGTCCCAATTAAATATAAGACATTGAATTATTGTCAAGTCTTATTTTATTTAATTATATGTATTTCGATTCCTAATTGCACAACTCCTAATGAATGCAAATTAAAAACTACTTTCTAATTTCTTTCCACCTTGGCCAAGGATTCCTGGGTTGTCATTTATCGAATCACATATGATATTTCACTTCTTTTAGTAGAAGTGGTAGATTCTTTATTGATCATACATTATGTCCATATATAACTTATTACACACAAGCATACCCTTTGATATACCCTTAGGGTCTTAAGGAATAAGTCAAAGTGTAATTCATTATATATAAGATACTATGATGATCTCAAGTCTAAGGATCATTTGTACTATTATCACTATAGGGATTCCTATTGACATGTAAGTAAAACTCAATTAGGTATTCCTTAGCGAGTCACGTTCAGTGAACTTATTCTCCAATAAACACCTACATACTTGCTTTGGTGTCTCCACAAAAATAATCATGAGATCAATCATTCTCATCCAATGAGCAAGCAACGTATGTATCAATCTATCCGGATTCACTAATCCCATTTTTAGTAATCTATTGATTCAGAACATTTTAGTTTTAAGCTATCTAAGAATTTAGATCTCATTACCATGATCTCATCATGATTCTAAAAGCATTGCTTAAAACTTTGGGTTTTTCACATATTATTAAAACAACATCATGTAGATAATTAAATACCTTTAATAAATAATTCTTTTATTAATAAATAAATAAGATTGAGTACAAACTATATGCTTTATCATTATACATGATTGGCTTGTATGCATACTACTTTCAATCTCCCACTTGCACTAAAGCCAATCGCCGTGGTATCTCATACCCATCTTCTCTAAGTGACGATCGAACTGTTGTTGTGTTAACGCATTAGTAAATGGATCTGCAATATTGTCTTGAGAGTCCACACGCTCCAGGGTGACATCTCCTCTTTCAATGATCTCTCTAATCAAATGAAACCGCTGCAACACATACACTATTTTACAAAATAGTGAGGACTGCTAAAACAACTGTCTAGAATCATCATTCCATACCCCGACTAGTTCCCGCTATATTCTTGCCTCCTGAGAAAAAAAATGGAACAAAAAGGAAAAGGGTGAGCTGAACTAGCCCAGTAAAGAATATTATGACTAAGATAATGAACAAAAAATTATCGTTAGCCTTCAAGAAATCAAATAAAATATAATAGACAACAAGTTTTAGATCAATATTCACAGCAAAAATAACAATTCATTAGAAGAGTTAAGTAGAGAATGAAATCTACTATCTTCTATGATTTAAAAGTCCATCATCAATATTTTATCCTTGTAACATCAATCAATATACATCTTAAACCAAATATTCATCTTTGCACTACGGGCCAAAGATATTCATTTGTATCACCAGTTGGTCATGTTCATCTCAACACCTGTCCATCTTTGCACTACGGGCCAAAGATATTCATCAGGTAATCATTCATCTTTGCACTACAAGCCAAAGATATTCAGTTATATCATCATTTATGACTGAGGACGATAAAAAATATCTTAAAGAAAACGAATTCAGTGAGATAAAAGGACAAAGATTAGGGATTCGTACTTCGGTTTATCGAAGTTCAAAAATACTCCATAATAATCAATTGTGGAGAAAAATTCAAGAATGAAGATCAAAACATGGATACAATCAAAAGATAGTAACCATAATAGACAACTTGGACAAAGAAAAGAAAATTTATATTTTTTTGTGAATAGTGTCGTATATGTGAATAGTAACTCCGACACGAAAAGGTAGAAATTTCACAAGAAAAATCATACTTCGTGAATAATACCGTATTCATGAATAGTGTCGTATACGAACCTCGACATAAAAAGGTAAAATTTTCATAATAAAATTCATACCAAAATTTTGACATAATGATATTGAACGAAATAACATTATTTACCAAAAAAATAACATCCCTTACCTCAAAAGAATAGTACTTCTGGCTGAAATATCAGATATAATACAGAAAGAAACTTGCACTAAATAGCAACCCTCAAAGTATCAAAATACTCACAAAAATACGCTCGATATTATAGAGAGAGAAAATTTCAGATTCTGGTGTGATTTTCATTTCTAACTAAGCACCCTATTTATAGAAAAATGTCATAACGCCAAAACAGACTAAAATAATAAAATATTAATATTCTTTAAAATTTTCTTATGCACACCTTCTTGACCAAATTCAGTACACCGCTAGTGGGGTCCACCAAATTCAATATTTTGCCACAAAATAAAAAAGTCGGGCCCACCCATGTTTTTAATTAAAAATATTTATTTCCAAAACTTCAATAATTCATAATAAATAGCCCTTTTATCAGAAAAATACGAATTTTTTGTCCATTCTATAAGAAATTTAATTATCCACAACTTTGTAGAAGAAATTTTTTCCAAATTCCAAACAGAAAATGACCGAAATCCACATACGGATGATTTTTAATACATTTATTTTGACAAAATACTGATAAAACTCTTCAGCATTAATTTCTTCATTTATATCCATATAAAATAAATATTGCCTTACCATATAAATCAATAATTAAATATTCACAAATAATATTACAGAATCACTATAATGACAACCAGGTCGTTCTCAAGAAAAAAAGGGATTTTCGATAAGAATTTCTCCTTACTAGAGCGCAATTATGTGACCAAACCCTTTTTCTAGACAGAACTTCCTTAGACATTGCCAATAATGCTATCTAATAATATTATTCAAATAATATGAATTATTGATCTGATAATAAGAAATACTGTGCAGTGACAATTATTGAATTAATAATAGTATAAAATATTAACGTAGCAATTATTGAATCAATAAAATAAAATATTAAACAGTAATTACTGTAATAATTATTGAGTAGTGTCTTCTTACGTAAGAATTAATAATCCAAAATTAATGTGCAATACTGTGTGCTACTGTGCAACCACGCATATTACTGTACTTTAACCACCAGGTATTCTAACAGCGTTAACGGTAACAACTACACCGTTATTTATAAAAAAAACTCATACTTGTCGTTTTTTCATCCGACAGTTTTCCGTTATAGGTCCCACAAATGGCTGCGCCATCGTACAAATATTCTCCGACAGCAAGAATATTCCACGACCAAACGAATATATTCCCTGACAACAATGAATATTTTATAACCACTTACTTATTTTGCAAAATTTCAACATTTCACCCATAACCAAAACATTATATCAAATTAACACCTTATTATTCAAAATAATAATTAGAGAAAATTTAATTTTATTTATAAAAAGTTGGTGTCTTATATATATAATAACATAATCATTCTGTTAACATATATATATATATATATATATATATATATATATAAAACGCGAATCACGAAACTCAACGCAGGATTTTTGACAACCCGAGAATTTGGATATTTATAAAATCTTAAAATATTGAATTAAGGTTAAATAATAAACCTAGACAGAAAATAAGTGAATGAATTTGAGATTTCCGAGAAGAAATTCTATAGATTTACAAATCTTTTGGTGAATTATTAAGGATTAAGGATATACGTGAATATATTCTCTGTATATAGTTGTATATGTGTACAACATGTGGTTAAGGGTCAAGGGTTGACCAGACAGTGGAAAACCCTAATATCATATTAAGAGCATCAACGTTCAGTTAGAAAATTCTTACGATTTATAAGAAACCCTAAAACCGGTTATGAAAACCCTAATTTCAGTTTTGGGAATTCGAAACCCAATTCGGAAGCTAGAAACCCTAATTTAGGAATGCAAACGCTAGTATAAGGTTTAAACTTTATTAATAATAACCTAATTAGGGATAACCCTAATTATTTTAGAAAACCACAATTTCTGGATTAGAAACCCTAATTTATAATTAGGGAAAACCAAATTGTTAATTTAATAATTTTAATATTAAATTAAAAACATTAATCCTAATTTTCAAGTTATAAGTAATTAGAAAACCCTAATCTAATTAGGAAACCTAATTTCTAAATTAAAAAGATTATTTTTCTATTTAAAACCCTAATTCTTGGGTTACAAATCCTAATGTACAATTATGACCCTAATTGCTAAATTTGCAATTTTAATTAGGAAATGTTAATCCTAATTAGCAAGCTTGAATTATGAATAGGAAATTTTAATATAATTAGAAAACCCTAATTATAATTTAGAAATATTAATTTTTCTATTTTGGAAACCTAATTTGGAAATCCTATAATTTATTTTTTAAAACCTAAAGGGTTAAACCCTAAACCCAAAGGGTTAGGGCAAGTAACTAGTATGCCATTAAAATAAAAATTGAAATGACCAAAATACCCTTATTGCATTATTTATGAGATAACTTGCAAATCTTGGCAAATTGAGAGTTGTTCACCACCTCTAACCACTCCATATGCTAAATATCACAGCCATCAGCCACCTTATCAGCCAAAATACATTGCACCAATTTATATATATAGAATTAGAGAGAGAAAAGTCACATTTTTAGCCCATTTGTTCACAAGCACTCAACTAACACTCTCTCTCTAGACCCACGAAATGTCTAAGTAATTCAGTCCCTAGCATAATCAATAGCAAGCCAAGAACAAACATCAAGGATCAGAATCAGAATCAAAGTCTAAAGAGGTATAAACCCTAAAAGTTTTGAAATCAGTGATCTTATGTTATATGTTGAAATTGGTTGGTTAAAGTTGTGTATTAGGGTATCTTTGAGTGATCTGGGTTGATAGATCATGGATCTATAACATCTAGATGCACGAAAATCAAAATTTTGGAACTGATCTATGAACCCTAAAACATGGCCTGACAGCCGAATGTCAGGGCTCATAAATCCTTACCTGTTAATTGTTTTTGTGTTTTAAAAGGTTGTACTTAGGACTGAGCAAAAACGGGTATAACCGAAAAACCGAATCAAATCGAAATAATTTAATCAAAATTTCTTAATAATTCGGATATTTTTTATAATTCGGTTACATCCGAATTTTTTTTTCGGTTTACGGTTATCGGTTCGGATTTCATTTTTGTATTATTCGGTCTAACCGAATACCGAATAAGTTGTTAAATACATTAAGCCTTATCTTAATTCTTAATAACTCTTCTGAGTCTTCTCTCTATCTTTCTCTCGTATCTCAGAGTCTCTAACAGAAGTCAGATCTAACACTACTCACGCCAAAAAAAGTCAGATCTCTTCATCTCTAGCAGAAGTCAGATCTCTTCATCTCTAACAGAAGTTAAATCTAACACTACTCATGCCAAAAAAGTTGTTACCATCCTTTTGCCGCCGTTGAGCAAGTTCAGCGAAGAAGAAACAAAAAAGGAGGAGGCAGGAAGTTAAGTCACCCCCGTCTCACCGTTGACAGTCCTTGATCTCGCTGTCGAGCAAGTTCGCCAAAGAATAAAACAAGAAGGAGGAGGCAGGAAAGAGTCATAGTCCTCATCTTTGGTAATCTTCCTGCAGCTGTTGAAGGTAGCTCCGTCATCTCTGTTGCCAATTGTCGTTTAATTTTCAATCTTCGGAATAAAGGGTGATTTACAAAATTTCGCAAATTCAAAACCATAAACATTGCTTCGTTCGTTTGCTGCGGTCATACTGCTGCTGATGGAGTGATGGTTGATGATGGGCTGACTGCTGAGTAATGAAAGTTAAGACCCACTTGATTTTTATTGATCCCCACGTGGGTAACTAGCTTATTGCTATTGTTGGGCTTGTTATTATTGGGCTGAGTTTTATTTGGCTTTTATTGATTCTTATTGTTATTTTCAGGTTGAGTTTTATTGGCTGGTGGGCTTCTTCTTTAGTAATTCGGTTATTACCCAAATTACCAAATTGTAAATTTGATATTCGGTAATTCGGTTAGTTACGAATTTCGGTTAGTGTTTCGGATAGTAAAATTATCAATAATTCAGTATTCGGTTATAACTAAATAGTCTGTTCGGTTCGGTTATAACCGAATGATCACCCCTAGTTGTACTTGTAGTATGTTGTAAGGGCTTTGATCTAGAACTCGTATCAAGTGTGACGCCCCCAAAATAGGTATACAACACCCATTCTGAGTCGCCAAATACATGGTACAAAAAGCAAACTACAACTTCAATAATACAATTATCGTGCAAAATACGACAACACATACTGTGAGTTTAAATACAAATATTGTTTTCTAGACAATATCCACACTCAAATAAGTCCTCAATACAATTATTCAAACACTATTTTACAGAAATAGTGAGGACAGCTAAAACATCTTTCTAGAACCAACACTTCATACCCCGACTAGATCCTGCTATGTTCTCACCTCCTGAGAAGAAAAATGAAACAAAAAGGAAAAGGCTGAACTCAACTAGCCCAGTAAAGAATATTATGACTAAGATAATATACAACAAATTATCATTAGTATTCAACAGGGAAAAATCTGATAGAATATAATCGACAACAAATTTTAGATCAACAACTGCAGCGGAAACAACAAACCATTAGAAGAGTCAAGTAGAAAATGAATTCTACTATCTTCTAAGATTTAAAAGTCCATCATCAATATTTTATCATTGTAACATCAATTAATAATTATCTTTAACCAAATATTCATCTTTATACTATAGGCCAAAGATATTCATTTGTATCACCAGTCAGTCATGTTCATCTCAACACCTGTTCATCTTTACACTATAGGCTAAAGATATTCATCAGGTAATCATACATCTTTGCACTACAGGCCAAAGATATTCAGTAATATCATCATTTAGGACTGAGGATGATGAAAAATATCTTAAAGAAAACGAATCCAATGAGACAGAAGGACAAATATTAGGGATTCATATTATAGTTCATCCAAGTACAATAATACTCCATAATAACCAATTGTGAAGGAGAATTCAAAAATAAAGATCAAAACATAGATACAATCAAAGATAGTAACCATAATAGACATCTTGGAAAAAAAGAAATTTTTTTATTTTTCGGTGAATAGTGCCGTACTCATGAATAGTGTCGTATACGTGAATAGTAACTCCGACACAAAAAGTTCCGAATTTGATAAAAAGTTCATAACAATATTTCAGCATAATGATATTGAAGAAAATAATATCATTTAAGAAGAAAATAATATCCCTTACCTCAAAATAACCGTACTTCTGACTGAATATCGGATATGAGGCTGAATGAAACTTGTGCTGAATAGCAACTCTCAAAGTATCTAAATACTCACAAAATACACTCAATAATCTAGAGTGAGAAAGAGAGAAAAAACTTATGAATTCTGGTGTGATTTTCAATTCTAACTTAACCCTCTATTTTTAGAAAAATGTTAGCACGCCGAAGCAGACTTAACCTGCAACCTGCTGGCTTTACCTGTTACTATTTCTACCCACCACATTTGAATAAAAATCTCAGCACATTTCTTCACCAACCATGAGTGGAGCCCACCAATTCTAGAATTTTCTACCAAAATGATTAACTCCGAAAATTCAACAATTTCTGAACAAGTCATCTCGTAAAATTCATAACAAATCGTACGTTCATTTTTAACGGTTCAAAATTTGTGGACATATACCCAACTTATATATGTATAACATATCCAAATATTACCATGATCCAACGGTCGGATTAAAAATTATAACCTTCGCAAAATATCTCAAAAACCCTAATTTGATTTTCAATACCTCCGTTCCGACAAAAATACAGATAAAACACCTCAACATTAACTCCTTCATTTTTAACCACAAAAATAAATCCCTCATTTATATCTACATAAAATAAATATTTCCTTATCATATGAATCAATAATTAATTATTCATAAATAATATTACAGAATCACTTTTATGACAACCAGGTCGTTCCTAGGAAAGAGGGGGCTTTCCAATAAGGATTTCTCCTTACTAGCGAGCAATTAGATGACCAAACCTCTTCTTAGACAGAACTTTCTAGACATTGCCAATAATGATATCTAATAATATTATTCAAATAATATGAATTATTGATCTGCTAATGGAAAATATTGTGCAACAACAATTATTGAAACAACAATAATATAAAATATCAACGCAACAATTATTGAATCAATAAAATAAAATATTGAACTGTAACTACTGTAACAATTATTGAGTAGTGCCTTCTTAAGTAAGAATCAATAATTGGTGCAATACCGTGTGCTACTATATTTTAACCACCAAGTATTCCAACAGTATTAACGGTAACAACTACGCCGTTAATTATAAATAACTTATACTTGTCGTTTTCTTCATCCAATCACTTTTCGTTATGGGGCCCACACAAGGCTGCGTCGTCATACGAATATTCCCCGACAGCAAGAATATTCCACGACCAAACGAATATTCTCCGACCAAAAATGAATATTTTATAACCACTTGCTTATTTGAAATATTTGCGCATTTTACCCATAACTAACCACATTAATCAAATCAACCCTTTCTATTTCAAAATAATAAATAAAGGAAATTTAATTTCATTTATTAATAAGTTTGGGTCTTACAACCTCCCCTCCTTATGAAATTTCGTCCTCGAAATTGACGAACGTACCTGGTGTTTCAAAAAGGTGAGGATACCTCGCTTTCATTTCTGATTCCAACTCTCAAGTCATTTCTTCAATAACATGGTTTCTCCACAAAACCTTAACTTGTGGTATAACCTTCGTGCGTAGAACATGCTCTTTTCTATCCAAGATCTTAACAGGTACCTCCTCGTACGTTAAATATTCGGCTATCTCGTCTGGTTCTAACTCAATTATGTGGTTCGGGTCTTTTACATATTTACGAAGCACAGATATGTGAAAAACATTATGAACACGAGACATGCTTGGAGGTAATGCGAGTCGATATGCCACATTTCCTATTCGGTCAAGAATTTCAAATGGACCAACAAATCGTGGATTGAGCTTTCCTCTCTTCCTAAATCTTGTAACTCCTTTCCATGGTACAACACGTAACAATACATGATCCCCAATACTAAATTCTACATCCTTCCAATGAAGATCCGTATAACTCTTTTGTCGATCCTGTGACGTTTGTATACGTTGTCGAATCGTTTGGATCTTCTCTGTAGTTATGCGTACCAATTCTGGTCCCAACAACGTTGCTTCACCCACCTCGTCCCAGCATACTGGAGAACGACACTTTCGTCCATACAAGGCTTCAAATGGAGCCATACCTATACTTGGCCGATAACTGTTGTTGTAGGAGAATTTCACCAGTGGCAAGTACTTATCCCAACTTCCTTTGAAATCTAGAACACAGAGTCTTAATAGATCTTCAAGGGTTTGAATAGTCCTCTCTGATTGCCCGTCTGTCTGAGGATGGTATGCTGAACTAAATCGTAAATCCTTGCCCATAGCTTTCTGCAAGCTAACCCAAAATTATGAAGTGAATCTTGGGTCACGATTCGAAACTATGGATACTGGCATGCCATGCAATCTCACAATCTTATTCACGTACATACGAGCAAGACGTTCAAGGGAATAAGTCTCACGTATAGGCAAGAAATGAGTAGACTTGGTTAATCTATCAACAATAACCCAAATCGCATCTATGCCTTGAGAAACCTTGGGAAGACCTGTAACGAAATCCATGGTAATGTGTTCCCACTTCCATTTCGGGATCTCAAGTGGTTGCAATGGACCCTTTGGCACTTGATGCTCTGCCTTTACACGTTGACAAGTTAAACACCTCGAGATAAACTCCGCGATCTCTCTTTTCATATTGCTCCACCAAAATGTTTGTCGAAGATCATGATACATTTTGGTACTCTTAGGATGGATTGCAAACGGTGTGTTGTGTGCCTCCATCATAATTCTATGCTTCAAGTCAAAATCGTTAGGAACACAAAGTCTGGAGTTGACTCGAAGTATTCCTTCTTCATCAATTCTTACTTCTGGAATAGCACCTTCTTGCACTTTCTTCTTCATACGCATCAGCTCCATGTCCGTAGCTTGAGCAACTTTAACTTTATCTATTAAAGTCGATTCTACTCGTATATTTGATATCATCATGTGGGTACTTGGAGCCTTCATCTCTATCTCCATCCTTTGCAAATCATACAAAATGGGCCTTTGTGTTAACAACATTGCACTCGTACCCGCATATGATCTTCTACTCAATGCGTCAGCTACTATGTTCGCTTTTCCAAAATGATATTGGATGGTATGATCATAATCTTTCAACAGCTCAAGCCAACGTCGTTGCCGCATGTTGAGTTCCTTTTGGGTGAAGAAATATTTGAGGCTTTTATGATCCGTATAGATCTCCATTTTCTCCCCCATACAGGTAGTGTCTCCAAATCTTCAACGCGAAAACGACTGCTGCTAACTCTAAATCATGAGTAGGATAATTCCTCTCATATTCTTTGAGTTGTCCCGAGGCATAGGCTATGACTTTCCCATGTGGCATGAGAACACATCCTAACCCTTTGCCTGAAGCATCGCTGTAGATAACAAATCCATCCGAAACAGATGGTATTGTCAGAACAGGTGCCAAAATGAGTCTCCTCTTAAGTTCTTGAAAACTCTTCTCACAATCCTCGCTCCAACCGAATTTTGTATCCTTCCGAGTCAGCTGAGTTAACGGAGTAGCGATTCTAGAAAATCCTTCCACGAATCTCCGGTAATACCCAGCTAAGCCCAGAAAGCTACGTACTTCAGTCACCGACTTCAGTTGCTCCCAACTTTGTATAGCTTCAATCTTCGTCGGGTCGACAGAAACTCCATGTTTTGACACCACGTGCCCAAGGAATGCTACTTCCTCAAGCCAGAACTCGTATTTCTTCAAATTAGCATATAACTTATTTTCACGAAGCCTTTACAGTACCAGCTTCAAATGGCGCTCATGATCATCATGGCTTTTGGAATAGACGAGGATGTCATCAATAAAGACAATAACAAACTGATCTAAATATTCTTTGAATACACGGTTCATTATATCCATGAAAGCAGCAGGAGCATTAGTCAATCCAAAAGACATGACTAAGAATTCATAATGCCCGTACCAAGTTCTGAAGGCAGTATTTGGAATATCCTCAGTTTTAATCTTCAACTGATGATATCCAGAACGAAGGTCGATCTTTGAAAAGAATTGTGCTCCTTGTAACTAATCGAACAGGTCATCAATACGAGGTAGCGAATACCTATTCTTGATGGTGACATGGTTCAATTCCCTATAGTCGATACAAAGTCGTATACTTCCGTCTTTCTTCTTTACGAATAACACAGGAGCACCTCAAGGAGATGTACTAGGACAAATAAAACCTATGTCCAACAACTCCTGTAGTTGAACCTTTAACTCCCGTGATCACCTCGTTTGGGTTCCTAGCGTTTTGGGCAGTCACGACAAACGCCCTTCCAGGAACCACCAATTTTGACTTGTCCAGAACAACCTTCGGAGTCACTATCCCCGTTGAACTTGGTTTCGCAACAAGACAATCTTTAGCTATATGACCTTCCTTTTCACAATTATAACATACCTTGAACTGTTGTGGGCAGTTTGGGCTAATGCGTCCCTCCTTCCCGCATTTGTAACAAACGACCGGTGCTTGTTCTCCTCCCCTAAAAGCAGTTGATGTTTGTGCTGACGTCTTCACGTTATCATTGTTGTACCTTCTCTTCTTGAAATCTCCTCCCGACTCGCTCCTTCTATTATCACGGGCACGATTACCACCAGAGTGGTTACCGCTTTTGTCCGAATGTTTTCCTCCTTGCTGGTTTTTATTAGTTCAATGACTGCCGCCACCGGTATGACCCTGGTTGTGGTCCCTCGGTTGCACATACTCATTATCTCGCTCTAATAATTGAGCCATGTTTACAACATCTGAATATAAAGAAAATTTATGAGAGATAAGATATTACCGAATCTCGGGTTTTAAACCTCTCAGAAACATCTTTGTCATTCGTTCCTCATTCTCGACCAAATGAGGTGCAAACCTGGATAACTCTGCAAACTTCGCCTCGTACTGGGACACCGTCATGTTATTTTGTTCCAGTCTAATAAACTCTACCTCCTTCATATGACGAATACTTTCAGGAAAGTACTTGTCATTAAACAGTTTTTGAAATGTTTCCCAGGACATGTTGAGTGCGTCAGGCTGGGTACGCTTCACAGACTCCCACCAGTAGTCTGCCTCACCGCGGAACATAAAGGTGGAGAATGGAACCTTCTATTCCTCCGTGCATCCCAAGACATCGAATATCTTGGTAATTTGCTTGACCCACGTTTCTGACATGATCGGATCCGGCTTTCCCTTAAATTCTGGTGGTCCCAATTCTTTGAACTGCTTGGTTGTGACAAACCATGCGTTGTTATCATTTCCACCCGTATTCTGCACACGAGTCTCCCTCGTCTGATTTTGCATGAACTGCAAAAAGCTCCTAAACATTTCATCATTCATCGTTTGCTCGGTAACGTTGTTTACAGGAGGAATATTGCCTTCTTGTTGCACGTTCCCTTAGGTAGTGATCAAAGGTGTCTCCACAGTCTGATTTACTCCATTATTAACGTTCTCAGCTGCCATTTTTAAATACTTCCATAAAACAAGGGTTAATAGTCATGTCATATATTATTCCTATACTCTGATCGACCAAATAAACACCAAATAAACTTAGTCAGGTCATACTAGCGAAAGAATTCCCCGTCTCTCCCCTCCTAGTTCTTGTCTCACATCTCAGCCAGGGATCATATCCCTAAGCTCTGATACCAACTGTGATGCCCCCAAAATAGGTATACAACACCCATTCTGAGCCGCCAAATACATGGTACAAAAAGTAAACTACAACTTCAATAATACAATTGTCGTGCAAAATACGACAACACATACTGTGAGTTTAAATACAAATATTGTCTTCTAGACAATATCCACACTCAAATAAGTCCTCATTACAATTATTCAAACATTATTTTATAGAAATAGTGAGGACAGCTAAAACATCTTTCTAGAACTATCACTCCATAACCCTACTAGATCATGTTATGTTCTCATCTCCTAAGAAGAAAAATGGAACAAAAAGGAAAAGGGTGAACTCAACTAGCCCAGTAAAGAATATTATGACTAAGATAATATACAACAAATTATCATTAGTATTCAACAGGGAAAAATCTGATAGAATATAATCGACAACAAGTTTTAGATCAACAACTGCAGCGGAAACAGCAAACCATTAGAAGAGTCAAGTAGATAATGAATTCTACTATCTTCTAAGATTTACAAGTCCATCATCAATATTTTATCCCTGTAACATCAATTAATAATCATCTTTAACCAAATATTCATCTTTGCACTACAGACCAAAGATATTCATTTGTATCACCAGTTAGTCATGTTCATCTCAACACCTGTTCATCTTTGCACTACAGGCCAAAGATATTCATCAAGTAATCATACATCTTTGCACTACAGGCCAAAGATATTCAGTAATATCATCATTTAGGACTGAGGATGATGAAAAATATCTTAAAGAAAAGGAATCCAATGAGACAGAAGGACAAATATTAGGATTCGTATTATAGTTTATCCAAGTGCAATAATACTCCACAATAACCAATTGTGAAGGAGAATTCAAAAATAAAAATCAAAACATGGATACAATCAAAGATAGTAACCATAATAGACATCTTGGACAAAAAGAAATTTTTTTATTTTTCTGTGAATAGTGCCGTATTCGTGAATAGTGCCGTATACGTGAATAGTGCCGTATACGTGAATAGTAATCCAGACACAAAAAGTTCTAAATTTGATAAAATAGTTCATATCAATATTTCAGCATAATGATATTGAAGAAAATAATATCATTTAAGAAGAAAATAATATCCCTTACCTCAAACTAACCGTACTTCTAACTGAATATCGGATATGAGGCTGAATGAAACTTGTGCTGAATAGCAACTCTCAAAATATCTAAATACTCACAAAATACACTC
The DNA here is from genome assembly GCA_016801055.1 of Panax notoginseng. Taxonomy (NCBI): domain Eukaryota; kingdom Viridiplantae; phylum Streptophyta; class Magnoliopsida; order Apiales; family Araliaceae; genus Panax; species Panax notoginseng. The sequence continues at coordinate 80,254,351 of CM029016.1, read as the reverse complement.
AATAATCTAGAGAGAGAAAGAGAGAAAACTTATGAATTCTGGTGTGATTTTCTATTCTAACTTAGCCCTCTATTTATAGGAAAATGTTAGCACGCCGAAGCAGACTTAACCTGCAACATGATAGCTTTACTTGCTACTATTCTCACCCACCACATTTGAATAAAAATCTCAGCATATTTTTTCACCAACCAAGAGTGGGGCCCACCAATTCTAGAATTTTCTACCAAAATGATTAACTCCGAAAATTCAACAATTTCTGAACCAGTCATCTCGTAAAATTCATAACAAATCATACGTTCATTTTTAACGGTTCAAAATTTGTGGACATATACTCAACTTATATATGTATAACATATTCAAATATTACCACGATCCAACGGTCGGATTAAAAATTATAACCCTCGCAAAATATCTCAAAAACTCTAATTTGATTTTCAATACCTCTGTTCCGACAAAAATATAGATAAAACACTTCAACATTAACTCCTTCATTTTAACCACAAAAATATATCCCTCATTTATATCCACATAAAATAAATATTTCCTTATCATATGAATCAATAATTAATTATTCACAAATAATATTACAGAATCACATTTATGACAACCAGGCCGTTCCCAGGAAAGATGGGGCTTTCTAATAAGGATTTCTCCTTACTAGCGCGCAATTAGATGACCAAACCTCTCCTTAGACAGAATTTTCTAGACATTACCAATAATGCTATCTAATAATATTATTCAAATAATATGAATTATTGATCTGATAATGAAAAATACTATGTAGCAACAATTATTGAAACAACAATAATATAAAATATCAACGCAGCAATTATTGAATCAATAGAATAAAATATTGAACAGTAACTACTGTAACAATTATTGAGTAGTGCCTTCTTACGTAAGAATCAATAATTGGTGCAATACCGTGTGCTACTGTATTTTAACCACCAGGTATTCCAACAGTATTAACTGTAACAACTACGCCGTTAATTATAAATAATTTATACTTGTCGTTTTCTTCATCCAATCGCTTTCCGTTATGGGGCCCACACAAGGCTGCGTCGTCATACGAATATTCCTCGACAGCAAGAATATTCCTCGACCAAACGAATATTCTCCGACCAAAAATGAATATTTTATAACCACTTGCTTATTTGAAATATTTGCGTATTTTACCCATAACTAACAACATTAATCAAATCAACCATTTCTATTTCAAAATAATAAATAGAGGAAATTTAATTTCATTTATTAATAAATTGGGGTCTTACATCAAGTCCCTACCATGTGTAGATTGAAAGATATATGCGGTGAAAAGGCGTTGACCAAGCAAGAAACTACTTTCTGGGCAGCCCAGAAATTCCCAGAATTTCTTACAAGATATTTGAGGCCTCTGATCTTACTGATCTTTAATGGTTAGGCCATGTTGTTGTAATTGACCTATAGAATGACATATTGACTATCGATTCATGTTTTTAAAATACTTAGACCCGTAAAAGAATAAAAGTTGTGGGTGGTCAAACTAGGGTTGACCACCAGCCTTTAGAATTTCTGGAGAAACCCAGATTCATGAAGAACACGTTTTCTGACGTATGTTGACCATCCTTGATCTTTTCCCTATGATGTTTTTAAGTTGCTTTAGGGTTATATACTTGTACACTGACATCTATACTACATATTTGAACCTTCATATCACACAAAGAAAGCTCAGGATACATGTTACAAGGATCGAAAAGTAGGTAGCACGACTGTTCTTCATTTCTAGGTAACCCAGAAAACGAAGAACATGCCTGACATGATATTTGGAGGTCTTTATATCTTTGTTGTGTTATGTTATGGGCATGGAACTTGTTTGTGATTGTAGTATTACACTAATACTACAATCATAACCCATTAACAAACCAGAAACGTAAGGATCAAAGAGTTATAGCCGGTCAAACTACCCACCTTGCTAACTGACTTGAGTTTCTGGGCAGGCTCAAGAACAGCCCAAGAACACCATTAGCGACAGTTTTGTCGCCTATGGTACCTTTAGCGACACTTAATTTCGAAAAATGAATTATTTTATTTAACAATTAGAGAAAATTAGTTTTTAATTATTAAAAATACAAAATAAATTCTTAAAAATTATTTTAAAGCCTGAAAATTAGTATTTTATTATTTTAGATATATTCCATTAATATTTAATATTTTTAGAATATTAATGGCATCTAATTTATTTAATTATAATATTAAATAAATTATTTAAAAATAATTTTAATACATGAAAAAATTATGAAAAATTATATTATGGTATAAGAAAAAATTTTAAGTTATTTTTAGTGACTTTTAATATTTTGTAAGGAATTTCATTAATAAATTAATACTAATGGTAATTAATTAATTTATTTATTAAATGTATTAAATAAATTATGAAAAAATAGATTTAATGATTTATAAATCATATAAAAATGGTTTATGTGTTATAAAAATATTTTAAGTTATAAAATATAACTTTTGATATTTTGTCATGAAAATATTAATATTTTAATATTAATAGCAATTACTGGATAATGAATTTTAATGTTTAAGAATCATATAAATATAATTTTATGGTATTAAAAATACTTTGATATATTATAAATATATTATAATATTATGTTATGATTTTTATTAATAGTTAATATTAAATAAATATTAATGACAAAGGAATTATGTGGTATTTATTTCATATAAATAAGATATTAATGATTGAAAAATTATTTTAAATAGTAATAATTATTTAAAAATTATTACGAGCTTATGAAAATTATTTTGATGGATAATATAATTATCTAGGGTAATTATTAAGCGATTAGACAGAGTTTAATTGAACTTAAACTTGACGATTATCAGACTAGACCGTCGGGATGTTAGAATTATACCGAACTCGACTCAGACTGTAAAAGTTTGACTTGTGATTAAGTTTTATGTGTGTTATAGACGGATAGGATTATGTGATAATGTGTTTAGGTTATTTTAAATAATGTGATGATATTATTCTAATGTGTAGATCGGTATTATTTTTATTAGGTTTTTAGACAAAGCTTATTAAAATGCGTATCGATAATCAACGGTTCAGGCAAGTTTTTTTTTCTTAACTCGACCTCGAGTTGTATTATTTAATTATACTTATGGTTAATCATTTCTAATTGCAATGTCTAATAATTATTAAATCGCACTTTGTGCATACTGCATGTATTCATCAAGTATGAAAGGTTGATCACCTTCATTACCATTCGGTCCAGATATATATATATATATATATATATATATATATATATATATATATATATATATATATATATATATATGTTCATGTTCAATGTTCTTTTAGTCATGTAAAATTTATTCATGTTAGTTCACAATTATATTGTAGAACTTTAGCCAGCTTATTGTTCAATTCTTTCCATCATGATATATCCTTAAATTATTGAACTTATACTTGTTGGGCAAACCTATTGCTCACCCGTGCTATATCATGATTAACATTGCAGATTAAGATGAATACGTTGGATGCAGGAAATGACAAAGCCAAGTTCAGCTTGGGATTATATGTGCAGCTTATTTGTAACAGTTATGTATGATAATAATATTGTATGTTAGATAGTTTATGAATTGTGTATAAGTTAAGGTTACTCGACCTTGGAGAAATAGTGTGTAAAGTTTATTGTATAAACAATTTATGTTTATATCTTTTGCAATAGTTATAGAATGATTGTACCAGATCCGTGGTGATTTAGGACTCGGATTTGGGGCTGCTACAGTTGGTATCAAAGTTGTTGGTTATGAACCTTAGGTAGGAATGCCTGAGACTAATAACCACAGGGATTAGGATAAGATCTAACTCACATAGAGTTAGTTGGTCTGTAAGATTCAAAGACGAATCTCGGAGAGTCATAAGATACAGAGTTCCCTAACTCTGATAATAAAGGTGAATAGTAGGAATAAATAGATAGAGTCTAAAAGACTAAAAGTACAGTGATAGGAGATCGTAAAACAAAATGATCAAAGCATATAAATGAATCGTAATATATGCGATGAGATCACCTCGTGATCTGATAAGGTTATAGTATGGAGAAGGATCAAGTGAATGATTGAAAAGTTTACAGCAAGATTGCTGAGTGTCAGTTGTACTATGAATTGGTACAGATTCAGGAAAGAATTACGAATACGAGTTGAATGAAATTCGTATTGAGAATGGAGTTAAGATTAGGAGGGGATTTCAATTTAGGACTCATGTCAGCAGCTAAGTTGTATGATACTTCGTATGGGAGCTAAATTATACTTGGTGTAACAACCACTTAGTTTCTTACACTGATAATGTGACGCCCCCGAATCTAGGTCCCTTTCGAACCTCGGATCCGGTCTGCCACGATACTGCTATCGTCAAACTATTATATCTTTTATTCATAACTTAAATGAATATAACCTAGCTTATTACAATTTAGAATATAAATTCTTTCCATCTTCAGGATCTACACAATGACCCCAGACTTTTATAACTTTTATAACTTGGTCATTACTATTCCTGTTTTACATCACATTCGATGTTATAAAAATATGAGAAATAATTTATACTTTTTCAATCTCCTTCGAAAAATAATCTTTTATTGATATCTTAACTTGAATCAATTACAAATCCCTGAATCAAATTATCCTATGATTCACTTCATTCTATTCTTGTATAAACCTTTACATCTCGATTCAAATTCCTCTATGTACCGCCTAGTATAACTTTACAAGCTAACATATATTACACAACGTAAATTACTATCAAGTATATCTACTAGAACTTAAACATAGTTCAAGAGCATATATTTAATTAAACAATTCAATATCCTTTGATGTGATTGAACTTTATCAATCAAATAGCACGTAACCTTTACCGTGTGTCCTTAACCTGCAAAAGTGGTTATTTGCAAGGGTGAGCTCGACAGCCCAGTAATTCTAATAGTTTTCGTGTAGCACATAACATATAATAGCATATTCAGTTCATGCCTTCGTAATCAATTAGCATTTACTACGCATGTTACTTCTCATATAACATGCATATAGGTTTATTTCACATGCATATCATCAAAGATCAACTTTCATATTTTATACATATCTTATATGCATTTCATACATATCAACATATGCATAGCATAATATAGCTCAACTAATAGTTTATCGAATTCATATAACAAATAGGAACTAAAAGACTTGCCTGATACGTAATTTAACAACTACAACTTAACTACTTAAAGCTTATCTGCACTGCGTGTATTCCTACACAGTTATATAATCAAGGATTCACATCCATTAGTAACATATTTCATGCACTTTTAATATAAGAATAATGTTACATTGTTTCCTAACTAGGTTTGTAAAACCTACATTTCACTTTCTCATCATACTCTTACAATAGCTAGGTATGTCTAGGTATACCTTAACCACTCGTATATGACATCAACATTCATATATAGCTACCACACACTTGACTCACTAGGTGTTCAACACATTTAAAACTCATATAGGTAAGTTCAAACGTACACATAAACGTTTAACTTAGTTGTAATTACATACCACATCACCTATCCTATATTTTCATAGCACAAATCAGATCACGGATTCAAACAACGTATCATTGCTTTATATCTTGAAAACATTCCTTTGGACTTTAACAATTGAATGTCCTAATTATCATTCATCTCTATCACCTAGCATGCTTCCTACATATTACATAGCATGTTGGTCATATATTACAAATTAAAGTAATCATTTAAGCATGCCTTGAACTTCATATTAAAAACAGAACGTATTTATAACTGCATGATGGCGCAGTCACGCCTGATTTGTACTAAGGAGACGCGCGGCCGCGCGGCTCCCAGTTCAAACCAGGGCTGAGCAAACACTTGCTTTTCCTAGCTTGCCCATCCTTATATACATAACATATATTAACATGTTAAGGGTCCTTTTACATCTTTCAGGTTTAATCTAGGTCACGTCTTGCATAATATGGTTCTAAGTTGGAAATTTTAACAAATTAAGTCCATTTAAGGTTATGAAACCACAAAGTCCAACATGCTTGATTCTTAAACATATAGGGTAGTCATATAACTCATATTAGACATGCTTGTGAGTATTCATATGACTAGCATGGTTTATCACTTGAAAACTTAATTTAAGACATGCATAGTTCATATTACGTCTATCTAGTTGTGTGCATGTATCATTCATGTTCAAAAGCATTCACGTCCTATCATGTTTGCACATATAGGCCATGTTTAAAGACCCAAAAATTACTAGTATGTCATGCTAAAAGTTCAGAAGTTTAGACAACACAATGCTCATAAATATTGGTTTCAAAACGTCTAAGTTTTATTTTCTTCAAATCCATGACATGCCAACCTAATCATGCAAGGTAACTTCGAATCATGTCATATTTGTACATGTTTCTCTCTATGTCAAAATATAACCACTTCATGCTTTAATACTTAGTTTACAAAAGATAATGGAGTTTGTCTTTGAAATCATTTTATCATGAATGATGTAGTATAGCACATATAATACAACTTTTAAAACTCTTATCATAACTAACTAAGTTATGTTAACATCTTCTCAAGTTTAGAACCTACCTCATGTAGCATTCATGCACCTTAGTTCTAATATATCAAGTTTTTCTTGAAAACTTCTCTAATATAAGGTCTAACAATTTTGATCATGAGCAAGGGCACTATAAACATCATATCATGGTCATTTATATTTGAACTCGATCATGTATATGAACCACTAAGTTCAGAACTTGTAGAACATAAGTTTCCACAAGGTTTGTTTTCAAAATCTTTAAGTCTATTTCAAAATACATACTAAGTCATGCTAATGCTTTCTATTATGAATAAAGAAATCATATATGTCATGTCTATTATCATGCATTTTCATGTTATATCACTTAGAATAACATATTCCATCGTCGGGAGCACTATACTTGCGTATGTGCTCGTTCGACGCCCTTTAATCGCCTCCGAATACGTAACAGTCACAAAGATGACTATTTTGACCCTTCCTAACGATCTCCAATTGAAATACTTAAAGAACAAAAGTTGTGGGTCTATTTGTCCACGTTCCGGATCATCTTGATTCACCTCAATCAGAGTTAGTATAAAAAAGTTATGGCTGTTTTACCAAAATAGGTCAAAGCATTTGTAGTCAGCACACATAGGGCACGTCCGCGCCCCTTTTCCTCACCATTACAGTGCGCCCGCACCATTGCCCAGCCCCAGCTATGTGCCCACGCACCTGTCCAGCGCGCTCGCGCTTGGCCTTGCACAGATCACAGTTTTTGACATAACTTTCTCATTTTAAGTCCGAATTAGTTTGTTTTCGATTCGTTGGACTCGTTAAAAACTTAGCTACTCATCTATAGACTAATTATAACACTTCAAACATATTAACAAATTATTTTAAGGGTTCCAATTCAATGTTCATGCTATATTTTTACATTTTGACAGATTTAGTGAATTCGTTCACTACGAATTCGTTTCTCAACCAAATTGATCCGTTTAACTCTCGTTGTTTTTGTATTGAACTATATTAACAACATCTAACAACAATTCATGGATTATAACAATCCTTAGCCATCAAATTTGTGACTCAAAAATTACTATTTCTTGACATTTCTAAGGAATGCAAAACTTAGGAATTCAAGAACATATAGGTTAGAATTATTACCTCTTGAATGCTTGGAATTGGCTAACTATAGCTCCTCCATCCTCCCATTATTCTCAATTCTCTCAACTCTCTAGCTAAGTTTTTCTCAGACAACTTATCAAACATGAAAGGAGAAGGAGAAGGCTCTATATATAGAGAATTTTGTACTCAGTTAATGACTTTGCACAATGAATTAATCCAAGGGGAGGAAGAAGAAGCCAGTGGATACTGGAGAGTCGGTTACCAACTCCACGTTCATCCATTATTATCAGTTAACTAGCCTTTGCCGAGCTCAAGTAATAGAGAAGTAGGTCATTGGCCTATTAGACGATTGTTTAATACTTGGGACATATAATATTACTTCCTCATTTATTAGTAAAATAGGTCTCATTCTACCAAAGTTAATTGATTTTGGGCTTATTAAATCAATTATAATGATTTAACATTACTATACTAAATTAATCTATGGGCAAATATATACACACATATATATACCTACCCACATATAGGAAGTATACTTATATTTTTAATATACACCAATACAAAATCTTACATCCCATGTACATTGGGCTAGTCCAATTAATATAATTCAATTGGGTACTTTCAACTCATTAATTCATATCACCCAAAAATATTATAATGATAATTATTAATCATTAATTCTCTTTTAATAATTTCAGTTAAATCTTCAATCTGGCTTAACTTTAATATTTAGGCCATACAAGGCTCATCTATCTCATTTACTGGAGTTATATTTAACTTAAGCTCATTATTTCTTTAATAAAATATTAGGGTCTAGGTCACCTTTGGTTTTTCCCCAATTTCACATTAATATAAAGTTTAGGTCACACTTTATCAGAATGTTAATTTATTTAGCTTACTTAAATAATTACATACTTTACACTTAGAATAATTAATATTTACACTATTATTTAAATTATACACTATACGTATAATTATTTGATTGTCCCAAGATAACTTTTTCAACCATTACATTTAGCCACATCTCAAATATTAATCTAATATATAAATCTCAAACCATATATATATATATATATATATATATATATATATATATATATATATATATATATTGGTTTTCTTCTATCGTTATCAACGTACACGCATACAAGTCTAAACCTAGCACACATCGAGTCTTTAATAGTATTCAATATAGTACACTGAGTGGTTTCCCACAAATAACCAACAAATTAGTTTCCGTCTCGTCTACACTGTTTTCACAGTGAGTTAGACCGGTTACTAATTCGTATATACCTCCGCTCTCTGAAGGAATTGTTTAGCCCAACTCCTATATGTCCACCATTAAAGAGTACGATTGCACTACCTTAGACTTGATACTTACTCGTACAAATACTCAAGGAATTGCTGATTATCAAGATATTTAATGTCACCAACTTACTATCATAAAATAACTTCACATAAATTATTTAATATCGATAGATAAATTTCTATTCAACTTCTTACCAATTCATCTCTATAATTTATAACCAATATATATAATAATGATTAAACACAATATCACTTATTGCATAGCTCATATTACCCTATGTAACACAATACCACATACCTCGTAACACATTTATATATTCTTATTCGAACCCGGATCATGCTTTAAGAATTTTATCTACTAAATTCTAATTTTAATATTTTCTGAAAATTTGGGTTCTTACATCCTCTCCCTTATAAGGATTTCGTCCTCGGAATCACCGAAACTTCCTTTATTCAATGCTATTTCAAATATTACATATTCTTTTGAATAACTTTATCCATTCTCTTTTCGAAAATTTTATTATAACTTGCTCACTTGCATTCTACCGCATTCTCCTTTCTAAGGAACATTCTATTTACTACTTTCATCACACAAAAGAATAAGAATCTTCCACGATTTTTTAATAATCAGAAAGTAGTATGAATAACTCAAATTCCAATTTATGCTGAGGGGTCACAAAATCGCAAACTAGTGCTTCAACACAATCATCCACACTACAAACCAGAGTGTTTATCTATCACAAAGACTGAAAACACCCTCCACACGTACACTAGGTGGCCAACCTATTGTACCACTACGTTGGGCCGCAACGTAGTGTTTTATAACTACTACATGCGTTACGCTCGGAACCATTGTCCCCGAAAACATGTCCCCTTATAGGGTTATTCACCTCAGCTTTTCAACAACTGAATCCGCACCAGAGCAATCTAGTTTGGCATAAATATTCAAGAATGCTTGAATTTCATAATTATTTTTTGATATTCGTCTAGCCGAATCAAATAGCTTAGACTTTTATCAACAATTCGGACATCAATCGAAATAATTTGGCCAACTTAATTGACCTTCTTCATAAATTAAAAGAAAACCAAAAATTCTTTTATGACATCATGATACCGTACTAGATTAGTAGTACGTTGAGGATTCTGCCATTAGGTGACTTTGTCATATTACATCATACCATAGTGGGCTAAAAAAAATTTTGATCATAACCAACACTAGGTTCAACTGCATTGATGACTCCATCGTTTACCAATTTTACACCATATCAAATGATGCACATGGTTAGAAATACGTTTTAAAAATTTTTAAATCATTTTTGTCTTAGCCGAAACAATTAGCATAGACATAAGAATAAAGGTATTGTTTTTAAACATCAGTGGTTCAATCACAAGATCCAATGTTTTTCAAGAAAATAGAAGTGTAAACATCAGCACGAAGTCAATAAATTTTGAAAATCTAGCAGAGCTAGAAGATCTAAAAAATCCATGTTTCTCCATCAACTTCAATCTTTACTATATTAAAATTTCTAACTTCATAACATATATATACCCGATACAGTTCATCAAACTTATCACACTTTGGAAATTCAGGAACTTGCCATAATTTTATCAGTTTAAGAACTTATCCTAGTCAGACCATAGGCGTCCATTCGTTGAGGGGTTCAAAAATAGTTCATATAATTATGAGTCACGAACGTACCATAAGTATAAGTTTTAAGAACTCACAACTTAACCTTATATTCTCTAACTATAACCTATCAATTTGTTATACACATGAGAAAAGAATCACCTTCTCAACATGTATCTAGAAAATAGTGCGACAAAGACATTTCAATGATTATCAGTGCCAGAAACTAAGTGGTTTTTACACCAAGTACAATTTCCCGCCCATAACAAGGAATCATACAACTCAGCTGCTGACATGGGTCCTCAATTGAAATCCCGCTTAACTCTATTTTACACTTAACTTACTATTTGCTCGATACGACTTCTTCGTATCTCATCATATATAACTCCTAATGAGTTCATCTCGTACTATTTCACATCACATTCTCTTATAGCATCAAGCTATACACACTTAGTCGTTACAGCCTATTTATCACTTCATAGCTCAATCTGATCACGTCGTGATCATCGATTTACCTTAGGGTTCTTTCCCAATTATTAACAAAACTCCACTAAAGTTCATTCTTATTATCTTTGTTATATAGACACCAATTTAACATTTTTATTATCGGAGTTAGGAAACTCCTGAATTCTCATTCTCTTAGATACTTCAAGATTCTTCTTTGAATGTTCACATATATTTTAATCCTTATCATTCTCTCTCTCAGGTTATAAGCCTAAGGTACACTTACCTAAGTTTATAACCTACAGCTTTGATACCAACTTATAACGCCCCCGAATCCAGGTCCCTTTCGAACCTCGGATCCGGTCCGCCACGATACTACTATCGTCAAACTATTATATCTTTTATTCATAACTTAAATGAATATAACCTCGCTTATTATAATTTAGAATATAAATTCTTTCCATCTCTAGGATCTGCACAATGACCCCAAACTTTTATAAGTTTAACAACTTGGTTATTTACTATTCCTGTTTTACATCAAATTCGATGTTATTAAAGTATACGGAATAATTTAAACTTTTTCAATCTCCTTCGAAAAATAATCTTTTATTGATATCTTAAATTGAATCAATTAAAATCCCTAAATCAAATTATCCTATGATTCACTTCATTCTATTTCCGTATAAATCTTTACATCTCGATTCAAATTCCTCTATGTACCGCCTAGTATAACTTTACAAGCTAACATATATTACACAACGTAAATTACTGTCAAGTATATCTACTAGAACCTAAACATGGTTCAAAAGTACATATTTAATTAAACAATTCAATCTCTTTGATGCGATTGAACTTTATCAATCAAGTAGCACGTAACCTTTACCGTGTGTCCTTAACCTGTAAAAGTGGTTATTTGCAAGGGTGAGCTCGACAGCCCAGTAATTCTAACAGTTTTCATGCAGCACATAACATATAATAGCATACTCAGTTCATGCCTTCATAATCAATTAGCATTTACTATGCATGTTACTTCTCACACAACAGGCATATATGTTTATTTTACATTCATATCATCAAAGATCAACTTTCACATTTTATACATATCTCATATGCATTTCATATATATCAACATTTAAATAGCATAATATAGCTCAACTATCAGTTTATCGAATTCATATAACAAATAGGAATTGAAAGACTTGCCTGATGCGTAATTTAACAACTACAACTTAACTACTTAAAGATTATCTGCACTGCGTGTATTCCTACAATTATATAATCATGGATTCACATTCATTTGTAACATATTTCATGCACTTTTAATATAAGAACAATGTTACATTGTTTCCTAACTAGGTTTGTAAAACCTACATTTCACTTTCTCATCATACTCTTACAATAGCTAGGCATGTCTAGGTATACCTTAACCACTTGTATATGACATCAACATTCATATATAGCTACCACACACTTGACTCACTAGGTGTTCAACACCTTTAAAACTCATATAGGTAAGTTCAAACGTACACATAAACGTTTAACTTAGTTGTAATTACATACCACATCACCTATCCTATATTTTCATAGCACAAATCAGATCACGAATTCAAATAACGTATCGTTGCTTTATATCTTGAAAACATTCCTTTGGACTTTAACAGTTGAATGTCCTAATTATCATTCATCTCTATCACCTAGCATGCTTCCTACATATTACATAGCATGTTGGTCGTATATTGCAAATTAAATTAATCATTTAAGCATGTCTTGAACTTCATATTAAAAACAGAACTTATTCATAACTGCAGGATGGCGCGGCCGCGCCTGATTTGTAATAAGGGGACACGCGGTTCCCAATTCAAACCAGGGCTGAACAAACACTTGCTTAGCCTAGCTTGCCCATCCTTATATACATAACATATATTAACATGTTAAGGGTCCTTTTGCATTTTTCAAGTTTAATCTAGGTCCCGTCTTGCATAATATGGTTCTAAGTTGGACATTTTAACAAATTAAGGCCATTTAAGGTTATGAAACCACAAAGTCGAATATGCTTGATTCTTAAACATATAGGGTAGTCATACAACTCATATTAGACATGCTTGTGAGTATTCATATGACTAGCATGATTTATCACTTGAAATCTTACTTTAAGACATGCATAGTTCATATAATGTCTATCTAGTTGTGTGCACGTATCATTCATGTTCAAAAGCATACACGTCCTCTCATGTTGCACATATAGGCCATGTTTAAAGACCCAAACATTACTAGTATGTCATCCTAAAAGTTCAGAAGTTTAGACAACGCAATGCTCATGAATATTGGTTTCAAAACGTCTAAGTTTTATTTTCTTCAAATCCATGTCATGCCAACCTAATCATGCAAGGCAACTTCAAATCATATATCATATTTGTACATGTTTCTCTTTATGTCAAAATATAACCACTTCATGCTTTAATACTTAGTTTACAAAAGATAATGGAGTTTGCCTTTGAAATCATTTTATCATGAATGATGTAGTATAGCACATATAATATAACTTTTAAAACTCTTATCATAAGTAACTAAGTCTTGTTAACATCTTCTCAAGTTCAGAACCTGCCTCATGTAGCATTCATGCACCTTAGTTCTAATATTTTGATTCGGATGTGTCACCACTTGATCAAAAAAAAATCTAAGAGGCAAAATATAAGGAGTTGCATAGTTGATATAATTGACAATAGTTGTCTACCTATTTATTTATATATAATTTGTTGTGTCACCACAAGGCTATATACATTTAAAATAGGATCCTTATTCTCACTAGCAAATCTTTAATTAGATTTTGCCGAACTATATATATTGAGGGTAATATATTTGAAGAAAATAGTGGGAGATACCAATTTAAAACAAGACCTAATTTATTTTGGTAATTAATAAAAGAATGTATGCTAAAATGTTGTTAAGAACAAATTCATTTACAGAATTGTACAATGTCTAAATTACTATCACTGCGAAACATATTAGATGTTAATTAACCGGACCGAATTACTCGGATTGGGTAAGGAATTTGAGAATAGTTCTAATGGCTGAAAAGTTATCTTATGTCCTTAATACGCCTATCCCTGCAATGATTGCAGACAATGCCTCTGAGGAAGAGATTGTTACTTTCAGAAAGTGGCAAGATGATGCACAGTTGGCTCAATGCATCAGGCTCACATCCATGAGTAACGAGCTTCAGCATCAACATGAAATTATGGATGCTCCTACTATATTCCTGCACATAAAGTAGTTGATGGTGAGGAAAGTAGGACTAATAGATATTAGATATCTAAGGAGCTCTTCCGATCTAGAATAACCAATAACACTACAGTACAGACACATGTCCTAAACATGATCAATTTGATTGAACAATTAGGATAACAGGTTTTGTCATGGATGGAGAGTTGAACCAAGATTTGATCTTGCAGTTACTCCCGGACTTCTTCTCAGAATTGTTGGGAATTTTTCATATGAACAAGCTAGATATCAGCCTCGCTGATTTGCTTAACATGTTGAAAAATGTTGAGCGTCACTTTCCAACCAAGAAAGACCAAGTCTTACTGGTAGGGCCAAAGGATCTTCTAAAAAGGAAGAACGATTCTAAGAAGGTAAATAAATAAAGGCAAAAACGAAGGATAATAAGAACAAAACTGATACGGATAGCGAAGGAGTTTGCTTCAACTACAATAAGCCTGGACACTAGAAAGAAACTGCAAGAAGCATCTTGCAGAGGCTAACCAAAAGAAGCTTAGTAAAGTTTCGGTTAAAAAAATAATTTTGTTAATGATTTAATTGTTTCTTTAAGTCAATGTTCTACTTGGGTATAGGATATGGACTTTGGTTCTCATAAATATAGATTTATGAAGGAATCAAGCAGTAGCAGAAAGTTAAACAAAGATAAGTAATCCTATGTGTGGGAAATGAAGCAAAGGTTGCTACATTAGCATTGCCTATGGGCAAGTCTATTAAGTCAATAAGTTGTAATTGTATTCCAGTTCTCGTTGGAAATATTATTTCCATTTTATTGTTGGACAATAAAATCTTTGGTATTATATTTAAGAACAATTGTTGTTCTATTTATAATAATAATGTTTTGTATAGAACTGAAATATTACCTAATGAATTTTGTGTACTCAACTTACGTGAAAAAAAAATTATTTTGCAAATTGAACAAACTAATATAAGAAAAGGAGATGGTCATTCAAAGAGTTGAATATTTGTATTTGATGAATAATAAGTATGAATTATTTAAAAGGTTCAAAGAATTCAGAAGTGAAACTAATTTGAAAAGTATTAAGATTCTTTGATTAGATCAAGGAATAAATACTTGTTCAATAAGTTTCTAGATCATCTCAAAAGGTGTTCTCACAATGGACGCCTCTTGATACACAATAATTGATTGATGTATATAAAAGAAAAATTCATTCGTTGTTGAACATGGTGCGGTCTATAATGATTTTACCGACATTACAGTATCCTTCTGGGATAATGCCATAGAAATGGCTACATATCTACGAAAAGGTAACCTCAAAATCCGGCCCCAAGACTCCATAAAAGTTATGGACAGGAGAATTCCTAATCTTAAGTATGTTAAGATAAGGGGTTATCCAACTTATGTTAAAAAGGTTTCAAAGGGATAAGCTTGGAACAAGATTTGACAAGTCCAGATTTGTGGGACATCCTAAAGTATGTTTAGGGTATATGTTCTATAATCCTACTTAGCAAAAGGTGTTTGTTACGAAACATGATGCCTTCTGAGATAAAGATGTTTATCATTGAAGGGGCTAGTGGGAGGATAATACATCTTAAAGAGTTCAAGAATCACAAAACACTATAAGTCAAATAAGAGGAACCTATAGATAGAACTATTATACCACAACCAAATCGTAAATCTAGAATAGTACCAAAGATACTTGGGAGGTATGGATTCATCATGGATGATGGAAGATGATGATCCAGTTACATACGATGAGGTAAGAGTTGTAGACACTCAGAGAAATGAATTGAAACAAGTTTCTCAAAAATAGAACATTCGTTTTGATGAAATAATCAAAAGAGTTTGATTTTATCAAAAATAAGAATGAACCTAGTGTGTACAAAAGTGTCAGTGGGAGCGTCATGATATTCCTAGTATTATATGTTGATATACTACGGATAAGGAATGACATACCAATGCTATAATTAGTAATGATAAAGTTATCTAAACATTCATCCACGAATGATTTAGGAAGAGTATCGTTATTGGGGATACAAATCTATATAGATATATTTAATAGGATACTCGACTTAACCCAAGGAACGTATATTGATTTGATGTTAAAGTCGTTTAGCATGGCAAACTCCAAAAGAGATGTCTCATGTTGATGAGCTATGGAGTGTATTTCTCTTAATAGTCCCCATCGACTTCTGAAAAGAGAGATAGCATGAGTAACAATCACGTGTACAATGAAATATATGAAACCTGATGAAGATCGGTCATATTCAGGAGAAGATCACTTTAAGACAGTGGAAAACATCTTAAAGTACTTAACTGGCACTAAGAATGCGATTAAAATTTATGGTGGGTCTAAATTAAAACTAGAGGGCTTAACATACTCAAGTTTTTCAGACAGACTAAGACCACAAAAAATTCACTTTAAGGTAAAGCGTTACCTTGAACAGTGGTGCAGTGAATTGGAAAAGTTTTAAACAGCAAAGAGTTGCTGGTTTAGTGATAAAAACAAAGTATATAGCTGTAAATGAAGCTGCAAGTTGATTGTTTGGATGAAAAGTTTATTACAGAACTAGGAATAGTTCCTAAGTCTCATCATGAATCTAAACATGTGTTGTGGCACTTTCATTTGATTATAAGAATCATTGAAAGATGGGAAATCACTATAGAGATAGTGGACTCTCAAGAGCAACATTACATATCCATTAACTAAAGCTTATCCAACAGCAGGATAATCGTCACTTAGAGAAGAAGAGTATGAGATACCATGACGATTGGCTTTAGTGCAAGTGGGAGATTGAAAGTAGTATGCACACAAGCCAATCATGATTGATGATAAAGCATATACTTTGTAACAATCTTATTTATTTATTAATAAAAAGTATTAATTTATTAAAGGCTTTTAATTATCTATATGATGCTGTTTTATAATATGTGATAAACCCATAGTTTTAAGCAATGCTTTTAGAATAATGATGATGATCATTCTAATGAGATCTAAATTCTTAGAAAGCTTAAAACTAAAATAGTTCCCAATCGTTAGATTACTAAATTGGGGATTAGTGAATTTGGATAGATTGGTACATACGTTGCTTGTTCATTGGATGAGGATGATTGATCTCATGATCATTTGTGTGGAGACGCTAAAACAAGTATGCAGGTGCTTATTAGAGAATAAGTTCACTGAACGTGGCTCGCTAAGGAATACCTAATGGAGTTTTACTTGTCTGTCAATAGGAATTCCTGTAGTGATAGTAGTATAAGTGATCCTCGGACTTGAGATCATCATAGTATCTTATATATGATGAATTATACTTTAACTTATTCCTTAAGACCCTTAGGGTATATCAAAGGGTATGCTTGGGTATAATAAGTTGTACATTGAGATAATGTATGGTCAATAAAGAATATACCGCTTTTAGCAAAAGAAGAGAAATGTCATATGTGATTGGATAAATGACAACTCAGTAGTCCTTGACCAAGGCAGAATAAAATTAGAAAGGAGTTTCTATTTTGTATTATTTGGTGTTGTGCATTTAAGAGTCGAAATACATATAATTAAATAAAATAAGACTTGACAGTAATTTCATGTCTTATATTTAATTGGGACATTGTATGGTGGAATGATTGAATTTTACGGTAACTATTTACTCAAAGGTTCTTTTATGATTAATGTTAAAATCTATATTATCTGGAAAGTCGTTGATCGCTAAGGAGGCTTATCCCTATTGTAGAATAAATATTATTTATTTAAATAAATAAATAGTTTAATTTATTTATTTAAATAAGAATAGAATTGTTCTAATTGATTTATTCACAACCGGTTTAATATGGAGAACCTAAAGGGTCACACCATAAAAGGAAAAATAATTATTTAAGAAGTTAATGACATAATCGTAATAATATGTTAAGTGTATTTAATTTAATCTATGGCGATAGAATAAATTAAATAGCTTAATATTTATTATTTAATATTTTGGAAATATTAAAAATATAAATTAATAAGAGGAGTCTTATTAATATTATTACAATTATTATTATTTTAATTTCTAAAGAGTTAGAAATTAATTTAATATTAGTACTCTCATTTATTCCTAATAAGATTAGGAGACTAAATAATTAAAAAAAGTTAATTAATTATTCATAATGAGATTGGGAACATAATTAATTAAAGGAGTTTAATTAATTAAAATAAAACTCAAATCCTTAATTGTTAAGGAGGGTTGCCAACATCTATAAATAAGAAGAGTCTTATCATGGGTGTAGAGTTGTTGTTGACTTTTTCACTACAGACGTGATTCTAATTATTGGAGAGTACGCTCCTTTTCTATGAGAGATAGAAAAACTATGACGAACGAGATTTTGTAATTTAATTTTAATATTTATTGAATTAAATAAATATTTTTTGATGATTTAATTATTGGATTAAATAATTAATTAATGAAATTGTGGTAGATTAATTTAATTATATGTGTTATATTTATTAAATTAATGTGGAGAATTTTTATTATTCAAATTACGTAATTATTTGAGCTTATTGAATTAAATGAAATATTTAATAAGCATAATGCTATTTTAATTAATTTAATAATTAATTAGAGAATTAATAATTTGACATAATTAATAAATGAGAAATTTGATTTTGTGACTATGTGAATGAATGAGAAATTATTATATTTTATTTAGATTAAATTAAATGAGATGTTTGATTTATTGTATAATTGGGTGTGACATTATTAAACTATAGTATAAAGGATTAATGAAATTAAATGGGTTTGAGTTTTTAAGAGTGGTCAAACAGGGCCTTGAGAGAAGTTGAGAGCAGTTAACCACGTATGGGTTAACTGACCTCAACGTTACTGGTTAAAATAAGTTCGCCTTCATCAGTGTTCATTATTGCGTATATTATTTTGAAACAAAAACCTCAGAGTCAGAGATTTCAAAGAGATTTTTAGAGAGAGTTAGAGGAATTTGTGATATTGAAGAATCAGAAGGATTGCTTGAGGGTAATCTCTTCAACCCAGTTTTATTTACGTTATTAGAGTTTTCATGAAAATGGCTTTCAAATTCTATTAAAATCTCTGTAATTAGAAAGGGTAGTGATTATGTGGATATATATGTGATAATATGTTAATATAGCATGTTTCTACCATATATTGTAGATTTCCATAACATCAGTTTCATAAAAATATGTCGTATATTGTTATTCAAAATTATAGAGTATAGAAATATGGTCATATGACCCTTACGCACAAATTTAATGCGTTAATCATATGTTGTATCATAAATTTACACTTGTATATGATTATGTGACACCCCCAAATCTCGGTACTTCATTACCTCAAGATTTGGTGTTCACGTAATCAAAGCATTCATTTATAACTACCCAATCATAAATAAAATTGAATAATAAACATGCTCATACAAGAATTACATAAAATAATATCTCCCAGGTTTTCTAACCTTTACATACAATCATTCCTGCGGAAACTTTAAATAAACTTCATTACAACCTTTAAACCAAAGTCTGATAATAAAACTATCAAAACTATTATAAGTCTTCAGTACTTGTTCATCTTTCCCTTTCCTTTACTAGTGCTAGGTACGTCACCCTTTCCATCTGTAGCTGTAAGGATTTTACAGGCAAGAGTGAGCAAACAAGGCTCACTTGAAATAACAATGAATAACTTTTACATTCTCTGCCCATTCAGGGGCTTAATAGAACTGAACAATAGGTTCTATTAACATCTTAACATTCACTGAGGGTCTAATGACCATAATGACTTTAAGGTAATCTTTTAACTTAAACTTTTACAGTCATACGACAATAATGACTTTAAGGTACTTAGGGGGATCAACCCTTTGTACATGTATTGTATACAAACATTTCATCGCAAAGTACAAAACTAAGCGTAACCCCTATAAATAGGGTTGTTCATCTCAGTATTTTGAGTACAAGTCCGCCCCAAAGATAGTTTGGTTTGGATACACTTCAAGGTAATTTGAAATTCAACGGACATCAACTAAGGATTAGTTGAATAAAAGATAATAACACTATGTTATTGAATAATCATAACTGAATAAGTATTTCGTTCTAAGTTCATGCTTTAGGGATAATCTAATAGCATAACTATTGAATAACACATCATACCTTGCTTTGAATAACATTAAGCTAAGGTTACATCTTAGAATTTAATATCAAGCATGCACAACAAATAATAGCTTGAATGATAAACTAAAGGTACTTTCATGCTAATATAACAAGTTTAGAGTTAAGAAAACTTGCATAATCATAATAACTATCTCAACGAAAGTGTAGAGATGAGAACTTGTATCATCATGAATAACTGGATACAATGAAATTGCTTAATGGAAATACTTTACTCAATAAAGTATAGCATATGAATTTTGCATAACGAAGCTTTAGAATTAGAAAACTTGCTTAAGTATAACGTAACAGTGAAAAGCAACCTTGCTGAATAATAAAGTAGCAAAGGTTAGGGAACTTGCCTCGTGCGTAGGTTAAATAATTACTATTCACATTCACCCCAAGTCCTACACATACCATATGTATTGACAATACACATTAGTTACACTAATATTACCTTTATGAGTTACTTTATTACTCTTAGTATAGCTACTAACTAAGTTTAAGTTTAACCAACATCACATCTTTTCATGAACATTACTTTTTAGCTTTATTACAACTACTTAAGTGATCATGCCATTGCACCACATGCATATTAACAACTTGATACAACATCCTATTATTTTTCCAACATGTTATCATTAAGTTATACTAATACACAAAGGGTTGCACTTGCATTCGTACATCCTGACGCCCTCCGATTGGCTCCAAATACACAAAAGTCCTAAATATTGTCATTTTTACTACTGTTATAGACCTCAAATTAAAAACTTAAAGCATGAAAGTTGTAGGTCTATTCTTCCTCGTTCCGGATCATCTTGAATCAACTCAATCGGAGTTCGTATGAGAACGTTATGGTCATTTTACTACAGGAGGTCAAAACTGCCCAACTCAGACAACTTTTTCGGAGCCGGGGCGCGGATCAGTGGCACCGGGGCGCGAGTACCAGTGTCGGGGCACGAGTTACAGCGCTGGGGCACAGCTACTGGCCCATTTTTGGCGCTAGGGCACAAACCTTGGCGCTGGGGCGTGAATTTTGGCGCTGGGGCACCGAAACTCACAGAACCAAAAAAGAAGAACAGAGCCAAAGCTACTGTCTTAAATTTGTAATAATAATTTGCCCCAAACAACATGTATAACTAATATAAACTATACATAATTGCTGACAATTACACTTTCGTTGAGATAGTTATTATGATTATGCAAGTTTTCTTAACTCTAAACTTGTTATATTAGCATGCAAGTACCTTTAGTTTATCGTTCAAGCTATTATTTGTTGTGCATGCTTGATATTAAATTCTAAGATGTAACCTTAACTTAATGTTATTCAAAGCAAGTTATGATGTGTTATTCAATAGTTATGCTATTAGATTATCCCTAAAGCATGAACTTAGAACGAAATACTTATTCAGTTATGATTATTCAATAACATAGTGTTATTGTCTTTTATTCAACTAATCCTTAGTTGATGTCCGTTGAATTCCAAATTACCTTGAAGTGTATCCAAACCAAACTATCTTTGGGGCGGACTTGTACTCAAAATATTGAGATGAACAACCCTATTTATAGGGGTTACGCTTAGTTTTGTACTTTGCGCTGAAATGTTTGTATACAATACATGTACGAAGGGTTGATCCCCCTAAGTACCTTAAAGTCATTATGGTCGTATGACTGTAAAAGTTTAAGTTGAAAGATTACTTATAACTGTGGACAAGGTTCGTGGTCATTAGACCCTCAATGAATGTTAAGATGTTAATAGAACCTATTGTTCTGTTCTATTGAGCCCCTGAATGGGCAGAGAATGTAAAAGTTATTCATTGTTATTTCAAATGAGCCTTGTTTGCTCACTCTTGCCTGTAAAATCCTTACAGCTACAGATGGAAAGGGTGACGTACCTAGCACCAGTAAAGAAAAGGGAAAGATGAACAAGTACTGAAGACTTGTAATAGTTTTGATAGTTTTATTATCAGACTTTGGTTTAAAGAATGTAATGAAGTTTATTTAAACTTTCCGCATGAATGATTGTATGTAAAGGTTAGATAACCTGAGAGATATTATTTTATGTAATTCTTGTATGGGCAAGTTTATTATTCAATTTTATTTATGATTGGGTAGTTATAAATGAATGTTTTGATTACGTGAACACCAAATCTTGAGGTAATGAAGTAACGAGATTTGGGAGTGTCACAGATTATGTATGTTAAAACGACAAAAACAAACTTCAAATGGACAGATTTAGTGTTATAACGAACCTGTAGTGCCAATCTTCATGTTTTGTTTTCAAAACTTTCAACAACATCAGGAACAGTAAAATTATATAATTTGATTCAAGTAATTGTGTGTTTAAACTTGTTAAAATCACTCCAGAAAGGTTGGGTAATGATCATATATGAATTATATTATCTGAATATGTTTAAATTAATGTATGGACAAGAAAATTGAAAGTTATAGCCATGTTCTGTGTTCTTCAAGAGAACATATGAACTTGTGAGAGATTTTTTTTGGCTTAATTTGGCCTTGTTATGCAGAAAATGCAGAAACTGAGTCTGGGTAACCCCGCCCCTGGCGGGCGTTACCAAACTAAATTACTCCGCCTCGGCGGGCAAAAAATAAAAATAACAAATAAAGAAATAAAAATAAAATAAAATAAAATAAATAATAATAATAATTAATTAAAATATTTATCAAATAAAATGAATATTTTAATTGAGATATTTATGGAATAAAATAAATATTCGATGAAAATTATTAATTAAAATATTTATAAAATAAATATTTTAATTGAGATATTTATGAAATAAAATAAATATTCGATGAAAATTATTATGAAATAATTTATTCGAGTGTAATAATAATAAATGAATAAAAATATTCTAATTTAATTAAGTAATTAAATTAGAAGGGTAATGATTTGTTAAATAAAGTGGAGTTATATTAAATAATTAAGTGAAAATGTAACTAATGAATGTCGTGAATACATATGGTATGTGTGTAGGATTTGTGGTGAACGGAAGTAGTAATCGTTTAGCCTACGCACGAGATAAGTTCTTAAAACTTATTTTTTTTTTACATAAAGCAAGTTCCTTATTCTATCTTGTTTATTATTGTTCAAGTCAATATTTCATATTAGATGCTATCATTCTTTAAAAGCACGATTCCTGTTACAATACTTGTTCAATTGTATACATCTTGAATTTTATTATTCAAATTGAATATCAATTATTGTTGAACCTTGTAAGACTATCGAACCCTTATTGATTCGACTAGTCCATAGTTGATGAGCGTTATAAATTCTAGAACTTTTATTGAGCTTATCCAAATCAAACTTCCTTTGGTGCGGACTCCGATGTCAAACTGAGATGAACAACCCTTTAATAGGGGATTATTTACACTTTAGCGTTAAGATATTGTACACAATATGGTACTAAGGGTTGATCCCCCTAAGTACGAAAAGAAGAGTCCATAATCTTATGACTGTTAAAGGTTTCAAGTATAAACACTTGACAACCTACGACGTAGTTCAAGGTCTTATGACCCTCAGAAGTTCTTTTGATTCTTGTTATTCATTCTTGATTTAAAAGTTGAGTTATTATTCTAGAAGACTTCGATTCACTCGCATGTTATAAAATTGTTATTTCATTATTTTACTTGTGGACAATCGTGCTCACTCTTGCATAATAATAACATTACAGTTAAGAACGAAAGGTCCGACGAGCCTTCTACTAGCAAAGGCAAGGGCAAGATTAACAAGTAATGAAGACTAGTTGTTTATGTGATTATGTATTTATGTTTCGGACTTATGTTAATGTTGTGTAAGACTATTATTTATTTATATTTCCACATTTAAGATTTAAGATTAGTATGACCTGGGATTTATGTACTTAATTCAGATGATGTAACTCCTTAAGGAGAGGATTTATTTCTATCTATTACATGGTTTGCATTTTTTATGGGTAGATAGATAGATGATATTTGTACAGTGAACACCAAATCCCGTGGAATTGAAGTACCCGGATTTGGGGGTGTCACAGGTTGGTATCAAAGCTGTAGGTTATGAACCTTAGGTGGGGGAACAACCTTAGGTAGTAGCCTTATAGGAAGAACTTAGTGATGGAAAACTCTTATCGAGTTCTAAGGAATGAATTTCTTAATTCATTGAAGATAATAAAAGACTTTTATGTGCTTATGTGTTAAATTATGTACTCGTTAGTACGGCTTAGTAACTAAAACCTGAAACTGTGTTGTCAGGATGTCGGATGTTGGAGGAGCTAGTCGAGCTGGGGAGTAGGAACCCCGAGTACCTACAGAGGAGGAGCCCCGAGACATTCATGTTGTAACGACCCCAAAATAGGTCCATTCCATCCAACATATTCTGAGTCGCCAAATACATGGCATAGAAAATAACTACAACTTTATTACAATAATTGTCATGCAAAATACAACAACACATATGTTGTGAGTTTGGATACAAATATATACCAAATGTGACTCATGTCCCAACCGTGGACAACACCTCACAATGACACCTTACATAAAAGTATAATCAAAAATTGTTTTAGAAATTAGAATCTTCGGGAAGTGCTCAAGAAAACCTTTGTACATGGGAGGTCATGCTTCTAGGTTATGATAGATATCATATGGCTACAGAATTATCCTTGGTTGACCCAATATACCCCAAAGAAAAACGAGAAGATTACTATCATATTCTTTCCAATGGTGAGTCTTCTCTTGACTTATCATTATCTCCACTGTCTCTAATTGAGAATTATACTTCAAACAAATACCAAGATTATATAGGTAGTGCTCGTAAATATACTCAGCAAGTGGATGAGCACAATCCTGTCTTATGATGACACGAGGTTGTATATCATTAGACATCTTGTATGATAGTGGCAAAACACCCTTTCAACGTTGGGTTCGCCTCACCCTCAACAGCTATAGACCACCGTTTTATTTCCTTGTTATCCCCCACTCAACCCAGCTACACTTTTATTACCTGAAAGGAATTGTGAAACAAAAGGGTGAGCACAACTAGCTAAGTAAAGAATATCATGACTAAAGATAAATAAGTTATCAATAGCCTTCAACAGAATTAAATCAGAGATTTAGAACATATGTTAGATGATAAAAAATTTCAACCATAGTTGCAGCGGAACGATCAATCCATTAGAAGAGTCAAATAGACCATAAAGTCTATTATCTTTTCCATGTTAAAAATCCACCAACAATAATTTATCCCTGTAACATCAATCAACAGTTCTGGTCTACAATCATATGAATAACTCATAATCATAATTGTGATTCTAAATTCCTCTTCGCACCCAGGACGAAGATAATTTTCATCACATGTCTTTACCTGAAACATCAAAGATCATGGTTATACCAAATCACAGTTCCTGTTCATAATTATAGTAACAATTTCATCTTTGCACTACGACCAAAGATATTCATTAACAGACCATCTTTGCACTACAGGCCAAATATATTAATATCTCAAAGAAATATATAATCATTTCAGAATTTATATTAACAATAATTATAACCATGTTGATCATTTCACCTTTGCACTTAAGCTAAAAATATTCAATTATAAATTCAATGGTCATGATCATACCAGTCAACAATTCAACTTTGCACTACTGGCCAAAGATAACTCATAGTCATGATCAAACCAAAAATCTACCCATCTTTACACTCAAGTCAAATAGAAATATCATCATTAGAGTTATAAAAATGCTATATATAATAGTAAAATCAATATAATCAAAACATCTAAATTTAATCCCATGAGTAATATTCATAAATCAACAATAATTTGGTTAGAAAAAGAAACCAATTTTACCATGAATAGTAACTCGTGAATAGTAATCCATGAATAGTAACTTCGTAAATAGTAACTCATGAATAGTAACTTGTGAATAGTAACCTATAAATAGTAACTTTGTGAATAGTAATTCATGAATAGTAACTCGTGAATAGTAAACCCGACACAAAAAGGTAAAAATTCTATAATTAAATCTATACCAATATTTCGGTATAATGATATTGAAAGAATAACATTTCGTAAACTTATAAACAATTTATTTTAATTGTTTACACTTTACTAAATAATGCATTTAATCATCCTAAAATGCTAAATTCATAAGTTTTCATCACCAATAACCAAAACCCTCATCAAAAATCTGAATATACCTCATATCGGATTATCAAGCCATAAAATCCTATTTTCCAATTTTCTTCCTTCACATAACATATTTAATTCATTTATTCATAACTAGTCCATTTTCATAAAAAATACCAAATCAGTCCCAAAAATATTTCTTTTCTGAGATTTAGAAGAATATAGTCCCATATTGAACATATATTTTTCTCAGAATTTTTAAAAATCATTTACTATTTTTCATATGGCCAAAACAACCGAATATTTAGATATTTATCAAAAATTGTACTTTTATCCAAAATTTACAGAGTATACTTCTATCATATACATGTACTCTCAATAAAAATTTCACCAATTTTAGAGTTAACCACAAGGAGTTATAAGCGGTTACTTTTAACATAGTCTTTTCTCATAAAATTCACAACTCTTAATCTATACATCCAAAAAACATCATTTTTGGACACAATCAAGAAAACTCATCAAATTATCATTTTAAATTTTTCCAAAATTTTTTGAAGGTCAGAAAAATTACGAAACTGAAAAACATAACAACCTTTTAAAATCTCTTACTATCCCTTACCTCAAAAGAGCAGCACTTCTGACTGCATATCGAATATGATGCTGAAGGAAACTTGCACTGATGAATATCAACTCACCAAGTATCTAAATACTCACAAAATACACTCAATAATCTAGAGAGAAAAAGAGAGAAAACTTATGAATTCTGGTGTGATTTTCAATTCTAACTTAGCCCTCTATTTATAGAAAAATGTTAGCACGCCGAAGCAGACTTAACCTGCAACCTGATGGCTTTACCTGCTACTATTCCCACCCACCACATTTGAATAAAAATCTCAGCACATTTATTCACCAACCAAGAGTGGGGCCCACCAATTCTAGAATTTTCCACCAAAATGATTAACTCTGAAAATTCAACAATTTCTGAACCAGTCATCTCGTAAAATTCATAACCATACGTTCATTTTTAACGGTTCAGAATTTGTGGACATATACTCAACTTATATATGTATAACATATCCAAATATTACCACGATCCAACGGTCGGATTAAAAATTATAACCCTCGCAAAATATCTCAAAAACCCTAATTTGATTTTCAATACCTCCGTTCCGACAAAAATACAGATAAAACACCTCAACATTAACTCCTTCATTTTTAACCACAAAAATATATCACTCATTTATATCCACATAAAATAAATATTTCCTTATCATATGAATCAATAATTAATTATTCACAAATATTATTATAGAATCACATTTATGACAACCAGGCCGTTCCTAGGAAAGAAGGGGCTTTCTAATAAGGATTTTTCCTTACTGGCGCGCAATTAAATGACCAAACCTCTCCTTAGACAAAACTTTCTAGACATTATCAATAATGCTATCTAATAATATTATTTAAATAATATGAATTATTGATCATATAATGGAAAATAATGTGCAGCAACAATTATTGAAACAACAATAATATAAAATATCAACGTAACAATTATTGAATCAATAAAATAAAATATTGAACAGTAATTACTGTAACAATTATTAAGTAGTGCCTTCTCATGTAAGAATCAATAATTGAAAAAATACTGTGCAATACCGTGTGCTACTGTGCAACTACGTGTATTACTGTATTTTAACCACCAGGTATTCCAACATTGTTAACGGTAACAACTACGCCGTTATTTATAAAACTTAAATTTGTCGTTATCTTCATCCAATCGTTTTCCGTTATGGGGCCCACAAATAGCTGCACCGTCGTACGAATATTCCCCGACAGAAAGAATATTCCACGACCACACGAATATTCACCGACAACAATGAATATTTTATAACCACTTGCGTATTTTGAAAAAAATTCATATATCACCCTTAACTTTAACTTTTTATCAATTTAACCATTTATTGAATTGTAATTATAAGAAAAATTGAATACTTTTATTTCATAAAATTCGGGGTCTTACAATCTCCCCTCCTTATAAAATTTCGTCCCCGAAATTTACGTACCTGGTATTTCAAAGAGTTGAGAATGCCTTGCTTTCATTTCAGATTCTGTCTTCCCTGTCATCACGATTTCTCCATTGATCATCTCCTGTATTTCAGATATCATTTTAGAATACAGCTTCAAAACAAGGGTTAATTGAACAAATTAACATTTACATAATATCCCGATATTATTACTGACCAACAAATAAGCTTAGGTAGGACACACTAGCGAAGAATTTACTCATCTCTCCCCTCCTAGTTCTTTTCCCCGATCTCCGCCAGAGACCATATCCCTAAGCTCTGATACCAAAATGTAACGACCCCAAAATAGGTCCATTCCATCCAACCTATTCTGAGTTGCCAAATACATGGTACAGAAAATAACTACAACTTTATTACAATAATTATCGTGCAAAATACAACAACATATATGCTGTGAGTTTGGATACAAATATATACCAAATGTGACTCATGTCCCAACCGTGGACAGCACCTCACAATGACACCTTACATAAAGGTATAGTCAAAAACTGTTTTAGAAATTAGAATCTTTGGGAAGTGCTCAAGAAAACCTTTGTACATGGGAGGCCATACTTCTAGGTTATGATAGATATCATATGGCCACAGAATTATCCTTGGTTGACCCAATATACCCCAAAGAAAAACGAGAAGATTACTATCATATTCCTCCCAATGGTGAGTCTTCTCTTAACTTATCATTATCTTCACTGTCTCTAATTGAGAATTATACTTCAAACAAACACCAAGATTATATAGGTAGTGCTCATAAATATACTCAGCAAGTGGATGAGCACAATCTTGTCTTATGATGACACAAGGTTGTTTGTCATTAGACATCTTGTATGATAGTGCCAAAACACCCTTCCAACGTTGAGTCCGCCTCACCCTCAATAGCTATAGACCACCGTTCTATTTCCCTGTTATCCCCCACTCAACCCAGCTACACTTTTATTACCTGAAAGGAATTATGAAGCAAAAGGGTGAGCACAACTAGCTCAGTAAAGAATATCATGACTAAAGATAAATAAGTTATCAATAGCCTTCAACAGAATTAAATCAGAGATTTAGAACATATGGTAGATGATAAAAAATTTCAACCATAGTTGCAGCGGAACGATCAATCCATTAAAAGAGTCAAATAGACTATAAAGTCTATTATCTTCTCCATGTTAAAAATCCACCAACAATAATTTATTCTTGTAAAATCAATCAACAGTTCTGGTCCACAATCATATGAATAACTCATAATCATAATTGTGATTCTAAATTCCTCTTCGCACCCAGGACAAAGATAATTTTCATCACATGTGTTTACCTGAAACATCAAAGATCATAGTTATACCAAATCACAGTTCCTGTTCATAATTATACTAACAATTTCATCTTTGCACTACGACCAAAGATATTCATTAACAGACATCTTTGCACTACAGGCCAAATATATTAATATCTCAAAGAAATATATAATCATTTCAGAATTTATATAAACAATAATTATAACCATGTTGATCATTTTACCTTTGCACTTAAGCTAAAGATATTCAATTATAATTTCAATGGTCATGATCATACTAGTCAACAATTCAACTTTGCACTACTGGCCAAAGGGAACTCATAGTCATGATCATACCAAAAATCTACCCATCTTTACACTCAAGTCAAATAGAAATATCATCATTAGAGTTATAAAAATGTTATATATAATAGTAAAATCAATATAATCAAAACATCTAAATTTAATCTCATAAGTAATATTCATAAATCAACTATAATTTGGTTAGAAAAAGAAACCAATTTTGTCATGAATAGTAACTCGTGAATAGTAACCCATGAATAGTAACTTTATGAATAGTAACTTATGAATAATAACTTGTGAATAGTAACCCATGAATAGTAACTTTGTGAATAGTAATTCATGAATAGTAACTCGTGAATAGTAAATTCGTGAATAGTAAACCCGACACAAAAAAGTAAAAATTCTATAATAAAATCTATACTAATATTTCGGTATAATGATATTGAAAGAATAACATTTCGTAAACTTATAAATAATTTATTTTAATTGTTTACACTTTACTAAATAATGCATTTAATCATCCTAAAATGCTAAATTCATAAGTTCTCATCATCAATAACCAAAACCCTCATCAAAAATCTGTATATACCTCATATAGGATTATCAAGCCATAAAATCCTATTTTCCAATTTTCTTCCTTCACATAACATATTTAATTCATTTATTCATAACTAGTCCGTTTTCATGAAAAATACCAAATCAGTCCCAAAAATATTTCTTTTCTGAGATTTAGCAGAATATAGTCCCATATTGAACATATATTTTTCTCAGAATTTTGAAAAATCATTTACTATTTTTCATATGGCCAAAACAGCCGAATATTTAGGTATTTATCAAAAATTATAATTTTATCCAAAATTTACAGAGTATACTTCTATCATATACATGTACTCTCAATAAAAATTTCACCAATTTTGGAGTTAACCACAAGGAGTTATAAGCAGTTACTTTTAAAATAGTCTTTTCTCATAAAATTCACAACTCGTAATCTATACATCCAAAAATTATCATTTTTGGACACAATCAAGAAAACTCATCAAATTATCATTTTAAATTTTTCCAGAATTTTTTGAAGGTCAGAAAAATTACGAAACTGAAAAACATAACAACCCTTTTAAAATCCCTTACTATCCCTTATCTCAAAAGAGCAGCACTTCTGACTGGATATCGGATATGACGCTGAAGGAAACTTGCACTGATGAATATCAACTCACCAAGTATCTAAATACTCACAATATACACTCAATAATCTAGAGAGAAAAAAAGAGAAAACTTATGAATTCTGGTGTGATTTTCAATTCTAACTTAGCCCTCTATTTATAGAAAAATGTTAGCACGCCGAAGCAGACTTAACCTGCAACTTGATGGCTTTACCTGCTACTATTCCCACCCACCACATTTGAATAAAAATCTCATCACATTTTTTCACCAACCAAGAGTGGGGCCCACCAATTCTAGAATTTTTCACCAAAATGATTAACTCTGAAAATTCAACAATTTCTGAACCAGTCATCTCGTAAAATTCATAACAAATCATACGTTCATTTTTAACGGTTCAAAATTTGTGGACATATACTCAACTTATATATGTATAACATATCCAAATATTACCATGATCCAACGGTCGGATTAAAAATTATAACCCTCGCAAAATATCTCAAAAACCCTAATTTGATTTTCAATACCTCCGTTCCGACAAAAATACAGATAAGACACCTCAACATTAACTCCTTCATTTTTAACCACAAAAATATATCCCTCATTTATATCCACATAAAATAAATATTTTCTTATCATATGAATCAATAATTAATTATTCATAAATAATATTACAGAATCGCATTTATGAAAACAGGCCGTTCCTAGGAAAGAGAGGGCTTTCCAATAAGGATTTTTCCTTACTGGCGCGTAATTAAATGACCAAACCTCTCCTTACACAGAACTTTCTAGATATTATCAATAATGCTATCTAATAATATTATTTAAATAATATGAATTATTGATCTGATAATGGAAAATAATGTGCAGCAATAATTATTGAAATAACAATAATATAAAATATCAACGCAACAATTATTGAATCAGTAAAATAAAATATTAAACAGTAATTACTGTAACAATTATTAAGTAATGCCTTCTCACGTAAGAATCAATAATTAAAAAAAATACTGTGTAATATCGCGTGCTACTGTGCAACTATGCGTATTACTGTATTTTAACCACCAGGTATTCTAACATTGTTAACGGTAACAATTACGCCGTTATTTATAAAACTTAAATTTGTCGTTATCTTCATCCAATCGTTTTTCGTTATGGGGCCCACAAATAGCTAAGCCGTCATACGAATATTTTCCGACAGAAAGAATATTCCACGACCACACGAATATTCACCGACAATAATGAATATTTTATAACCACTTGCGTATTTTTGAAAAAAAATTCATATATCACCCTTAACTTTAACTTTTTATCAATTTAACCCTTTACTGAATTGTAATTATAAGAAAAATTGAATGCTATTATTTCATAAAATTCAGGGTCTTACACATGTCGTTAGGGAGCAGTTGGTACAGAGAGAGCCATCTCCGTTGATCACTGTTGTTGGTCAGGAGCATGAGCCTGAGACTGATCCAAAGGAGGATCCTAAGGAAGAAGATGAGTTCCCACCGAACTCTATCGATGCTAAGATGTACGACGAGCTATATGATCGTAACGTAGAGTTA
Organism: Panax notoginseng; assembly: GCA_016801055.1. Lineage (NCBI taxonomy): Eukaryota > Viridiplantae > Streptophyta > Magnoliopsida > Apiales > Araliaceae > Panax > Panax notoginseng. The sequence continues at coordinate 80,221,414 of CM029016.1, read as the reverse complement.
CGTGGCACTATTCAGGAGCTGACTGAACGGGCGATTATTCAACAAATTACCATCGAGTAGAAAGATAGGAAAGTTGTGACTCTTCACACACGTCTGAAAAACGTAGAATGGGATTTGGTCCACGAGAAAGGTCAAACCGAGAAGAAGTCCGAAGAGGTAGAGAAGTTGAAGAAGGAACTGAAAGAAAGCTCAGAAAGGCTGACCATAGCAGAGGAGGGCTGGGTAAGAGAAGCACGTCGTGCTGATCTTGCAGAAGAGGATTGTCGTGCAAAGAAGGCTAAGCTTGGGAAGACGTACTCTACACTTAATAATGCAATGGATGAGGCCCAGGATCGAGTTATGAGATACCCAATTCAGTTCGAAGGACTACCATCATATATGCTAGATCGCAGGATGATGTTCCGCATCATGAAAGAGGAACGTAGCAAGTCTGTTCAGCACCTTAACAGGCAGTGATAGGATTATTTTAATTATGTGAAAACTTATCTTGTATTTAAAATGTAAATTTCGATGTGTTTATAAATAAAGGAATATTTTAATGTTTTAAATCCTATAGATTCTTTTTCTCGGGATAGTTGATATAAATAGCAATGATGCTATCGTAGTTTGTTAAAACTTTTGATTAAATAAATATATCAAGTTGTTTGAGAAAGTGTGTTAAGTGATTATGTTAAATTGTTTGAGTTAAGCCTTAAATATTTAGAGAATTGAATAAAGATCTAATAAGCGTATATTTTAACAGAAATATTCCACTGAGAAGAAGACCAAATCGTCGACCAGCCCAGGAAGGGTCAACAAATAATAACAACAAAGCCAATGCTGACCCAGTTCAGTAGTTGGTGAATTTACTGGCTGGAGCAATTAACAATCAACCTCAAGCTCCACCAAATACAACGTTCAAGAATTTCAAGGCGGTGGGACCGCCAGAGTTCAAAGGCTCCATGAACCCGATAGAAGCTCAAACTTGGGTTATGGAGATGGAGAAAGGTTTTGATGTCACCAGAGTCAGAGAGGACCAAAAAACTTCCTAAGCAACGTTTATGTTGAAATCAGAAGCCAGTTATTGGTGGCTAGCAAATAAGGTCCGTGGAGGAGAAGGTGTGATCACCTGGGAGAGGTTTAAGGATATGTTCTTCGAGATGTACTTTTTGACAAGCTTGCAGAACCAAATGGAGGTCCAGTTTCTGGAGTTGAAACAGGAAAATATGTCTGTACTAGATTATGCGGCAAAATTCAATGAGTTGGCTAGGTTCACCCCATATCAAGTACACAAGGATGAGAGAAAATTAAGAAGGTTTGAACAAGGACTGAAGCCCTGGTTATATAGTAAAGTATCAATGTTTCAGCTAAACACTTTTGCTGGAGTACTGGAAAAGGCCATCCTCGCTGAAGGTGGGAGCGATGCGGTGACCAAGTACAATCAGGATCAGAAGAAGAAGAAGAGTAAAAATGAGGGAAATAACAAAGCCAGTGGCAATAACACGGGAGGAAGTATCAATAAGAAAAAAAGGTGGTTTGACAACTCGTCAACTGAAAATCATCAAGGAGGTCAGAAGAAGAGGATCGAAGCAAGCCCGACCTACGGGAAAGCTCATCTGGGAGTTTGCATGAAGGGAAAACGCATGTGGTACAATTATGATCAGGAAGGCCACATATCACCTAATTGTCCTAACCCAAAGAAGGGTGCTTGCTTCACTTGTGGCTCAAAAGACCATATGGCAAGAGACTGTCCTAAGAAGGGATCTGGAGGGGAAGGATCATGAGAAAATATGGGAAATAGCGGTGGAAGCGCTCTGACTATCACGGGACCAACCGCAACCAACAGACCAACCGCCAGGACCTTCAACATGACAGTGCAGGATATTGTGCAGTCTCGTGATGTGGTGTCAGATATCATTCCGATCAATAAAGTTAATGCTTATGTATTATTTGATTCGGGTGCTACTTGTTCATTTATATCCGATGACTTTGCTAAGAATTTAGAATTGCATAAGGATGAGTTAGAATACCCCATGAACATAGAAATTGCGAATACAAAAGTAATCCCTTTTAAGTACGTACATAAGAACTGTAGGGTGGATATTAAGGGTAATATTATGAACGTAGATCTTATCCCTATCAGACTTGGGGAATTTGATCTTATCTTGGGTATGGACTGGTTATTCAATCACGGGGCCGTAATTGATTACCAAAAGAAGCGTATTAACCTTATGACTCCGTTAAATGTTGTGTTTAATGGTAGCAAGTCGCCTAGACAAGCGAGTTGTCTGATGATGATGCAGGCCAAGAAGTTATTAAGAAAAGGTTGTGTAGGATATCTAGCTTACATAGTCGACAGTCGTAAAGAGAATCCGAAAGTAGAAGAGATACCAGTAGTGAGGGACTTCGCAGACGTATATTCGGATGATTTGCCAAGACTTCCACCAGATAGAGAGGTTGAATTTGTGATCGATTTGGCACTAGGAACGGCTCCAATATTAAAGGCATCGTACCGAATGGCATCAGTTGAGATGAAAGAATTGATGGTACAACTACAAGAATTACTGGGCAAGAAGTACATCTAACCGAGCGTATCACCGTGGGGAGCACCGGTGTTGTTTGTGAAGAAGAAGGACGAGACGATGCGACTTTGCATCCACTATAGAGAACTGAATAAGGTCACGATTAAGAATAGATATCCATTTCCGAGGATCGACGACCTGTTTAATCAATTGTAGGGAGCAAGATACTTTTCAAAGATAGATTTGAGGAGTGGTTATCATCAACTGAAGGTGAGACCAGATGACGTACCGAAGACAGCATTCAGAACACGATATGGTCACTACGAATTTTTGGTAATGTCATTTAGTCTAACGAATGCTCCTGCAGCATTCATGGGCTTAATGAATGGAGTGTTCAAGCCGTTTTTGGACAAATTCGTAGTGGTATTTATGTATGATATTTTGGTATATTCAAAAACCAAGGAAGAACATGAACAACATTTGAAGGTAACATTAGAGGCATTGAGAAGGGAGAAGTTGTATGCCAAGCTTTCGAAATACGAATTTTGGATCGAGCGGGTACAATTTCTTGGACATGTGATTGATAAAGACAAAATTTCGGTAAATCCATCCAAAGTCAAAGTCGTGATAAACTGGGATCAGCCGAGAACGCTGTCAGAAGTACGAAGTTTTCTTGGATTGGCAGGATATTACAGAAGATTCATTCAAGACTTTTCTAAGGTCGCAACTCCGTTAACGAATTTGACTCGAAAAGCTGTGAAATTTGTTTAGACGGAGAAGTGTGAGGAAAGCTTTCAAGAACTAAAGAAGAGGTTGAGTACAACACCTGTATTATCTCTTCCGGATGATACAGGAAATTTTATGATTTATAGTGATGCATCGCGTAAAGGACTTGGCTGTGTGCTTATGCAAAATGGCAGAGTCATTGCGTATGCGTCACTACAATTGAAGGATTATGAGAAGGGGTATCCGACCCATGACTTGGAGTTAGCTGTTGTGGTTTTTGCTTTAAAAATCTGGAGGCACTATCTCTACGGGGAGAAGTGTGAAATATAAACAGACCACAAGAGTCTGAAAATATATTTTTACACAGAAGGACTTGAATATCCGTCAAAGAAGGTGGTTAGAGTTAATTAAGGACTATAACTGTGAGATTTTATACCATCCGGGTAAGGCAAATGTGGTTGCCGACGCCTTAAGTAGAAAGGGTCGGGAGAAATTGATGATGTTGACCGCTTAGAAGGAGCTAATTTCAGCCATGGAAAAGTTGGAATTGGAAGTGAAATACCCTATGGAAATTGATGAGAAACTATTTCAGATGCAATCTGGTACAACCCTACTGAATAAAGTTAAGGAGGCTCAACTTCAGGATGAAGAATGTAAAAAGGAGAAAAAGAAGATATCCAAAGGGATCGAACCGAGATTCAAGATGGACAAGGAATGAATGCTGAGATTTGAGAACAGAATTTGGGTACCTCCAGTACCAGAGATTAAGGAAGACATTTTGAGCGAGGCTCATAGCTCACGATATTCGATTCACCCTGGTAGTACCAAGATGTACCAAGATCTTCGACAACATTTCTGGTGGCCAAATCTGAAACGAGATGTTGCAGAGTGTGTTGCCAAATGTCTGACCTATCAGAAAGTGAAAGCAGAACATCAGAGGCCGAGTGGGTTGCTACAACCGTTAGAGATCCCAGAATGGAAATGAGAACATATTACGATGGACTTCGTGGTTGGCCTTCCGATAACTCAAAAAAGCTATGACGCAGTATGGGTTATCATAGACCGATTAACGAAATCCACACACTTCCTTCTGATCAAAATCAGATTCAACTTAGATCAGTTGGCAAGGTTATATGTGAAAGAGATTATTTCGAGGCACAGAGTTCCGATTTCAATTATTTCCGATAGGGATCCGCACTTTACATCAAACTTCTAGAAACGACTACAGGAATGTATGGGTATGCAGTTGAGAATGAGTACGGCTTATCACCCTCAGATAGACGGGCATAGTGAAAGAACGATTCAGACATTAGAAGATATGTTAAGAGCCTGTATAATGGACTTTAAAGGAAATTGGGATGATGACCTACCGCTCGTGGAGTTCTGCTACAACAATAGTAACCACGCTAGTATTGGCATGCCGCCTAATGAAGCGTTATACGGCAGAAAGTGCAGAACTCCGCTATATGGGGATGAAGTTGGCAAAAGACAATTACTAGGCTCAAAATTGGTACAGTAGACATCAGAGATAGTCAAAGTGATCCGAACAAGACTGATAGTAGCTCAAGATAGACAGAAGAAATACGTCGACCCACACCGTAAAAATGTTGAGTTTGAATCGGGTAGTTATGTATTTTTGAAAGTCTCTCCCTAGAAGGGAAAGATCAGGTTCGAAAAGAAATGGAAATTAAGCCCAAGATTCATTGGACCCTTCGAAGTACTGCGAAGAATCGGAGAAGTTACGTATGAGGTATCCTTACCTCCAGCACTTGAGAATGTCCACAACGTTTTCTATGTTTCAGTTTTACGACCCTATAAGGCCGATTACAAGCACGTGATTAAATATGAACCCCTACATTTTGAGAAAGACTTATCCTATGAAGAAACTCCTGTTCAAATTGTAGACAGGAAAGAACAAGTTCTCAGAAATAAAGTAATACCTTTTGTTAAGGTAATTTGGAGGAACCACAACGCTGAAGAAGCTACGTGGGAACTCAAAGAGAATATGATAAAGAATTATCCTTATTTATTTACTTAAATTATGTGTAAGCGATTCTGGGGACAAAATCTTTGTAAGGGGGGAGAATGTAACGGAACGAATTGATTGAGTAGTGATTCTGAGGACAGAATCCTTTTAAGGGGGGAAAGATGTGATGAACGATATTTTGTAATTTAATTTTAATATTTATTAAATTAAATAAATATTTTTTGATGATTTAATTATTGGATTAAATAATTAATTGATAAAATTGTGGTAGATTAATTTAATTATATGTGTTATATTTATTAAATTAATGTGGAGAATTTTTATTATTCAAATTACGTAATTATGTGAGCTTATTGAATTAAATAAAATATTTAATAAGCATAATGTTATTTTAATTAATTTAATAATTAATTAGAGAATTAATAATTTGACATAATTAATAAATGAGAAATTTGATTTTGTGACTATGTGAATTAATGAGAAATTATTATATTTTATTTAAATTAAATTAAATGACATATTTGATTTATTATGTAATTGGGTGTGACATTATTAAACTATAGTATAAAAGGATTAATGAAATTAAATGGGTTTGGGTTTTTAAGAGTGGCCAAACAGGGCCCTAAGAGAAGTTGAGAGCAGTTAACCATGTATGGGTTAACTGACCTCAATGTTAATGGTTTTAATAAGTGCGCCTTCATCAGTTTTCATTATTTCATATATTATTGTGAAACAAAAACTTGAGAGTCAGAGAATTCGGAGAGATTTTCAGAGAGAGTTAGAGGAATTTGTGATATTGAAGAATCAGAAGGATGGCTTGAGGGTAATCTCTTCAACCTAGTTTTATTTACGTTATTAGAGTTTTCACGAAAATGGCTTTCAAAATCTATTAAAATCTCTGTAATTGGAAAGGGTACTGATTATATGGATATATATGTGATAATATGTTAATATATCATGTTTCTACCATATATTGTAGATTTCCATAACATCAGTTTCATAAAAAAATGTCGTATATTGTTCTTCAAAATTACAGAGTATAGAAATATGGCCATATGGCTCTTACGCACAAATTTAATGCGTTAATCATATGTTGTATCATAAATTTACACTTGTATATGATTATGTATGTTAAAACGTAGAAAAAAAACTTCGAATGGACAGATTTAGTGTTATAACGAACTCGTAGTGCCAATCTTCATGTTTTGTTTTCAAAACTTTCAAGAACATCAAGAACAGTAAAATTATATAATTTGATTCAAGTAATTGTGTGTTTAAACTTATTAAAATCACTCTAGAAATGTTGGGTAATAATCATATATGAATTATAGTATCTGAATATGCTTAAATTAATATATGGACAAGAAAATTGAAAGTTATGGCCATGTTCTGTGTTCTTCAAGAGAACATATGAACTTGTGAGAGATTTTTTTGGGCCAAATTTGGCCTTGTTATGCAGAAACTATAGAAACTGAGTCTCGGTAACCCCGCCGCCGGCGGGCGTTACCAAACTAAATTACTCTGCCCCGGCGGACAAAAAAAAATAAAAATAAAAAATAAAAATAAAAATAAAATAATAAAATAATAATAATAATAAAATAATAATAATAATAATTAAAATATTTATCGAATAAAATGAATATTTTAATTGAGATATTTATGGAATAAAATAAATATTCGATGAAAATTATTAATAAAAATATTTATCAAATAAAATGAATATTTTAATTGAGATATTTATGGAATAAAATAAATATTTGATGAAAATTATTATTAAAATATTTATAAAATAAAATAAATATTTTAATTGAGATATTTATGGAATAAAATAAATATTCGATAAAAATTATTAATTAAAAATTTTATCAAATAAAATGAATATTTTAATTGAGATATTATAGAATAAAATAAATATTCGATGTAAATTATTATTAAAATATTTATAAAATAAATATTTTAATTGAGATATTTATGAAATAAAATAAATATTCAATTAAAATTATTATGAAATAATTTATTCGAGTGTAATAATAATAAATGAATGAAAATATTCTAATTTAATTAAGTAATTAAATTAGAAGGGCAATGATTTGTTAAATAAAGTGGAGTTATATTAAATAATTAAGTGAAAATGTAACTAATGAATGTCGTGAATACATATGGTATGTGTGTAGGACTTGTGGTGAACGAAAGTAGTAATCGTTTAGCCTACGCACGAGGTAAGTTCCTAAACCTTTTTTTTACATAAAGCAAGTTCCTTATTCTATCTTCTTTATTATTGTTCAAGTCAAGATTTCATATTAGATGTTATCATTCTTTAAAAGCATGATTCCTGTTATACAATACTTATTCGATTGTATATATCTTGAATTTTATTATTCAAATTGAATATCAATTATTATTGAACCCTGTAAGACTAGCGAACCCTTATTGATTCAACTACTCAATAGTTGATGAGCGTTATAAATTCTAGAACTTTTATTGAGCTTATCCAAACCAAATTTTCTTTGGTGCGGACTCCGATGTCAAACTGAGATGAACAACCCTTTAATAGTGGATTATTTACGCTTTAGTGTTAAGATATTGTGCACAATATGGTACTAAGGGTTGATCCCCCTAAGTACGAAAAGAAGAGTCCGTAGTCTTATGACTGTTAAAGGTTTCAAGTATAAACACTTAATAACCTAGGACATAGTTCAAGGTCTTATGACCCTCAAAAGTTCTTTTGATTCTTATTATTCATTCTTGATTCAAAAATTGAGTTATTATTCCAGAAGTCTTTGATTCACTCGCATGTTATTAAATTGTTATTTCATTATTTTACTTGTGGGCAATCGTGCTCACTCTTGCATAATAATAACATTACAGTTAAGAACGAAAGGTCCGAGGAGCCTTCTATTAGCAAAGGCAAAGGCAAGATTAACAAGTGATGAAGACTTGTTGTTTATGTGATTATGTATTTATGTTTCAGACTTATGTAAATATTGTGTAAGATTATTATTTGTTTATATTTCCGCATTTGAGATTTAAGGTTAGTATGACCTGGGATTTATGTATTTAATTTAGATGATGTAACTCCTTAAGGGGAGGATTTATTTCTATCTATTGTATGGTTTGTATTTTTTTATGGGTAGATAGATAGATGATATTTGTACAGTGAACACCAAATCCCGTGGAATTGAAGTACCTGGATTTGGGGGTGTCATAAAAACTAGGATTTTGCCAAATACCCATCTTCTTGAATTTTTCTTCTTCTTTGGTGGATCACCTCTAGAGGCCAAACACTTGGGTGGCTAACATTGATCAAAGGAAGGAACCAAACTCGGTGGATTCAAGTTGAACACAAAAGGATTTGGAGGTGAACTTATACCTGAGGAAGCTCGAATCTTCAAGGGTATGATTCTTGTTCTTTATCTTTTCATTTAATTAATAATTGTGCATAAAGGATGATCCGGGTATATGGTTTGTAAAATTTTAAACTCTGATTTTTACATGTTTCCGCTTAATTTGTGCAATTTGATTGCGTTCATAAATATTACAAACCTAATAGTTGATTATTGATATGAGTCTAAGCTATTTGATTCGGCTAGACCAAGGTTTATGAAAATTCTAAGCGTTCTTTGAAAATTTTCCCTAACCAAATTATTTTGGTGCGGAATCCGATAAGACTGAGGTAAAAAAAAATTTTGTGCCTATGGCAGAGACGAGAAACAGATTCGACCAGCAGTACTTAATAAGTACATGGCATACCAGGCTAATTACCCACTATGTTTCTAAGTTATGACGATTTGCGGATGAATTTTCATAAAACATTTGAGAAAATGACAGACAATATAGTCTATAAACTCCTCAGCACAATTTCAAAATTTTTACTCTTATGAGGAATGTATTGGGTAGCATGTGATGATGAGAATGAATTGTGAATGGTTCAAGATGTAAGGTGTAAGGTAAATTTCGGGGACAAAATTTTTAGAAGAAGGGGTGAATGTGACAACCCGAGAATTTGGATATTTATAAAATCTTAAAATATTGAATTAAGGTTAAATAATAAACCTAGACATAAAATAAGTGAATAGATTTAAGATTTCTGAGAAGGAATTCTATGGATTTACAAATCTTTTGGTGAATTATTCAAGATTAAGGATATACGTGAATATGTTCTGTGTATATGGTTGTATATGTGTACAACATGTGGTTAAGGGTCAAGGGTTGACCAGATAGTGGCAAACCCTAATAACATATTAAGAACGTCAACGTTCAGTTAAAAAATTCTTACGATTTATAAGAAACCCTAAAACCGGTTCTGAAAACCCTAATTCGGAAGATGAAAACCCTAATTTGGGAATGCAAATACTAGTACAAGGTTTAAACGTTATTAATAATAACCTAATTAGGGATAACCCTAATTTCTGGATTAGAAACCTTAATTTATAATTAAGAAAAACCTAATTGTTAATTTAATAATTTTAATATTAATTAGGAAACATTAATCCTAATTTTCAAGTTATAAGTAATTAAAAAACCCTAATCCAATTAGGAAACCAAATTTCTAAATTAGAATGATTAGTTTTATATTTAAAACCCTAATTCTTGGGTTATTAATCCTAATATACAATTATGACCCTAATTGCTAAATTAGTAATTTTAATTAGGAAATGTTAATCCTAATTAGCAAGCTTGAATTATGATTAGAAAATTTTAATTTAATTAGAAAATGCTAATTATAATTTAGAAATATTAATTTTTCTATTTTGGAAACCTAATTTGGAAATCCTAGAATTTATTTTTTAAAACCTAAAGGGTTAAACCTTAAACCCTAAGGGTTAAAACCTAAACCCTAAAGGTTAGGACAATTAACTAGTATGCCATTAAAATAAAAATCAATATGACCAAAATACCCTTATTGCATTATTTATGAGATAGCTTGCAAATCTTGGCAAATTGAGAGTTGTTCACCAACTCCAACCACTCCATGTGCTAAATATCACAATCATCAACCACCTTATCAGCCGAAATACATTGCACCAATTTATATATATATATATATATATATATATATATATATATATATATATATATATATATAATTAGAGAGAGAAAAGTCACATTTTTAGCCCATTTGTTCACAAGCACTCAACTAACACTTTCTCTCTCTAGACCCACGAAATGTCTAAGTAATTCAGTCCCTACCATAATCTCTAGCAAGCTAAGAACAAACATCAAGAATCAGAATCAGAATCAAAGTCTAAAGAGGTATAAACCCTAAAAGTTTTGAAATCAGTGATCTTATGTTATATGTTGAAATTGGTTGGTTAAAGTTGTGTATTAGGGTGTCTTTGAGTGATCTAGGTTGATAGATCGTGGATCTATAACATCTAGATGCACGAAAATCAAAATTTTGGAACAGATCTATGAACTCTAAAACATGGTTTGACAGCCAAATGTCAGGGCTCATAGATCATTACCTGTTAATTGTTTTTGTGTTTTAAAAGTTTGTACTTGTAGTATGTTGTAAGGGCTTTGATCTGGAACTTGTATCAACTCCCGACCATGTGTAGATTGAAAGATATATGTGGTCAAAAGGTGTGACCAAGCACGAAACTACTTTCTGGGCAACCCTGAAATTCCCAGAATTTCTGACAAGATATTTGAGGCCTCTGATCTTACTGATCTTTGATGGTTATGCCATGTTTTTGTAATAGACCTGTAGAATGACATATTGATTATCGATTCATGCTTTTAAAATACTTATACCCGTAACAAAATAAAAGTTGTGGGTGGTCAAACTAGGGTTTACCACCAGCCTTTAGAATTTCTGGAAAAACCCAGATTCTTGAAGAACAAATTTTCTAACATAGGTTGACCATCCTTGATCTCTTCCCTATGATGTTTTTAAGTTGCTTTAGGGTTATATACTTGTACACTGACATCTATACTACATATTTGAACCTTCATATCACACAAAGAAAGCTCAGGATACATGTTACAAGGATCGAAAAGTAGGTATCACGACTGTTCTTCATTTCTTGGTAACCCAGAAAATGAAGAACACGTCTAACATGATTTTTAGAGGTCTTTATATCTCTGTTGTGTTATGTTATGGCCATGGAACTTGTTTGTGATTGTAGTATTAACAAACCCAGAAACGTAAGGATCAAAGAGTTATAGCCGATCAAACTACCCACCTTGCTAACTGACTTGAGTTTCTGGGCAGGCTCAAGAACATCCCAAGAACACCATTAGCGACAGTTTTGTCGTCTATGGTACCTTTAGCGACACTTAATTTCAAAAAATAAATTATTTTATTTAATAATTAGAGAAAATTAGTTTTTAATTATTAAAAATACAAAATAAATTCCTAAAAATTATTTTAAAGCCTGAAAATTAGTTTTTAATTATTTTAGATATATTCCATTAATATTTAATATTTTTGGAATAATAATGGTATTTAATTTATTTAATTATATTATTAAATAAATTATTTAAAAATTATTTTAATACATGAAAAAATTATGAAAAATTATATTACGGTATAAGAAAATATTTTAAGTTATTTTTAGTGGCTTTTATTATTTTGTGAGGAATTTCATTAATAAATTAATATTAATGGTAATTAATTTATTTACTAAATGTATTAAACAAATTATGGAAAAATAGATTTAATGATTTATAAATCATATAAAAATGATTTAAGTGTTATAAAAATATTTTAAGTTATAAAATATAACTTTTGATATTTTGTCATGAAAATATTAGTATTTTAATATTAATAGTAATTACCGGATAATGAATTTAACGGTTTAAAAATCATATAAATATGATTTTAAGATTATAAAAATACTTTGATATATTATAAATATATTATAATATTATGTTATAATTTTCGTTAATATTTAGTATTAAATAAATATTAATGATAAAAGAATTATGTGGTAATTAATTCATATAAATACGATATTAATGATTGAAAAATCATTTTAAATAGTAATAATTATTTAAAAATTATTACGAGCTTATGAAAATTATTTTGATGGATAATATAATTATCTATGGTAATTGTTAAGCGATTAAACAGGGTTTAATTGAACTTAAACTCAACGATTATCCGACTATACCGTTGGGATGTTAGAATTATACCGAATTTGACTCAGACAGTAAAAATTTGACTTGAGGTTAAGTCTTATGTGTATTATAGACGGATAGGATTATGTGATATTGTGTTTAGGTTATTTTAAATATTGTGATGATATTATTCTAATGTGTAGATCAGTATTATTTATATTAGGTTTTCAGACAAAGCTTATTAAAATACGTATCGATAATCAACGGTTCAGGCAAGTTTTTTTTTCTTAACTCGACCTCGAGTTGTATTATTTAATTATACTTATGGTTAATCATTTCTGATTGCCATGTCTAAGAATTATTAAATCGCACTCTGTGCATACTATGTGACAACCCCAAAATAGGTCCATTCCACCCAACCCATTCTGAGTCATCAAATACATGGTACAGAAAATAACTATAACTTTATTACAACAATTGTCGTGCAAAATACAACAACACATATGCTGTGAGTTTGGATACAAATATATACCAAATGTGACGTTGGACACTATCATGTATCAGCACCTCACAAAGGTACCTTACATAAAGGTACAGTCAAAAACTGTTTTAGAAACTAGAATCTTTGGGAAGTGCTCAAGGAAACCTTCGCACATGGGAGGCCACGCATCTAGGTTATGATAGATATCATATAGCCACAGAATTATCCTTGGTTGACCCAATAGACCCCAAAGAAAAACGAGAAGATTACTATCATATTCTTCCCAATGGCGAGTCTTCTCTTGACTTATCATTATCTCCACTGTCTCTAATTGAGAATTATACTTCAAACAAACACCAAGATTATATAGGTAGTGCCCATAGATATACTCAGCAAGTGGATGGGCACAACCCTGTCTTATAATGACACGAGGTTGTATGTCATTAGACATCTTGTATGATAGTAACAAAACACCCTTCCAACGTTGGGTTCGCCTCACCCTATTTTCTTCACCAAATATAACTACTAAATGATGACCACTGTTCTATTCCCTTGTTACCCCCGCTCGACCCAGCTACACTCTTATTACCTGAAAGGAATTGTGAAGCAAAAGGGTGAGCACAACTAGCTCAGTAAAGAATATCATGACTAAAGATAATTCAATTATCAATAGCCTTCATCAACAATAAATCAGAGATTTAGAACATATGGTAAATGATAAAAATTTCAACCATAGTTGCAGCGGAACGAGCAATCTATTAGAAGAGTCAAATAGACTATAAAGTCTATTATCTTCTCCATGTTAAAAATCCACCAACAATATTTTATCCATGTAACATCACTCAACAGTTCCTTTCCACAATCATATGAATAACTCATAATCATAATTGTGACTATAAATTTTTCTTCGCACCTAGGATGAAGAATATTTTCATCACCTGTCTTTACCTGAAACATCAAAGATCATGGTTATACCAAATCATAGTTCCTGTTTATAATCATACTAACAAATCCATCTTTGCACTACGGGCCAAAGATATTCATCAACAAACCATCTTTGCACTACGGGCCAATGATATTCAACAACAGTTCATCTTTGCACTACAGGCCAAAGATATTCATCAACATGCCATCTTTGCACTACATGCCAAAGATATTCATCAACAATTCATATTTGCACTACAGGCCAAATATATTCATATCTCAAAGAAATATATAATCATTTCAGAATTTATATAAACAATAATTATAACCATGTTGATCAATTCACCTTTGCACTTAAGCTTAAGATATTCAATTATAAATTCAATGGTCATGATCATACCAGTCACAATTCAACTTTGCACTATAGGCCAAAGAGAACCCTAGTCATGATCATACCAATAATCTACCCATCTTTACACTCCAGTGAAAGATAATTTCAACATCAGGGTTATAAAAATGTTATATATGATGATAAAAATAATATGATCAACATATAGTTTTAATCTCAAGAGTAATATTCGTAACTCATGAATAGTAAATCGTGAATAGTAACTCATGAATAGTAACCCCGACACAAAAGATAGAAATTTCACAATAAAATCCATACCAATATTTCGGTATAATGATATTGAAAGAATAACATTACTTAAATTTATAAACAATTTATTTTAATTGTTTACACTTTACTAATTAATGCATTTAATCATCATAAAATGCCAACTCTTACAATTTCATCATCAATAACCAAAACCCTCATCAAAAATCTGCATATACCTCATATAGGATTCTCAAGCCATAAAATCCTATTTTTCAATTTTCTTTCTTCACAAAACATATTTAATTCATTTACTCATAACTAGACCATTTTTATGAAAAATACCAAATCAGTTCCAAAAATATTTCTTTTCTGGGATTTAGCATAATATAGTCCCATAGTGAACATATATTTTTCTCAGAATTTTTAAAAGTCATTTACTATTTTTTATATGGCCAAAATAGCCGAATATTTAGACATTTATCAAAAATTGTACTTTTGTCTAAAAATTCTGAAATTTACATAGTATACTTCTATCATATACATGTACTCCCAATAAAAATTTCATCAATTTTGGAGTTAACCACAAGGAATTATAAGCGGTTACTTTTAAAATAGTCTTTTCTCATAAAATTCATAACTCTCAATCTATACATCCAAAAATCACCATTTTTGGATACAATCAAGAAAACTCATCAAAATATCATTTCAAATTTTTCCAGAATTTTTGAAGATCAGAAAAATTACGAAACTGAAAATCATAACAACCCTTAAAATCCCTTAATATCCCTTACAATCCCTTACTATCCCTTACAATCCATTACTATCTCTTACCTCAAAAGAGCAGTACTTCTGATCGGTATAAGGCTGAAGGAAACTTGCACTGATGAATAGAAACTCACAGAGTATCTAAAAACTCACAAAATATGCTTCATAATATAGAGAGAGAAAGAGAGAAAGCTTATGTTTCTGGTGTGATTTTCAATTCTAACTTAGCCCTCTATTTATAGGAAAATTTTGGTAGGTTTGACCTGCAACCTGATGGCTTTACCTGCTACTATTCCCACCCACCACATTTGAAATATAATTCAGCACATTTCTTCACCAACCACAAGTGGGGCCCACCAATTCTAGAATTTTCTACCAAAAATGATTTATAACCTGATTTCTGAATCAGCCACCTCTTAAAATTCATAACAAATCATACGTTCATTTTTAACGGTTCAAAATTTGTGGACCACCTCTTAAAATTCATAACAAATCATACGTTCATTTTTAACGGTTCAAAATTTGTGGACATATACTCAACTTATATATGTATAACATATCCAAAAATTACCACGATCCAACGGTCGGATTAAAAATTATAACACCCGCAATATTTCTCAAAAACCCTGATTTGATTTTTAATACCTCCATTCCGATAAAAATACTGATAAAATAACTCAACATTAACTCCTTCATTTGTAACCACAAAAATATATCCCTCATTTATATCCACATAAAATAAATATTTTTTTATCATATGAATCAATAATTAATTATTCACAAATAATATTACAGAATCACATTTATGACAACCAGGCCGTTCCCAGGAAAGAGGGGGCTTTCCAATAAGAATTTCTCCTTACTGGCGCGCAATTAGGTGACCAAACCTCTCCTTAGACAGAACTTTCTAGTCATTGCCAATAATGTTATCTAATAATATTATTCAAATAATATGAATTATTGATCTGATAATGGGAAATACTGTGCAGCAACAATTATTGAACAACAATAATATAAAATTTCAACGTAGCAATTATTGAATCAATAAAATAAAATATTAAACAGTAATTACTGTAACAATTATTGAGTAGTGCCTTCTTACGTAAGAATCAATAATTTCAAAAATACTATGCAATACCGTGTGCTACTGTGCAATAACGCGTATTACTGTATTTTAACCACCGGGTATTCCAACAGTGTTAACGGTAACAACTACGCCGTTATTTGTAAAAACTCAAATTTGTCGTTTTCTTCATCCGACAGTTATTCGTTATGGGGCCAACAAATAGCTGCGCCGTCGTACGAATATTCCCCGACAGAAAGAATATTCCACGACCAAACGAATATTCCCCGACAACAATGATTATTTTATAACCACTTGCTTATTTTGAAAAATTTTCACATTTCACCCATAACTTTAACTTTTATCAATTTAACCATTTACTGAATAGAAAAATTGAATACTTTTATTTCATAAAATTCGGGGTCTTACATACTATATGTATTCATCAGGTATGAAAGGCTGATCACCTTCATTACCATTCAGTCCAGATATATATATATATATATATATATATATATATATATATGTTCATGTTCAATGTTCGTTCAGTCATGTACAATTTGTTCATGCTAGTTCACAATTATATTGTAGAACTTTAGCCAGCTTATTGTTCAATTCTTTCCATCATGATATATCCTTAAATTATTAAACTTAAACTTGCTGGGCAAACATATTGCTCACCCTTGCTATATCATGATTAACATTGCAGATTAAGAAGAATACGTCGGATACAGGAAATGACAAAGCCAAGTTCAGCTTGGGATTATATATGTGCAGCTTATTTGTAACAGTTATGTATGATAATAATATTATAAGTTAGATAATTTATGAAT
The DNA here is from genome assembly GCA_016801055.1 of Panax notoginseng. Taxonomy (NCBI): domain Eukaryota; kingdom Viridiplantae; phylum Streptophyta; class Magnoliopsida; order Apiales; family Araliaceae; genus Panax; species Panax notoginseng. Next base: position 80,204,474 of record CM029016.1, on the reverse strand, counting down.
TGTGTATAAGTTAAGGTTACTCGACCTTGGAAAAATAGTGTGTAAAGTTTTATTGTATAAACAATTTATGTTTATATATTCTATAATAGTTATAGAATGATTGTACCAGATGCGTGGTGATTTAGGACCAGGATTTGGGGCTGCTACAGGCTTAGCGAATTGACAGTTTACTTCACGTGATATCACCATATAGATAATTAAATGCCTTTAATAAATAATTCTTTTATTAATAAATAAATAAGATTGATTACAAAGTATATGATTTATCATCATACTTGATTGGCTTATATGAACACTACTTTCAATAAGAGCCCTACTGGTAGCAGCTCAAGATCGTCAGAAGAAGTATGCAGACTTACACCGCAAGAAGAGAGATTTTGAAGTGGGAAGCTATGCATTTTTGAATGTATCTCTCTTAAAACGGAAGATAAGGTTTGGAAAGAAAGGTAACCTGAGTCCGAGATTTATTAAACCATTCGAGATCTTGAGGAAGATAGGCGAAGTGGCGTACAAGGTAGCTCTACCTCCTAAACTGGAATATATTCATAATGTGTTTCATGTGTCAGTGTTACGGCCGTATAAGCCTAACTAAAAGCTCATGATATCGTATGAACCAATTCAGGTCGAAAAAGATTTATCGTACGAGGAAATTCTGGTTGAAATTTTATATAGAAAAAAGCAGAAGTTAAGAAATAAGGTTAAACATTCTGTAAAAATTCTTTGGAGGAACCAAAATGCTGAAGAAACTTCGTGGGAACTCGAGGAAAGGATGAGGGAGAATTATCCACATCTTTTTGAGTAACCTTATGAGTAATTCTGGGGACGAAATTCTTATAAGGGGGGAGGATGTAATAACCATGAATTTCAAGTCACTTTATATGTATGTACATTATTGATATTTAAAACTTTGTGCTCTATAGTGATTAAATATGTGATAACACATGTGATGTGGTATATGGCTAAATATACTATAGTTTTGGATATATATATTTATAGATTTCATTAAAAAGAAAAGCTTCATAACATAATTATACATTAGGTGAGATAATTAAATAACCTAGGGGTTATGGTATTGAAGAACTATTAGTATTTAATAATTATACTAACCTAAGAGATTAATTTTATTATCTCCAATTAAATAATTATTTTAAACCTAATTAAAGCAAACCTAATTAGGTTATGCGTTAAAATTACATGTATAATAATTAAATTCCATAAGATTGGGAATAGAAATCCTAAATAAACAATTAGGGTAATATAAATTAGAATTGTTAAACTATGTTTATTACATAGCAAAAAACAAATAAATGAGATTTCCAAAAGAAATAAAATACAAACCCCACTTGATTAAGGGTATTTTAGATATTTGATTAATCAAATTTGTGCATTAAAAATAAAAGCAAAATGAGGATTTAGGGAGCATAGGGTTGGGCCCCCTTGTGCCCAAATGAGGCAAATTGATTTGCTAACCCATTTTCCCAAAATAGCTAATCACCTTACTTTTTCTAATTTCTTACATAAAGTACAATATTGTCTACACCTCATCGGTGGGAAATCTCACTAAGCATACTTAAGAACAAGATAAAGGGTATTGTCTAATGGGCAAGAAAGATGTGGGGGATAATATCTAGATACACCAAGTGTATCTATATTCTTGCAAGTATCCTTTTATTTCATTTTCCATTTCATTTCTTCTCTTCGTTCCTTCTAAGCTTGCAAACAAAAACCAAAAAGAGAAAAACAAGAGGGAGGTCAGAAATTTAGGAGTGCAAGAAAGAGAGTAAGATTTGGTTCATGCATCCTAAATTCATAACCTACTTTGAAAGAACAAGAAGGATAACAAAGAAATCTAGGTGAGGTTCTCTTCCATTCTTTTTTTTCTTCTTCTTCTATTTTGGGTTTATCTCAAAATATATGGGGATTATGGTCTAATACTCAAAGTACCCTAGTTCTACATGCCTCATGTGTAGGACTAAGTATCTTGTGTATTAGAATAGAGATTTAGAGGAAGGAAATGAGCATACGTTCTCCTAGGGGTGAAACCCTAGTTTTTCTTCCACTAATCTTGTGTAACTCAAGTTTTACAACTTGGATTTGTGATCCATCGAAGGGGGTGCTAGATACATGAGTTATCTAGTAAACCCAAGTGGTAGAACACAAATCTAGTAAGTATTGAAGCTACGGGGACTGTTTTCTCCAAAACAGTCCACTTAGAGCATTAAAGCTCTAAAACCCTAACAAAGCTACTGCCCCATTTTTCCAGGGGCTTTTTCGGATAGTTTCATGTCTTTTAAAAGATATGGAAAAAATCACAGAGGTACCTTAAGAAGTTATCTACATGTTAGAAAAAGAACGGACGCGTTTCGATGTGTAGTTTGTGTGTAATGACTTTTATCGTGAAGGACTCCTAAATATTTATACTCGGATTTCTCACTGTGTACACACTGGAAAAATTCGAAAATTTTACAGTATGCTCATATATGTTATGAGAATGTACCCTAAAAGTTTCAGAATTGTGTGAGCAAAACTCGATTTATGAAAAATGTAACAAGATTTAGAGGTTTTGAGTACTTCAAAAATAGTAAAACGCGTTCTAAAATTCCAGAAAAATTTAGGAATCATTATTGGGTCGTATACTATCCAAATCCAAAAAAATAAGAATTTTTTGAATCAATTTGGTATTTTTCCTAAAAATGACGAAGTTATGAATAAAAGGAAATAAATAGTTAAATGATGTCATAAATAAGAAAAATGGGATTTTGATGCTTGAATACACCAAATATAGTATATTCTGACTATGGAGAGGTATTCTGGTAATTATTGATAAGAAATACTATTTATGATTTTTTATGGATATTAAATAAGTTGTTTAATAAGAGGTAAACAATTAAAATAAATTATTTATTGACCTAATAAATTATTAAAATGTTATGATGATATTAATAATGTTAGAATCTGATATTTTTAAATAAATAAAAATATTGAGATTAAAATTTAATTTAAGATATTATTAAATGACTAATAATATTATATTATAACATTAATAAATATTATTAATGACTAATAATATTAGATTAAAATATTATTAAAAGATTAATAATATTATATTAAAGTATTATTAGATGATTAAAATATTATTAAATATTTAATTAAATAAAATATTATTAAAATATAATAATATTAGTAAAGGAATAAAATACTAATACATGAATAAAATTAAAAGATTAATAATATTACTAAGTGAGTAAAATATTATTAAGAGGGTAATAATATTAGTAAGTGAATAAAGTATTACTAGTTGATTAATAATACTAAGGAGTAAGTAAAGTATTATTAAAGGATGAGTGAAGATAATGTTTACATAATAGTAATATTATCAAGAGATAATAATGTTATTAAGGAATTAATGTAATAACTAATATTTAACCGTGTGAGTAAATATTAGGTAATTTAATATAGAATAATGATATTATGAATAAGTATATGATTTGCAAATTAAGAGGTCAATTATAGGTCTTTCGAAGGAAGGTAGATAGACTGCTAACCGGATATATTTATTTTCATAGCAGTAAACTAAAGACAAGACAAGTTCCCTAACTCAAACTCGAGTTATTATTTTCGAAGCATGTTAGTGAATAATTATTGTTGATTATTCACATCTATACTGATTATTGAGATTTGTACTTCGTGCAACTGAATTCCTGTACTATTATTATCGAACTGTGAATTAGATTAAAGTTCTTCATTCATGATCTATTTATGAGATAGATATATGCTAATTGTATCAGCTAAATGAAGCATGTTTAAATTTGTTAAATCAAATGTGTTTTAAAATTTATTCTTATTAATTGATATGATAAGGATTCTTGACAAAGAAAAGAAGGAATTTGATTAAAGCGTGATATTAATGCTGGATTATTAAGTGTTTATGCATAAATCACGGGGTATGAAAGGCTGATCCCCTTGCTTACCAAAACTTATTAAAAGGTCCAGTTTAAATGCTGAAAACTATGGCAAATGTTCATGGTTATTTCAAACCACTTAGTACTGGTTATTCAATTATTCGAATATTCAACTGTTGACTATTAATTCATGTTCCTTCATAATTTTATACTGTTGTTGAACATCGAAAGAAAAACTTCTTTTCAATCATGATATATCTCCCTTGTATATAAACTTGCTAAGAAAATTAATTGCTTACCCTTGTTATATCATGACATTTATTTCAGTTAAGGCAGAATAGTCCAAAGGGGACAAAGGAAAGGGGAAGGTTCAAGAGTAGATGCTTAAAGAAACTTATGTACTAGTTTATTTTAAATGTTATTTGGTTATGTAAACTCTTTATAGTATTAATAGTATATTTAAGTTAACGTTAGTGAACCTTGGGACTATGTGTAAGACTTTATTATTATGAACTCTATATGTTTATTTTTCATTATTAGTAGAAAGTATATATGTTGTTAAGGATTGTGAGCACCGAAATTGAGTTTAGGAAACCCGAATTTGGAGGTGTCACAGAAATGGAGTCGTTAAGAGTGTTAATGGATTCTTAGATGGATGAAGATCAATAGTTGCAAGACCGATACCACCAGCTATCTCTGATAGATGAGAGGAGGGTTGCAGCAATCTTTCATGGTCAGTTGTATCAGCAGAGGATTGTTCGGTCATACAACAAGAGAGTTCGGCTCTAGTAATTCAAAGAAAATGACTTGGTATTAAAGAAAGTCCTCGGTAATCAAGATTCATCTAAACGAAATTTCACCCCGAATTGGGAAGGCCCTTTCATTGTTAAGGAAGTATTGATAGGAGGAGCCCTCAGATTATAAGAAATGGACGGCAAAGAATCTCCCTAACTTATCAAGTCAGACACCGTGAAGAGATACTATGTCTGAAATGCTTGCAAACCACCATCTTGGTCTTGAAAAAAATCAAAAATAAAATAAAATAAAAAAAATAAAAAAATAAATTCAATCAAGTCAATTCGGGTTTTCACTACAAAGCCTGAACTACGAAAGACCTGATCTCCCCTCATCAATCGGAGTACGTAGGCAATCATCTATGGTGCGGTCAAACAAGAAATGTTTTAGAAAATCCTTCAAATCAAACCAAAAAATCCAAAAACCCCTCAAACCAAGCTTAAACCTTAATAAACACCTCTCAAATTCCAAGAATATTTCTCTTCTAGTACAAAGTATCAGCTTCAAACCATTAAAGCCAAGCCTGAACTACAGAAGACCTGATCTCTCATTCAGGAGAGTACGTAGGCAACCATCTACAGTGTGGTCGAACCCTCGAAAGAAAGCCAAACACTTTGTGAAAGTAGTATGCATACAAGCCAATCATGTTTGATGATAAAACAGATAATTTGTAACAATCTTATTCATTTATTAATAAAAAGTTTTTATTTATTAAAGGCTTTTAATTATCTGCATGATACTTCTTTATAATATGTGATAAACCCATAGTTTTAAGCAGAACTAAAATAGTCCCCATAAACTTCTAAAAGAGAAATCGCATGAGTAACTTTCATGTATACAATGAAATATATGAGACCTGATGTTGATCGGTCATATTCTAGAGAAGATCACTGTAAGACAGTAAAAACATCTTAAAGTACTTAAACCGGCACTAAGGATGTGATCATTTTTATGGTGGGTCTAAATTAAAACTAGAGGGCTCAACAGACTCAAGTTTTTCAGACAGACCAAGATGACAAAAAATCCACTTTAAGGTAAAGTGTTAGTTTGAAAGGTGGTGCAGTGAATTGGAAAGGTTTCAAACAGGAAAGAGTTGTTGGTTTAGTGATAAAGACAAAGTATATAGCTATAAATGAAGATGTAAGTTGATTGTTTGGGTGAAAAGTTCATTACAGAACTAGGAATAGTTCCTAAGTCTCATCTTCAATCAAAAAATGTGTTGTGACACTTTCATTTGTTTATAGGAATCATTGAAAGCTAGGAAATCACTATAGAGATAGTGGACTCTCAAGAACAACATTACATATCCATTTACTGAAGCTTATCTAACAATAGGACAATCGTCACTTAGAGAAGAAGGGTAAGAGATACCATGACGATTGAATTTAGTGCAAGTGGTAGATTGAAAGTAGTATGCATACATGCCAATCATGTTTCATGACAAAGCATACAATTTGTAACAATCTTATTCATTTATTAATAAAAAATATTTATTTATTAAAGGCTTTTAATTATCTACATGATGTTGCTTTATAATATGTGAAAAATCTGTAGATTTAAGCAATGCTTTTAGAATAATGATGATGATTATTTTAATGAGATTTAAATTCTTAGAAATCTTAAAACTTAAATAGTTCTCAATCACTGGATTACTAAATTGGGGATTAGTGAATTCAGATAGATTGGTACATATGTTGCTTGCTCATTGGATGAGGATGATTGATGTCATGATCGTTTATGTGGAGAAACTAAAGGAAATATGTAGGTGCTTATTGGAGAATAAGTACACTGAACGTGGCTCGCTAAGGAACACCTAATAGAGTTTTACTTACCTGTCAGTAGAAATTCCTGTAGTGATAGTAGTACAAGTGATCCTCAGAGTTTAGATCATCATAGTATCTTGTGTATGATGAATTATACTTTGACTTATTCCTTAAGACCCTTAGGGTTTATCAAACGATATGCTTGGGTATAATAAGTTGAACATGTAGATAATGTATAATCAATAAATAATCTACCACTTCTAGTAAAAGAAGAGAAATGTCCTATGTGATTCGATAAATGACAACTCAGTAGTCTTTGGCCAAGGCAGAATGAAATTAGAAAGGAGTTTCTAATTTACATTATTTGGAGTTGTGTATTTAAGAGTCGAAATACATATAATTAAATAAAATACGACTTGACAGTAATTTTATGTCTTATATTTAATTGGGACATTATATGGTGGAAGGATTGAATTGTACGATAAATATTTACTCAAAGGTTCTTTTATGATTAATATTGAAATCTATATTATCTGGAAAGTAGTTAATCGTTAGGGAGGCTTATCCTTATTGTAGAATAAATGTTATTTATTCAAATAAATTATTAGATTAATTTACTTATTTAAATAAGATTAGAATTGTTCTAATTGATTTATTCACAACCATTTTAATATGGAGAACATAAAGGCTCACACCATAAAAGGAAGAATAATTATTTAAGAAGTCAATTGCATAACCGTAATAATATGTTAAATGTATTTAATTTAATCTATGGTGATAGAATAAATTAAATAGCTTAATATTTATTATTTAATATTTTGAAAATATTAAATATAAATTAATAAGAGGAGTCTTATTGTTATTATTACTATTATTATTATTTAATTCCTAAAGGAGTTTGGGAATTAATTAATAAAAATACTCTCATATATTCCTAATAAGATTATGAGGCTAATTAATTAAAAGAGTTAAATTAATTATTCCTAATAAGTTAGGGAGCCTAATTAATTAAATGAGTTTAATTAATTAAATAATACCCTATTTTAACTATATTAAAAGGGTTAACCAATATCTATATAAGAGAAGTCTTATGCCAGATATCAGTAGACGTAATTCCAATAGTTGAGAGAGTGCACCCTTTTCTATGAGATAGAAAAACTAGGGTTTTACCAAATACCCATCTTCTTGAATCTTTCTTCTTCCTTGGTGGATCACCACTAGAGGCCAAACACTTGGGTGGCTAATATTGATCAAAGGAAAGAACCAAACCCAATGGATTCAAGTTGAATGCAAAAAGTATTGGAGGTGAACTTGTACATGAGGAAGCTCGAATATTCAAGTGTATAATTCTTGTTCTTTATATTTTTGTTTAATTAATAATTGTGCATCATGGATGATCCGGATATATGGTTAATAAAATTTTAAAACTCTATTTTACCACGTTTCCGCTTACTTTGTGCAATTTTATTGCGTGTATGAATCTTACAAACCCAACACTTTGCCTAAACCTTGACCATATCCAAAGACCAGTTCCATGACACCAAAAGCTGGTACACTAGAAAAGCCTAAAGATCAACGACCCATTATGTGAGATCCTATGACATCTGAATGTCAATCCATCAAGGAAGAGTTTATGATATATCAAGATAACAAGTTATAAGGAAATTGGCAACTATCAAGCAAGTGAGAAGACATATCTAAAAGGGAAGTGAATCAAAATATATTTCCTTGCCATATGATAATGTTTGATATATATAATGTATCTTATACATGACAAAAATGGCTAACTAAGTCTATGTAGGAAAATAAAAGTTAGTCTATAAACCCATCGATAAACGGGCCAACATGTTTGTAAGACCCCGAATTTTATGAAATAAAAGTATTCAATTTTTCTATTCAGTAAATGGTTAAATTGATAAAAGTTAAAGTTATGGGTGAAATGTGAAAATTTTTCAAAATAAGCAAGTGGTTATAAAATAATCATTGTTGTCGGGGAATATTCGTTTGGTCGTGGAATATTCTTTCTGTCGGGGAATATTCGTACGACGGCGCAGCTATTTGTGGGCCCCATAACGAATAACTGTCGGATGAAGAAAACGACAAATTTGAGTTTTTACAAATAACGGCGTAGTTGTTACCGTTAACACTGTTGGAATACCAGGTGGTTAAAATACAGTAATACGCGTTATTGCACAGTAGCACACGGTATTGCATAGTATTTTTGAAATTATTGATTCTTACGTAAGAAGGCACTACTCAATAATTGTTACAGTAATTACTGTTCAATATTTTATTTTATTGATTCAATAATTGCTACGTTGAAATTTTGTATTATTGTTGTTCAATAATTGTTGCTGCACAGTATTTCCTATTATCAGATCAATAATTCATATTATTTGAATAATATTATTAGATAACATTATTGGCAATGTCTAGAAAGTTCTGTCTAAGGAGAGGTTTGGTCATCTAATTGCGCGCCAGTAAGGAAAAATCATTATTGGAAAGCCCCCTCTTTCCTGGGAACGGCCTGGTTGTCTTAAATGTGATTCTGTAATATTATTTGTGAATAATTAATTATTGATTTATATGATAAGAAAATATTTATTTTATGTGGATATAAATGAGGGATATATTTTTGTGGTTAAAAATGATGGAGTTAATGTTGAAGTTTTTATCAGTATTTTTGTCGGAATGGAAGTATTAAAAATCAGGGTTTTTGAGATATTTTGTGAGGGTTATAATTTTTAATCCGACCGTTGGATCGTGGTAATTTTTGGATATGTTATACATATATAAGTTGAGTATATGTCCACAAATTTTGAACCGTTAAAAATGAACGTATGATTTGTTATGAATTTTACGAGATGACTGGTTCAGAAATTGTTGAATTTTCGGAGTTTATCATTTTGGTGGAAAATTCTAGAATTGGTGGGCCCCACTTGTGGTTGGTGAAGAAATGTGCTGAATTATATTTTAAATGTGGTGGGTGGGAATAGTAGCAGGTAAAGCCATCAGGTTGCAGGTCAAACCTACCATAATTTTCCTATAAATAGAGGGCTAAGTTAGAATTGAAAATCACACCAGAAATATAAGCTTTCTCTCTTTCTCTCTCTATATTATGAAGCATATTTTGTGAGTTTTTAGATACTTGGTGAGTTGCTATTCATCAGTGCAAGTTTCCTTCAGCATCATATCCGATATCCAGTCAGAAGTACTGCTCTTTTGAGGTAAGGGATAGTAATGGATTATAAGGGATATTAAGAGATTTTAAGGGTTGTTATGATTTTCAGTTTCGTAATTTTTCTGATCTTCAAAAATTCTGGAAAAATTTAAAATGATATTTTGATGAGTTTTCTTGATTGTGTCCAAAAATGGTGATTTTTGGATGTATAGATTGAGAGTTATGAATTTTATGAGAAAAGACTATTTTAGAAGTAATCGCTTATAATTCCTTGTGGTTAACTCCAAAATTGATGAAATTTTTATTGGGAGTACATGTATATGATAGGAGTATACTCTGTGAATTTCAGAATTTTTAGATAAAAGTATAATTTTTGATAAATGTCTAAATATTCGGCGGTTTTGGCCATATGAAAAATAGTAAATGACTTTTAAAAATTCTGAGAAAAATATATGTTCACTATGGGACTATATTATGCTAAATCCCAGAAAAGAAATATTTTTAGAACTGATTTGATATTTTTCATGAAAATGGTCTAGTTATGAGTAAATGAATTAAATATGTTTTGTGAAGAAAAAAAATTGGAAAATAGGATTTTATGGCTTGAGAATCCTATATGAGGTATATGCAGATTTTTGATGAGGGTTTTGGTTATTGATGATGAAATTGTAAGAGTTGGCATTTTATGATGATTAAATGCATTAATTAGTAAAGTGTAAACAATTTAAATAAATTGTTTATAAGCTTAAGAATATTATTCTTTCAATATCATTATACCGAAATATTGGTATGTATATTATTGTGGAATTTCTACCTTTTTCATGTCAGGGTTACTATTCGCGAGTTACTATTCATGAGTTACCATTCACGAGTTACTATTCACGAGTTACTATTCACGACAAAATTGGTTTCTTTTTCTAACCAAATTATAGTTGATTTACGAATATTACTCTTGAGATTAAATCTATATGGTGATCATATTATTTTTATTATCATATATAACATTTTTATAACTTTGATGTTGAAATTCTCTTTCGCTTGAGTGTAAAGATGGGTAAATTATTGGTATGATCATGACTAGGGTTCTCTTTGGCCTGTAGTGCAAAGTTGAATTGTGACTGGTATGATCATGACCATTGAATTTATAATTGAATATCTTAAGCTTAAGTGCAAAGGTGAATTGATCAACATGGTTATAATTATTGTTTATATAAATTCTTAAATGATTATATATTTCTTTGAGATATGAATATATTTGGCCTGTAGTGCAAATATGAATTGTTGATGAATATCTTTGGCATGTAGTGCAAAGATGGCCTGTTGATGAATATCTTTGGCCTGTAGTGCAAAGATGAACTGTTGTTGAATATCTTTGGCCCGTAGGGCAAAGATGGTTTGTTGATGAATATCTTTGGCCCGTAGTGCAAAGATGGATTTGTTAGTATGATTATAAACAGGAACTGTGATTTGGTATAACCATGATCTTTGATGTTTCAGGTAAAGACAGGTGATGAAAATATTCTTCGTCCTGGGTGCGAAGAAAAATTTATAGTCACAATTATGATTATGAGTTATTCATATGATTGTGGAAAGAAACTGTTGAGTGATGTTACATGGATAAAACATTGTTGATGGATTTTTAACATGGAGAAGATAATAGACTTTATAGTCTATTTGACTCTTCTAATGGATTGCTCGTTCCGCTGCAACTATGGTTGAAATTTTTATCATTTACCATATGTTCTAAATCTCTGATTTATTGTTGATGAAGGCTATTGATAATTGAATTATCTTTAGTCATGATATTCTTTACTGAGCTAGTTGTGCTCACCCTTTTGCTTCACAATTCCTTTCAGGTAATAAGAGTGTAGCTGGGTCGAGCGGGGGTAACAAGGGAATAAAACGGTGGTCATCATTTAGTAGTTATATTTGGTGAAGAAAATAGGGTGAGGCGAACCCAACGTTGGAAGGGTGGTTTGCCACTATCATACAAGATGTCTAACGACATACAACCTCGTGTCATCATAGGACAGGGTTGTGCTCATCCACTTGCTGAGTATATCTATGGGCACTACCTATATAATCTTGGTGTTTGTTTGAAGTATAATTCTCAATTAGAGACAGTGGAGATAATGATAAGTCAAGAGAAGACTCATCATTGGGAAGAATATGATAGTAATCTTCTCGTTTTTCTTTGGGGTCTATTGGGTCAACCAAGGATAATTCTGTGGCCATATGATATCTATCATAACCTAGACGCATGGTCTCCCATGTACGAAGGTTTCCTTGAGCACTTTCCAAAGATTCTAGTTTCTAAAACAGTTTTTGACTATACCTTTATGTAAGGTATCAATGTAAGGTGCTGATACATGATGATGTCCAATGTCACATTTGGTATATATTTGTATCCAAACTCACAACATATATGTTGTTGTATTTTGCACGACAATTGTTGTAATAAAGTTGTAGTTATTTTCTGTACCATGTATTTGGTGACTCAGAATAGGTTGGATGGAATGGACCTATTTTGGGGTCGTTACAGGCGGTATCAGAGCTTAGGGATATGATCAATGGCGGAGATCGGGGAATAAAACTAGGAGGGGAGAGATGAGTAAATCCTTCGCTAGTGTGTCCTACCTAAGCTTATTTGTTGGTCAGTCATAATATCGGGATATTATGTGATATGTTAATTTGTTAAATTAACACTTGTTTTGAAGCTGTATTCTAGAATGTTATTTGAAATACAGGAGATGAGCAATGGAGAAATTATGATGACAGAGAAGATGGAATTTGAAATGAAAGGAAGGTATTCTCAACTCTTTGAAATACCAGGTACGTAAATTTCGGGGACGAAATTTCATAAGGAGGGGAGGTTGTAAGACCCCGAATTTTATGAAATAAAAGTATTCAATTTTTCTATTCAGTAAATGGTTAAATTGATAAAAGTTAAAGTTATGGGTGAAATGTGAAAATTTTTCAAAATAAGCAAGTGGTTATAAAATAATCATTGTTGTCGGGGAATATTCGTTTGGTCGTGGAATATTCTTTCTGTCGGGGAATATTCGTACGACGGCGCAGCTATTTGTGGGCCCCATAACGAATAACTGTCGGATGAAGAAAACGACAAATTTGAGTTTTTACAAATAACGGCGTAGTTGTTACCGTTAACACTGTTGGAATACCAGGTGGTTAAAATACAGTAATACGCGTTATTGCACAGTAGCACACGGTATTGCATAGTATTTTTGAAATTATTGATTCTTACGTAAGAAGGCACTACTCAATAATTGTTACAGTAATTACTGTTCAATATTTTATTTTATTGATTCAATAATTGCTACGTTGAAATTTTGTATTATTGTTGTTCAATAATTGTTGCTGCACAGTATTTCCTATTATCAGATCAATAATTCATATTATTTGAATAATATTATTAGATAACATTATTGGCAATGTCTAGAAAGTTCTGTCTAAGGAGAGGTTTGGTCATCTAATTGCGCGCCAGTAAGGAAAAATCATTATTGGAAAGCCCCCTCTTTCCTGGGAACGGCCTGGTTGTCATAAATGTGATTCTGTAATATTATTTGTGAATAATTAATTATTGATTTATATGATAAGAAAATATTTATTTTATGTGGATATAAATGAGGGATATATTTTTGTGGTTAAAAATGAAGGAGTTAATGTTGAAGTTTTTATCAGTATTTTTGTCGGAATGGAGGTATTAAAAATCAGGGTTTTTGAGATATTTTGTGAGGGTTATAATTTTTAATCCGACCGTTGGATCGTGGTAATTTTTGGATATGTTATACATATATAAGTTGAGTATATGTCCACAAATTTTGAACCGTTAAAAATGAACGTATGATTTGTTATGAATTTTACGAGATGACTGGTTCAGAAATTGTTGAATTTTCGGAGTTTATCATTTTGGTGGAAAATTCTAGAATTGGTGGGCCCCACTTGTGGTTGGTGAAGAAATGTGCTGAATTATATTTTAAATGTGGTGGGTGGGAATAGTAGCAGGTAAAGCCATCAGGTTGCAGGTCAAACCTACCAAAATTTTCCTATAAATAGAGGGCTAAGTTAGAATTGAAAATCACACCAGAAACATAAGCTTTCTCTCTTTCTCTCTCTATATTATGAAGCATATTTTGTGAGTTTTTAGATACTTGGTGAGTTGCTATTCATCAGTGCAAGTTTCCTTCAGCATCATATCCGATATCCAGTCAGAAGTACTGCTCTTTTGAGGTAAGGGATAGTAATGGATTATAAGGGATATTAAGAGATTTTAAGGGTTGTTATGATTTTCAGTTTCGTAATTTTTCTGATCTTCAAAAAATTCTGGAAAAATTTAAAATGATATTTTGATGAGTTTTCTTGATTGTGTCCAAAAATGGTGATTTTTGGATGTATAGATTGAGAGTTATGAATTTTATGAGAAAATACTATTTTAGAAGTAATCGCTTATAACTCCTTGTGGTTAACTCCAAAATTGATGAAATTTTTATTGGGAGTACATGTATATGATAGGAGTATACTCTGTGAATTTCAGAATTTTTAGATAAAAGTATAATTTTTGATAAATGTCTAAATATTCGGCTATTTTGGCCATATGAAAAATAGTAAATGACTTTTAAAAATTCTGAGAAAAATATATGTTCACTATGGGACTATATTATGCTAAATCCCAGAAAAGAAATATTTTTGGAATTGATTTGGTATTTTTCATGAAAATGGTCTAGTTATGAGTAAATGAATTAAATATGTTTTGTGAAGAAAAAAAATTGGAAAATAGGATTTTATGGCTTGAGAATCCTATATGAGGTATATGCAGATTTTTGATGAGGGTTTTGGTTATTGATGATGAAATTGTAAGAGTTGGCATTTTATGATGATTAAATGCATTAATTAGTAAAGTGTAAACAATTTAAATAAATTGTTTATAAGCTTAAGAATATTATTCTTTCAATATCATTATACCGAAATATTGGTATGTATATTATTGTGGAATTTCTACCTTTTTCATGTCAGGGTTACTATTCGCGAGTTACTATTCATGAGTTACCATTCACGAGTTACTATTCACGAGTTACTATTCACGACAAAATTGGTTTCTTTTTCTAACCAAATTATAGTTGATTTACGAATATTACTCTTGAGATTAAATCTATATGGTGATCATATTATTTTTATTATCATATATAACATTTTTATAACTTTGATGTTGAAATTCTCTTTCGCTTGAGTGTAAAGATGGGTAAATTATTGGTATGATCATGACTAGGGTTCTCTTTGGCCTGTAGTGCAAAGTTGAATTGTGACTAGTATGATCATGACCATTGAATTTATAATTGAATATCTTAAGCTTAAGTGCAAAGGTGAATTGATCAACATGGTTATAATTATTGTTTATATAAATTCTTAAATGATTATATATTTCTTTGAGATATGAATATATTTGGCCTGTAGTGTAAATATGAATTGTTGATGAATATCTTTGGCATGTAGTGCAAAGATGGCCTGTTGATGAATATCTTAGGCCTGTAGTGCAAAGATGAACTGTTGTTGAATATCTTTGGCCCGTAGTGCAAAGATGGTTTGTTGATGAATATCTTTGGCCCGTAGTGCAAAGATGGATTTGTTAGTATGATTATAAACAGGAACTGTGATTTGGTATAACCATGATCTTTGATATTTCAGGTAAAGACAGGTGATGAAAATATTCTTCGTCCTGGGTGCGAAGAAAAATTTATAGTCACAATTATGATTATGAGCTATTTATATGATTGTGGAAAGAAACTATTGAGTGATGTTACATGGATAAAACATTGTTGATGGATTTTTAACATGGAGAAGATAATAGACTTTATAGTTTATTTGACTCTTCTAATGGATTGCTCGTTCCGCTGCAACTATGGTTGAAATTTTTATCATTTACCATATGTTCTAAATCTCTGATTTATTGTTGATGAAGGCTATTGATAATTGAATTATCGTTAGTCATGATATTCTTTACTGAGCTAGTTGTGCTCACCCTTTTGCTTCACAATTCCTTTCAGGTAATAAGAGTGTAGCTGGGTCGAGCGGGGGTAACAAGGGAATAAAACGGTGGTCATCATTTAGTAGTTATATTTGGTGAAGAAAATAGGGTGAGGCGAACCCAACGTTGGAAGGGTGGTTTGCCACTATCATACAAGATGTCTAACGACATACAACCTCGTGTCATCATAGGACAGGGTTGTGCTCATCCACTTGCTGAGTATATCTATGGGCACTACCTATATAATCTTGGTGTTTGTTTGAAGTATAATTCTCAATTAGAGACAGTGGAGATAATGATAAGTCAAGAGAAGACTCACCATTGGGAAGAATATGATAGTAATCTTCTCGTTTTTCTTTGGGGTCTATTGGGTCAACCAAGGATAATTCTGTGGCCATATGATATCTATCATAACCTAGACGCATGGTCTCCCATGTACGAAGGTTTCCTTGAGCACTTTCCAAAGATTCTAGTTTCTAAAACAGTTTTTGACTATACCTTTATGTAAGGTATCAATGTAAGGTGCTGATACATGATGATGTCCAATGTCACATTTGGTATATATTTGTATCCAAACTCACAGCATATGTGTTGTTGTATTTTGCACGACAATTGTTGTAATAAATGATGTCCACATCATCCAATCGATCTATTTGTTGTAACTCCTCCTTAGTCACTGAATCTCTGCCATAAGGGAAATCAGGTCGATACAAAGGGGGATCTACACCGGTAAAGTTGTCAGAGTAGGGGACGCCTGAGGGGCCAACACCAGAGCTGGACGAATCAAAATAATCTACCTCCGAAGGATATCTGTCAAGGTGTTTGATGAAAAAATGGGATCAGTCCAACCTCTGGGTCAAACTATCAATCTTCTCCAAGTTAGTGGGCTCTTGAACGCAAGCAATCCAGTATGTCATCATCATAGACCCAGGAACCATATCCCCCATGAACTGAGTGGTGCGGGTCTGAGCCCCAATGGTGTGAGGGAACCACCAGCGGTAGAAAGCCTCTTAAGTTAAAGGGCCCTCTAATAAAGTAAAGACATCTAAACCCATCAGGGGAATCTTGATGATCAGCTGAGCTAAAGGCCACTGTCGCCTAGTAGGAGGAAAGAAAGGAATGCAAATCTCCCCTGTGGTGCTCCTGATAGCACATTCTCCTAAGTAGAGCTCCCAGCCTCTATTGATCAAGAGAGGAATTCGACGAGTGGATAATTCTTACTCTACCCCGGTCGGAAAGCCACCCTCAAAGCCTACTGTCAGATGGTCCTCGAAGTAGGGAACCTATGTGATGACATCAGCAGTCAATAACTCCAACTGCAACCGAAAATGGATAAAACCCTCTACTACGGGAACCTCTGCAAGAGTGGAGTGATGCCATAGCCATCCCCATCGATAGGTCTCCAGACCTAATGTAGTAATTGGGCGAAGACAAGGAAGCCTCTCATAGGCCCAAAATTGAAATTACAAAGACCAAATATCCTCAGTCATGAATATTGACAACTCGAGCGGGGGAAAATCGAGAGATAAAGAAAAATACTCACTAGTTAAAATGGTAAAAGCCTGACCAAGCCTCTGTCATGCCCTCTAAGCATATTCGCATCCCTATAAGAAAATAGGCAAAGGTGTATAAGCCCTAGTCAAAATCCTTGATGCAATCCACATCACGTATGGCGCTAACTAAAGAAAACGAGATCGTTGAGGAGTTATCCGCTAGGAAATAACCCCTGATGAATATAAAGAACTGTCGTCGAAGAATGCGATCTCTAACTCTCTAATGAACAGGCAAAGGCTTAGTCAAAGCCCTACTCGTGGCATCCACACTCAAGGGCCCAGAGGGAACGATACGCATTTGAGGGCTGTTGCCGAAACTCCTAAAAGGGATCGAATTGCAGCTAGTGAAATGTCAGCCACCAAAGGTACCAGCACCCCTGTAAATTCTAACCTAGTGATGAACTGTTAATCCATCAGTGTCATCATCACCTCACAATCTAGTAAATAGAGAGACTAATTCTGGTGGAACCAGTACTCAAACAAAGCCGTCAGATAACCCTAGGGGCAGCGACGGGGAGGAATAGAAAAGAAAGCCTGAAAGCCCAATGATTGGACGATCTCCTGGAACTTTGGATGGAGGGACTGGTACAAGGAGTAAATGCTAAACCAGTTCCCCCTAGACTGAGTAAAGTCGGGAACCTGCATCAAATGGAACAATCAAGATCAAAACCCTTACCCCAAAAGTGGGAAAAGAAGAAAGGTAAAGATGGAAATGACTATTACCTCGTTCGTGTGGAGGTAGATCGAGGGATGATAACTCAAATCATCCAGAAGATTTGGAATTGTAACATTAATAGCTGGAAGCTTTTGGCAGGGAATGGAAGCAGAAGGAGCAGGATCCACAATGGGAACATCTTCTTCCTCATATACAACATCCGTCCTATAAACCCAGATAGGGCGAATCACTGACTCAGTCAATCGGCGAGGTTGTCGGGCTGGACGAAGTTGAGGAAGATCAGATGCTCTCTTTCTCACACCTGTGGAGGCCCTACGAGAGCTACTCGTCTGGTCTGGATTCATAATCAGAACAAAGTCTCCAAATCATCTCAGAAAGGGTGAGGTAAGTTTCACATTTAAAGCTTATTAAAGTTAAATCATTGCTTCTTATATGGTTTAAATCCTATAGCATGCATTGTGTTAACATACATCCAAAGTAGATTTAAAATTGCATGTTCATTAAAATCATAGGCTCATGAATTTTTTTTGCCAGAGTTTCCTTTGTAAAATAGACTATTCACATGAACATAAGCATGACTAAGTGGCCATTCAGTAGCACACTAACCCAAAATCATGAACATCTCATATACATGAAAAATATCAAAATTAAACCCACCATGGCAGCTAAATTACCATGTGTGCTTTATTTGAAAAATTGTGCTCATTTATCCTCAAATAGGATGAATAAACTAGCAAAAAAGGGTGCCAAATAACTATCTCAGAAATTAATTTTTCCACATTATTATGTCCAGCATGGTAAAATATGAACATTTACTTGGTTTAATAATTTTTACCAAGTCATACGAGCATACATATTCATTATATTATGTTTGGAAGCATTCTATATGAAATCTAACGTTCTAATGGTCAAAACTTGAAAAGAAAGGGTGTATACGTTACCAGAGTTGTGCAAAACGATTGTACGGTGACGGATTTTGCAAAAAGCAGCCTGAGCTCAGTAGACCTAAAGAAGAATTTTAGATTTTTCAACATAGTTCAACTTAAAAATGACTTGTGAAAGGAACGGGATGAGTAAATATACCCGCGGTAGCTGCAGGTCTACCTGCGGGCACCCAGGGTGGGTCCCTACCCTTCGGCTCGATCAAATTTGAGTTTTAACAAAGTTCCTAGAAGCTTAAAAGTTAAATCAGGAAAAAAGGTTCTACGCGATTAAGGAGAAAAGGACTGAAACCCTAATTTCAGATATCAAACTTTCGATCTTCATGTAAGTTATTGGTATTAATTTGGATGTGCGGTTCAGAAAGTCGATAATAGAGATTATTGAAAACAACCCTTGTCAAAACATCATGAAAGTTCGGTGTCATGAACCGTTGGTCTTGAATGCATCAAAATGTCCAGATTTGTTTCGGGGTATAACTTATCAGAAAGATGTCCCCAGCAAAGATATCAAACATGTCTGGGATTGTAAACCGTTGGCCACAACTCCAGCGTAGCATTGGGAATGGTCCGATGATGTAAGCCATTGAAAACTACTTCAACAAAGGTCAGAATGATAGATAGTGCAAGCCGTTGGCGACAACTTCAACGTAGCATCGGGAATGGTTCAGTGATGTAAGCCATTAAAAACTACTTCAACGAAGGTCAGAATGATTGACAGTGTAAACTGTTAGCGACAACTCTAGCGTAGCATCGGGAATGGTCCGGTGATGTAAGCCGTTGAAAATTTTTTCAACGACGATATTGCAAACCGTTAGCAATAACTCCAGTATAGCATTGGGAAAGATCCGGTGATGTAAGCCGTTGAGAATTGCTTCAACAAAATAAGATTGTCAGATATTGCAAGTCGTTGGCGATAACTCCAGCGCAGCATAGGGGAGGACCGATGAAAGAATCTTTTATATTAATCCCCAGTCAAGGCATCGAGACGGATCGATGATTGTCAGACCATTGTAAACTATTGTTCAAGTAGGCACCGAGGAAATTCGGTAATGATCAACCTTCACAAGCTACCATTCGAGCAAGCATTGTGAGGATCCAGTGATAACAGGAAATTAAAACTTTATCACCATAAAAATTATCAGCATCGACCTAATGGAAAGCCAGGGTGGTGGTAATGTTCCCAACATAGCATCGGGAAGGATCCAATGATGTAAACCGGTGTAAACTATTATCCGGACAAGCATCAAAATCCCCAGTGAGTTACTCGCAAAAATAAGAAGAATATCAATGGCAGAGGTAAAGTCAGAAAGCGTATCTGAAGACAAATAACGTTGGTGACAAATCCCTACATCGAATTCAGAAAGGTCCAATGGTATCAGCAATAGGAAAACTTCACCAGCAGGGATCTGGAAAACATCTCTACAACATGACATCAAATCAGTCTCAATGGCACTGATGGACATTTAAAACCATTGGCTTCAACCCAATGTAGGATCGGGAAAGATCCAGTGATGAGAGCTTCGCAAACTACCGTTCGAGTGGACACATCAATGCAGTTCAAGGGAGACCATCATTGACAACTTCATCCCCAACAGAAATGGGGGGAGCAGTCATGCCATTGGAAATAACTCCAACTAAAAACATTCAACATCCATAACATGATATCATGCTCAATTGCATGACATCATTTAATCTTGTCATATTTCAAGTTTCTAGTAATCTTTATCCTATTCATTCCATTACATTGCATAAACATAATAAAAAGGGGCATCTGTAGACACTCAAAAGTTTGCGTTCATGTTACTAACCATACATGAGGGAACAATCATCTTTTATCTTCCAAAGACAACCCTGGAAGTCAAAATCATCAAGTTCAACCCTGAAGACAACCCTGGGAGGTCAAGTCCAACCCCATAAATAACCCCGGGAGATCAAGTCAAACCCCGGGAGATCAAGTCCAACTTGTGACGAACGAGATTTTGTAATTTAATTTTAATATTTATTGAATTAAATAAATATTTTTCGATGATTTAATTACTAGATTAAATAATTAATTGATGCAATTGTGGTAGATTACTTTAATTATATGTGTTATATTTATTAAATTAATGTGGAGAATTTTTATTATTCAAATTATGTAGTTATGTTAGCTTATTGAATTAAATGAAATATTTAATAAGCATAATGTCATTTTAATTAATTTAATAATTAATTAAAGAATTAATAATTTGACATAATTAATAAATAAAAATTTTAATTATGTGACTATGTGAATTAATGAGAAATTATTATATTTTAATTAATTTAAATTAAATAAAATGCTTGATTTATTGTCTAATTTGGTGTGACATTATTTAACTATATTATAAAGGATTGATTAAATTAAATGGGAAGTGAGCCAAACAAGGCCTTAGTGGGGGTTGAGAGCAGTTAACCCATGATGGGTTAACTGACCATCAAAACTGCGCTCAGTTTTTATAATTTTATACGTCTTCTTCTTTCATTTGCTAAGTCTGAAAAAAGAAAATCAGAGAGAAATTGAGAAATTGTTGAAGGAAATTTGTGAGTTGGGTGATTGAAGAAGCATCTGAGAATGGTTTCTGTACTAACCTACACTCTATACTTTGGGTAATCTCTTCAACCCAATTCCTATTTTACGTTATTAAAATTTTCATGAAAATGGCTTTTAAGTTCTGTTAAAATCTCTGTAATTGGAAAGGGTAGTGTTATGTGGATATATATGTGATAATATGTTAACATAGCATGTTTTTACTATTTATTGTATATTTTCATAACATCAGTTTCATAAAAACATGTCGTATATACTTTCTTCAAAATACAGAGTATGAAAAATGGCCATATGGCTCTTACATGCAACTTTAATACGTCAATCATATGTTGTCTCATAAATTTTACACTTGTATATAATTATGTATATTAAAACGAAGAAAACAAACTTCGAATGGACTGAATTAGTGTTATAACGAACCCGTAGTGCCAATCTTCATGTTTTGTTTTCAAAACTTTAAAGAATATCAAGAACAGTGAAATTATATAATTTGATTCTAGTAATTATGTGTTTAAACTCGTTAAAATTACTCTACAAAGGTTGGGTAATGATTATGTATGAATTCTAGTATATGGATATGTTTAATTTAATGTATTTAAATTCAAACTCTGTGTTCTTCGCGAACTGGAAATTCAAAAACTGGAGTTCTACGCCGCAGCGCCAACTCCATGCCTTAAGGCCCGCGCCGCAACGCCAAAGCCCAATTCGTAGTGGTATTTGTAGATGACATTTTGGTATATTCGAAGACCAAGGAAGAATATGAAGAGCATTTGAAGGTAACGTTAGAGGCATTAAGAGGGAGAAGTTATATGCCAAGTTCTCGATATGCGAATTTTGGATCGAGCGGGTACAATTTCTTGGACATGTGATTGATAAAAATGAAATTTCGGTAGATCCATCCAAAGTCGAATCCGTGATAAACTGGGATCAGCCGAGAACGCCATCGGGAGTACGAAGTTTTCTTGGATTGGCAGGATATTACAGAAGATTCATTAAAGACTTTTCCAAGATCGCAACTCCGTCAACGAATTTGACTCGAAAAGCTGTGAAATTTGTTTGGACGGAGAAGTGTGAGGAAAGCTTTCAAGAACTGAAGAAGAGGTTGAGTACAACACCTGTGTTATCTTTTTCGGATGATACAGGAAATTTTATGGTTTATAGTGATGCGTCGCATAAAGGACTTAGCTGTGTGCTTATGTAATTGATGGCATTGACCGCTCAGGAGGAGCTAATTTCAGAAATGGAGAAGCTGGAGTTGGAAGTGAAGTATCCTATGGAGATTGATGGGAAGCTGTTCCAGATGCAATCTGGTACAACCCTACTAGATAAAGTTAAGAAGGCTCAACTTCAGGATGAAGAATGTCAAAAGGTGAAAAAGAAAATATCTGAAGGAACCGAACCTAGATTCAAGATGGACAATGAAGGAATACTGAGATTTGAAAGTAGAATTTGGGTACCGCCAGTAGCAGAGATTAAGGAAGAAATTTTGAGCGAGGCTTATAGTTCAAGATATTCTATTCACCTTGGTAGTACCAAGATGTACCAAGATCTTCGACACATTTTTGGTGGCCAAATTTGAAATGAAATGTTATAAAGTGTGTTGCTAAGTTTCTGACATGTCAAAAAGTGAAAGTAGAACATCGGAGGCCGAGTGGATTGCTACAACCGTTGGAGATCCCAGAATGGAAATGGGAACATATTACAATGGATTTCGTAGTTGGCATTCCGACAACTCAGAAAGGCTATGACGCAGTATGGGTTATCGTTGACCGACTGACAAAATCCGCGCACTTCATTCCAATCAGAATCAAATTTAATTTAGACCAATTGGCAAAATTATACGTAAAAGAGATTGTTTCGAGACACAGAGTTCTGGTGTCAATTATTTCTGATAGGGATCTGTGCTTTACATCGAACTTTTGGAAACGACTACATGAATGCATGGGTACGTAGTTGAGAATGAGTACGACTTATCACCCTCAGATAGATGGGTAGAGTGAAAGAACGATCCAGACATTAGAAGATATGTTAAGAGCTTGTATAATGGAATTTAAAGGAAATTGGGATGATCACCTACCGCTAGTAGAGTTCGGCTACAACAACAGTTACCACGTTAGTATTGGCATGCCACCTTATGAAGCGTTATACGGCAGAAAGTGTAGAACTCTGCTTTACTGGGATGAAGTTGGCAAGAGATAATTACTAGGCCCAGAATTGGTACAACAGACAACAGAGAAAGTTAAAGTGATCTGAACAAGACTGGTAGCAGCTCAAGATAGGCAGAAGAAATACGCCGACCCACACCATAAAAATATTGAGTTTGAATCGGGTAGTTATGTGTTTTTGAAAGTCTCTCCCTAGAAGGCAAAGATCAGGTTCGGAAAGAAAGGTAAATTAAGCCTAAGATTCATTGGACCCTTTGAGGTACTGCGAAGGATTGGAGAAGTTGCGTATGAGGTAGCCTTACCTCCAGCACTCGAGAATGTCCACAACGTCTTCCATGTTTCAGTTTTACGACCCTACAAACTCGATTACAAGCACGTAATTGAATACGAACCCCAACATTTTGAAAAAGATTTATCTTATGAAGAAATTCCAGTTCAGATTGTCGACAGGAAAGAGCAAGTACTAAGAAATAAAGTAATACCTTCTGTTAAGGTAATCTAGGGAAATCACAACGCTGAAGAAGCAACGTGAGAACTCGAAGAGCATATGATGAAGAATTATCCTCATTTATTTACTTAAATTATGTGTAAACGATTCTGGGGACAGAATCTTTGTAAGAGAGGAGAATGTAACGGGACGAATTGATTGAGTCGTGATTCTTAGGACATAATCCTTTTAAGGGGGGAAAGATGTGACGAACGAGATTTTGTAATTTAATTTTAATATTTTTTGAATTGAATAAATATTTTTAGATGATTTAATTATTAAATTAAATAACTAATTGATACAATTGTGGTAGATTAATTTAATTATATGTGTTATATTTGTTAAATTAATGTGGAGAATTTTTATTATTCAAATTATGTAGTTATGTGAGCTTAAAGAATTAAATAAAATATTTAATAAGCATAATGTCATTTGAATTAATTTAATAATTAATTAAAGAATTAATAATTTGACATAATTAATAAATGAGAAATTTAATTATGTGACTATGTGAATTAATGAGAAATTATTATATTTTAATTAATTTAAATTAAATAAGATGCTTGATTTATTGTCTAATTGGGTGTGACATTATTAAACTATATTATAAATGATTAATTAAATTAAATGGGAAAACCTTCTAATAAGTGAGCCAAACAAGGCCTTAGTGGAGGTTGAGAGCAGTTAACCCATGATGGGTTAATTGACCATCACAACTGCGCTCAGTTTTTATAATTTTATACGTTTTCTTCTTTCATTTGCTAAGTCTGGAAAAATAAAATCAAAGAGAAATTGAGAAATTATTGAAGGAAATTTGTGAGTTGGGTGATTGAAGAAGCATCTGAGAAAGGTTTATGTACTAACCTACACTCTATACTTTGGGTAATCTCTTCAACCCAATTCCTATTTTACGTTATTAAAATTTTCATGAAAATGGCTTTCAAGTTCTGTTAAAATTTATGTAATTGGAAAGGGTAGTGATTATGTGGATATATATGTGATAATATGTTAACATAGCATGTTTTTACTATATATTGTATATTTTCATAACATCAGTTTCATAAAAACATGTCGTATATACTTTCTTCAAAATACAGAGTATGAAAAATGGCCATATGGCCCTTACATGCAACTTTAATACGTCAATCATATGGTGTCTCATAAATTTTACACTTGTATATAATTATGTATGTTAAAATGAAGAAAACAAACTTCGAATCGACTGAATTAGTGTTATAATGAACCCGTAGTGTCATTCTTCATGTTTTATTTTCAAAACTTTCAAGAACATCAAGAACAGTGAAATTATATAATTTGATTCTAGTAATTATGTGTTTAAACTTGTTAAAATCACTCTACAAAGGTTGGGGTAATGATTATGTATGAATTCTAGTATATGAATATGTTTAATTTAATGTATTTAATGATCATATAATGATAATTTTACCTGACTCTGTGTTCTTCGCAAAATGGAAATTCGAAAACTCGAGTTCCGTGCCGTGGCGCCAACTCTATGCCTTAAGGCCCGCGTCACAGTTGTTGGTCGGAATACCGATCACTAAACACGCGCAAGTATACGCAGTCTAACAAATAATACAGTGATAAGTAGAGTGTCGTACCCACGAGGAACTATGACTAATATTTACCAAGTACCGATTGTTTATCGCTAAAGTCTTATTCGAATAGCAGTAAATAGAAAGGGTGATTAATCTAATTATACTACTTAACAAAGAAAGTAAATGGATAACGAATGGAATTCTAAGGAATACAAGCTAAGGTCACAACTTCACCCCCACACAGGCATTCTGTCGAACACCTGGCGTGTTATGTTTCATCAAACCGGCTACCCTTTCTCTCTTTGGTCTTAATGGTCATGACAATTTGTCGACCGAGAACACATAGGTGCCTATGCACCTCTGTCGAGGTATGCACAAACATATCCTCTCCAGATCCACCCAAAAGGGAATAGAACAGAAAAGAACGTCCAAGCTAGATACAATCCTATATATGTCTATGCGAATCAATCATAACAAGGATTTAAGCCTAAGTTCTCTATCAGGTCACACGTGGCGCACAGAGATATGTCTATTCTACGCACAACTTATGCAGTCGAAACCCACAATCACATGCTAATATATTTAGGTGTAAATCTACAATTCTTCTGTCGATATCATGTAGATTACTAAAATCATCACTAATGTCTTAGCTATATAATGTATAATGTCTCCCTCTTCAAATGCAGAGGCTGCCTCTGTTATATATATCTTGTCCCTTCCTTTGGTAGGTCAAACCAAGGCATTGGTTGTCTGGGAACCGGACCTGGCTCCGCGGCGCGGCCAAATAAGCTGTGATTGGCGCTGCAGCGCCATGTCATCAAATAAGGAGACCGGATCTTGCGCTGCAGCACGAGCTCAAGAAGGAACAGTGGCACCACGGCGAGAAGATGATGTCAGCAAGGCCAGGGAGTGGCGCTGCGGCCAATATGCTTGGCATTGGCGCCGCGGCGCGGCTATACATAAAATGCCCGTTTTTGCCCCTGAATGCTAGAAAACACCTGATAAGCCCTGCAATATGTCAATTAAGCACAACAACACTATAATCATATAAAAATATATAAACCTTACGAGAACAGATAACTATTTAAGTCATAAAATATCCGATTTACGGGTATAAATCCCATTCATCAAATACCCCCAAACTTAAGTCTTTGCTTGCCCTCGAGCAAACTAACTAACACAACACTAATAATAAAACATACGCGAAAGAAAACAAAAACAGTATAGTAGCATCATGGCTTCAAAGCTTGATCATAGCTACTCCCAAATATTAGGGCAAACATAGATATGAGTAAGTGTTCATTCAATTTCAAGCATCAGACTGTATTCGATCCATTCTATGTTTGTGTGTGGAGACCAACCGTCCTAACTAATTATGGCTCAAATAAGTTCGCACAGTCGATTGCTAATACTAATATGCATACTCCGCAACTTAAGCATTCAACAAGCATTAATAATAAGACGCAAATGTAGGAAAAGATCAAAAAACTCTAGCATAATGATAGTAAAATCTGACTCGGACAGTACTTAATTACCTTAGGCTATTCAGAACTGCCCATGAATGAGCTTTTGATCAGTGATTCCCAAGCCAGACGACTTTAGGGCACTAGGTGTAGAACACCCCTATTAATCTAATAACTCGAGCAGTAAAGGCCCCGTAATCATCATAAGTCATTGATATTTTACAACAAAAACGAAGATTACTCAGTGAGTACATTTTATGCGCCATCTCGATATCGGCCCTGCGTTTATGGGCGAGTGCGCTTTACGCTCCATCTTGACCCACGACAAAACTTTCGATAGAAACTCTTTTTTTTATTATTATTAATTTTTTTTATATGTCAACATGCTAGAATCCAAGATCCAAAACTGTATAAACGTCTAAGTCTTTTATTACCTTGTAAAAATGAAAGTTTATAAGAGTGAATAAATTCTCAAAGCAATAAATGCACCAACTAAATTTGAAAAATAACTAGTTAAAAGTAGTTGGTTGGTGCGTGCTAAGAAGGAATGATTAATAACAGTCTAAATTTATCAATTGAACAAACCCTAGCTCATACATGCTTGACACGACTCTAAAAGATAGGCATAGATACTTGACACTCGTCATCAACCACAATCAAAAAATAATAATAACTATAATACCCTTGCTAAATAGCAGCTCAAAATAGGGTAAAAAGGCCATTCAAATGGCACAAGCATCTAACCTGTAAAAGCCCCAAAAAGATGGCTATAAACCACAAACATGCTGATAATAATCAAAGCATTAAATAATGAAAACCAAAAACAGTTCATGGCATAAAAAATTAAAGCATAATCCTGAAAATCCCGCAGTTCAAAACGACTGCACCACAATACTAAAAATAAAACATAATAAAGTCTAAAGTATGCAATCCTTACATGGCAGTAGAGAAATAACAGATATAACCAAAACACCCCCAAACTTGAGGTGAGCCATGCCCTCATTGCTAAACATAAAGCAATGGTATACAAGAGGGCTTCCCTGAAGTTCGCTACTCAGCAGCAGTCTCGTCTTCGTCAGCCTCGGCGAGTGGTTATGGGGGAGGTAGGGAGGGAAAACAGGCAGCTCCGAAAACTGGTATGACGTGAACTCAGCATTCTCGCCACAGTAGTCGGTGTAGATGCTCTGCAGGTGTTCACCAGCTCAACTTGGTACTGCATAGCTATCTCCTGCCTCTGAGCCACTGCAGCTATGTGCCTCCTCTACCTCTGAGACTCGACGCCCTGTTTCTGATGCAACAGTGTGAGGGATGCTATAATATCAGTCAATAGCCCCTATCCAGCTGGGCCAGCTCCTGAAGTCTGTCCCTGCTCTGGCTCTGTAGTAGGGGGCGGCGCTGTTGGTGGCCCGTAGCCTTCGCCTCAGACATGAGACTCTGTTCCATCCTACACAATGAAACGGGATATCGTCTGGTGGTCTATGACTGCCATGGGAGGCAAGGCTATCTCCTCTGGCCCCCACTGAATGCCTGCCTGCTTGCACAGTTGAGTGATCAACGATAGATGTGGAAGCCCCGAAGCGACTGTGCTCTTAATTGCCTTAATGTTTGACTCGTGTATAAGGACCCCGACGTCCACGTTCAGGCCCGTGACAATAGCAAATAGGAGGATCGCCCTATCTTTGGTCACATCGCTCAGGTGCCGGGTAGGAATCATATTAGCACAGATGAAGCTGAACCACGCCTTACCATAACGACTGAGCGCTGAAGACGGGAAACTGATCTTTTCACCCATGTAGTCGTTCTTTTTCCATAAAGTCCCGAGCTTGCAAAGCCTCCTGATAATATCCTCTAAGTCATAGCTGTGGAGCCCCGGCTGCATATAATCATTACCCACATAGTTGGGCATGGCAAATAGTGCATTGATGGCCTCACTACCAAACACCACTAGCTTTCCCCTAACTTGGACAACCGCGTCACCCTCGGCATTAGCGTTGGCATAGAACTCCCGAACCACTGATACACTGGCTGACCTGGGTGGTTTTGTGAAGTGAATCCATTGGCGACCCGAAATCATGGCCAACAACTCGCCATCCTCTTTGTTAGGCCTCAACCCCCATTCTGGAATCAGATTTCTCGCAACAAAGGAGCTCTTATATCGTTTCCAAGCCTCCTCGCTCATAAATTTGGCTCCATCCCAAGCCGTTGGTGGTGCCACGAACGATGATCCTCCCATGCTAAGGCGTTGTCGCTTTTGTGCCATTTTAGAAATTCAGTTGGCTTGATGCAGAAACAGTCCCTCAGTAATGCCGAAATTCCCCCAAACTTAGGCCAAATCAACCCAGTGCAATATCAATGCCCAATCAGACCCAAATCAGTCAACTTTTCTCTCAGGCAAGTCGTCGAACACCTTGTGTGCGTTCTTCAAACCCAACTTGGATAACCTTTGATTGTAAATGCTCAATCCAGATTTTCGGCAGTGGAAATCACCCAAATTACACAGCAAGCAATATCACAGAGAAAACACCAACCCACCGATTGTATCAATCTATTTTATTGAACGACTGAAAGACAATCCCAATTACCTTAATGGAGAGGGTAGCAGTCGGATGGCACCGTAGATGCGCAATTGAATGGAACCGAATCCGTGTGTTGTGGAACTTCGAATCTAGAGAGATTTGGTTGCTCAAATTTTTGTTGAAGGAGAGGCACCCTTTCGATTTCTTCGGTTATACGTTGCTAAAGTTCCTAAAACTGTCGAAAGAGATGGGGGCATATGGCTTGATTTCTGGTCGAAACTGCTCTTTAAAAACCCAAATTCTTGTTGTTGGCGCTGCGACGCGGCCTTCCTTTTGTTGGTTGGCGCTGCGGCGCGAGTTAGCAGAGGGCGAGGTTGGCTTTGGCGTCGCGGCGTGAGTGTGCCTTTGTTAATCGGTGTTGCAGCGCGGAGGAGAGAGATTGCCCATTAAGCACTGGCGTTGTAGCGCGAAAATTGGCGCTGGGGCGCGAAGCCGGCGCCGCGGCGCGAAACCCATTGTATATAGTGGCGCCGCGACGTGAGATGCCAACTTCTGCAATTTTTCTAACTAATATCTGCACATGCTAAGGCAAGAACAACAAGCTATAATACAAAACAAATATGCATTATTCCAAACAATATAATAACTAACTACAGAGTAAAATAGATATAAGTAAAGGAAAATAGATAAAATTTATACCGAGATGGGGGTGCCTCCCCACCAAGCGCTTGTTTTAAAGTCGTCAGCTTGACTATACCGATGCCATTCAATCCGGCTCATAAGCGAAAATGACCTTCTCATGCCGCCTATTCGTCTGTTCCTTTGGATTTTTGGCAGACATGGATGATGGATCATCCTCGTTCACCTCATCCATCCAGTCATCATTCAGCACAAAGAATTGCTCGCCACTGGAATTATCCACCAATTCACCTATTTTATTAAGTTGAAAACATTCTTTGTGAGCTATTGGGCTCTCATGGATGTCCATAGTTGGGAGCGTGGTTTCAGATTGAAGATCAGTATGGACTATACAACCACTGTTTATTCTCGTGTCTCCAACTTCAGACTCCACCAGTTGGCCAGTCTGCACTATGACGTCTCCCTCAACAGTTGTGCAAGACTCATTGCATTTCCGTTGTGTATCCACCATGCAAAACCCTACTGCTTCATCGTCGAGATCAATTACGACCGGGAGATTGCCTTGCGGTGGATTTGTAATGGCATTGACGAGTTGCCCCAATTACTTCTCAAGGCTATGCAATGCGGCTTCTTGGCTTGCCATCTGAACCTCATTTTTCTGAATAAAGTCGGTGAGAAGCTCCTCAAGCCGGTTCTCTTATTCTCGTGTTGAGGTCTTATAAAACCTCTCATTGGGTTGAGACGTCAACTCATAATGTGGAGGAGACTAATAGTCAAATTGAGAGGCATGATTCGGCTCATTATATTGCTCTTGACTGTAGTCCCACGAGTTTGGATAATCCTGGCAATTTGGATGATAGGAGATCGGTTCAAAGTCAGCTTGTTTCTGACAGTAGGCATTCTGAGTGGACTGACACTCAAGATTGTCAGAAAACCTCAAGGCATTATCAATTTGAAGTTGTAATCTCTCGAGTCCTTCTTTTGAGCTTGGCTGTGTTGTCCCCTCATAAAACTATTGATAACTTTGATCGTCCATAATCTATAGACTTAAAAACAAAAAGAAAGGAAGATCACACAAAAAAAAGAAGTAAATATATACACATTCAAAGTAAGACTAAATTGATTTAAATCAATATTGGACAATATTAGAATAATAGTTCCCCGACAACGGTGCTAAAAATTTGTTGGTCGAAATACAGATCACTAAACACGCGCAAGTATACACGGTCAAACAAGTAATACAGTGATAAGTAGAGTATCGTACCCACGAGGAATTATGACTAATATTTACCAAGTACCGATGGTTTATCGCTAAAGTCTTATTCGAACAGCAGTAAATAGAAGGGTGATTAATCTAATTATACTACTTAACAAAGCTAGTAAATGGATAACGAATGAAATTCTAAGGAATACAGGCTAAGGTCACAACTTCACCCCCACACAGGCATTCTGTCGAACACCTGGCGTGTTATGTTTCATCAAACCAGCTACCCTTTCTCTCTTTGGTCTTAATGGTCACGACAATTTGTCGACCGAAAACACATAGGTGCCTATGCACCTCTGTCGAGGTATGCACAAACATATCATCTCCAGATCCACCCAAAAGGGAATAGAATAGAAAAGAACGTCCAAGCTAGATACAATCCTACATATGTCTATGTGAATCAATCATAACAAGGATTTAAGCCTATGTTCTCTATCAGGTCGCACGTGGCGCACAGAGATATGTCTATTTTACGCACAACTTATGCAGTCGAAACCCACAATCACATGCTAATATATTTAGGTGTAAATCTACAATTCTTCTGTCGATATCATGCAGATTACCAAAATCATCACTAATGTCTTAGCGAGAATCAAAAAGCACAAATATATTAAACCAAATCATATGGTGCCAACCAAAGAGATAAAGACAGTCAATTCAAATAACAAAGGGATCCATTATATCCTTAGAGCAAATATTCAGTTCATAGCTATTAAACAAAATACAAGTAGCAAATAAGACAACATTTATGGATTACAAAATTAGAGGAATTAAATGGATAGAAGAAACTCTGTCAAAGCCCCTTCAATCCCCACGCATTCCGCTCCTTTCAAGCTTTCTAATCCATGTCGCTCGTTGCTCTTGTGCTCCAAAGAAAAGCCAAACTTCTCCCTAAATCTACCTAATCTATATTTACAAACATCAACTAAGAGAAAGAAAGAGAAATTACAGAGAAAAACTAAAAACTAAGCTAAGCTAGATGATGTATAATGTCTCCCTCTTCAAATGCAGAGGTTGCCTCTGTTATATATACCTCGTCCCTTCCTTTGCTAAGTCAAACCAAGGCATTGGTTGTCTGGGAACCGGACCTGGCACCGCGGCGTGGCCAAATAAGCTGTGATTGGCGCTGCAGCGCCATGTCATCAAATAAGGAGACCAGAGCTCGCGCTGCAGCTCGAGCCCAAGAAGGAACAGTGGCGCCACGACGCGAAGGTGATGTCAACAAGGCCAGGGAGTGGCGCTGCGGCGTGGCCAATATGCTTTGCATTGGCGCCGCGGCGCGACTATACATAAAATGCCCGTTTTTGCCCCTGAATGCTAGAAAACACCTGATAAGCCCTGCAATATGTCAATTAAGCACAACAACACTAAAATCATATAAAAACATATAAACTCTACGAGAACAGACAACTATTTAAGTCATAAAATATCCGATTTGCGGGTATAAATCCCACTCATCGGCAGCGCCGAGATTAGGCCAGATGGTGGTGCCGCAACGCCACTCTATAGATTGCTAAAAAATGAAATTTTTTTGATTGTTCATGTCAAGGAATGTAATAGTAACTTAATTTAATGAACATAAAAATGTGTTAGACACATACTGAGATGTTAAAATAGGTTCTTAATATGTCTATAAGGCATTTACATGTTGATTGAATTGTTGAACACATAGTTAGATTATTATTCGTGTAGTGTGATATTATGTGAAAATAAGCGTGATAATTTGACTAAGTATAGTCATAACCAGAGTTTAGACCAAAGAATAAACTTACGATGACTAGTTACGTTATAATTGACTGGTATTGTGAATATAAATGGTTTGTATGATTAAATTAAGGAACATGTATAATTAATGTGTAATCTACGCAGAAGGCAAGTTTTCTAACCCTACTTGTTATTGTTATTCAACTTTATAAACTTACATTGAGCAAATTCTCCTTATTATTAATCAAGTTCAATTTGTTATATCAAGATTATTAATCTTTTCAAAGTATGATTCTGTTATACAATACTTATTCTATTGTATACCTCTTGAGATTGTTATTCGATTTAAATATTAGTTATTATTGAACCTTGTTAGACTAGCGAACTCTTATTGATTCAACTAGTCCATAGTTGATGAACGTTCTAAATTTCAGAAACCTTATTGAATTATCCAAACCAAACTTCATTTGGTGCAGACTCTAATTTCAAACTGAGATGAACAACCTTGTATAGGGATTACTTATGCGTTAGCGTTGAGATATTGTGCACAGTATGGTACTAAGGACTGATCCCCCTAAGTATGAGTAGAAGAGTCCATAGTCTTATAACTATTAAAGGTTTCAAGTATAACCCTTGATAACCTAGGACATAGTTCAAGGTCTTATGACCCTCAGAAGTTCTTTTGATTCTTGTTATTCATTCTTGATTCAAAAGTTGAGTTATTATTCCAAAAGTCTTTGATTCACTCGCATGTTATTAAATTGTTATTTCATTATTTTACTTGTGGGCAATCATGCTCACTCTTGCATAATAACAACATTGCAGTTAAGAACGAAAGGTCCGACGATCCTTCTTCTAGCAAAGGCAAGGGCAAGATTAACAAGTGATGCAAACTTGTTGTCAAGTATTTATGTTTTAGATTTATGTTGATGTTGTGTAAGACTATTAATTGTTTATGTTTCCGTAGTTGAGATTTAAGGTTAATATGACCTGAGATTTATGTAATTATTTTAGATGATGTAACTCCTTAAGGAAATTATTTATTTCTATCTATTTATGCTTTCTTTTATTATGGGTAGATAGACATATGATGTTTGTATAGTGAGCACCAAATCATATGGGAATTAAAATACCCAGATTTGGGGGTGTCACACAACTTCAGAGACAACCCCAGGAGATCAAGTTAAGCCCCGGAGACAACTCTGGGAGATCAAATCTAACCCCGAAGATAACCCAGGGAGATCAAATCAACTTCATGAACAATCATGAAGACAAATAACATGCTAACCTCGGAGATAACCCCGAGGAAGATAGATGCTGCCACATCAAACCTAGAACTGACCCAGGAGGGCAACATAGTAATTTGCCAACTTAACATCAATTTAGTCCAAATCACCGCAAAAGAGGTCATGTAGAACCATAACGTCAATTCGGAGTGAAAATAACACAAGACAGCTTAACGGATGGACTGCAAAAACTTAAAGATCTAGTCATGGACCCATCTTCCCGGATTCGAAAAGGGCCAAATCCCATGTCATTGTGTGGCGCTAGGAAAAGGCTTTCTGTAAAGGTATAACACGCCTCCATCGGATCCCCGGATTGAAAGTTATGAAAGTTCGAGCTGGCGACGCGTTGGTCTGAGTGCACGTACTTCGAGACAATGGGACCTAGGCCCATACGGGCTACCGTGGGTAGACCCGAAGCTACTTTAGTCTTTATATAGACCCCCCTCATCAGCCAAAATAAAAAATAAAAGAAGAAAATAGAGGGAAGTCCATCCATTTTAACTCTTAACCCCTCCTATAGTGTTCCAAACTTCGATATTCTTCTTTGTAAACACTTGTATACATATATACTACACCATATCAAATTTTAATTGGCAGAAACAGAGTTTTCAAGTTTCAAAAGCGGTTTAAAGCTCTCCTCACTACACACTGTAAGATGCATTCAAATCTGAAGCTTTTACTAGCTTTTCTACATATATATATATATATATATATATATATATATATATATATATATATATATATATATATAATGAGGATCAGGTCCGGACTCCCGGACCTGATTAAAATATGGACCCTATTTATTTTTTATTTTTTTTGCTTTTTTTTAAAACAACTAAAAAAAAGTTTAATATTTTATGGAACTGGAATTTTTTCATAATACAGTATTTTGGGTGTAATTTGGATACATATAACAAAATATGTATGTACACTCTGTACAGACTTGTTTTGTTATATATATCCAAATCATATCCAAAATACTGTATTATAGAAAAATTCCAGTTCCATAAAATATTAAACTTTTTTTTAGTTGTTTTTTATAAAAAAACATAAAAAAAAAGTCCGTAACTTAAGAAAATACGGGAGTCCGGATAGGAACCGGACCCTATATATATATATATATATATATATATATATATATATATATGTTGATAGTTGACTATGATTAAAATATTTGCTTTAACTGTTTATTCAATGTAAAGTTATGATATTAATGTTTGTGGACTAGATTCATCTAAATCTAGTCATATCTAACTTTTAACTGGTTCAAAGTTGTAAAACTGGAACCATTAAGCTAGAATGGGTAAGATTTATTTAAATCTAGTTTTCTTTCTAGTTTTTGTAAATATTAAGCAACCACGCGTCCCGATATCTGTATCTAGAGGAAACGGGAAGCTTGGCTACACGCATGCAAGGATTTAACTAATGAATTCTTTGTTTTGCGACTTTTAGATTAAGTATCTATTTTATTTTATTATATTTGTTATGCAGGCTACTCATATGATATTATGTGAGCCCAAGAACCACATGATTTAAGATCCAACTGACGGATCTAGATCCGGTTCCCATAATGGACCCTCTTCCGTTGTACAGCCAACTTGCAAATCCTAGA
Source organism: Panax notoginseng (assembly GCA_016801055.1). Lineage (NCBI taxonomy): Eukaryota > Viridiplantae > Streptophyta > Magnoliopsida > Apiales > Araliaceae > Panax > Panax notoginseng. The sequence goes on along the minus strand of CM029016.1, from coordinate 80,168,359 downwards.
TAAGGTGTTCGGTTTACTTTGATGGCTTTCATGCCAATAAGGAGCTCGACACTTATATGCATATTATTTTGTTGAAGATGCATGGCATCTCGAGAATAAAATCAAAATAAGCTGAATACACAATAAAATGGAAGTATCAAATGCATCAATTACTATGTGAGCATAAGGGTTTGAAAGCCTGTTTTCAAAATATCATTTTACATAACTTATATTAAAATTTAACTTTTATACAAGTCAAACCCTTTGTATATAGGTGCAAATGAGACATAACACTACTTTCAAATAATGCACTTAGGACTAATTAACTACACATTTCAAATAATTAAGGAATTAAAAAAGATGCGGTAACTATGTTTTCACGGAAGTCAGGGGGTGCCTAACACATTTTCCCTGCTTAATCTGTAACAACCCGATATTTTTTATATAAATAAATAAGAAATTTTGTGAATAAATTTTTATTATTATTATTAAGGATGAGGATTTGTACAAGATTATGTGTATATGTATTTATGTGGTAAGTAAAAATATATTTATTACATAATTATTTACGAATGAATTTATTTTAAAATTATTGATTATTAAAAAGTATATACTTATAATAATCAATTTATGGTAGAAATATTTTAATAATTATTTTCCATGAAAATATATAATCATATATTATTTAAATAATATATGAACTGATTTTTAGAATAATTATAATAATTATTTTATTATATGAATTTTAGTACAGGTTATTAAGTTAATTATTTTACCTTAATTATTAAGGTTAAATAGGAAGAATAAATCAAATATGGTATCCAAACCCTAATTTTGGATTATTGCCAAGGTATGAGAATAATAATATAATATTAATTATATTTTAATTTTTCAGTGATATGAATATGTACTGCATGTACGTATTGATGATAATTGGTCAATTATGGTGTTTAATTTCAAAACCCTAGTATTAATTGGTTAAACCCTAATTTTACTTAGGGAAACTCTAAATTAAAAATCAATTGTGAGTTTAAGACTGTTATATAACTATGTTATATGTTTTATGTTGTGTATTAAGTGATTAATTAGGTAAACCCTAATTAAAGTTTTAGAAAACCCTAAATATATTTTTAAAACTCTAATTTTCTATTTAAAAACCCTAATTATAATTATTTAGTTATAATTTAATTTTTATTGAACTCTATATATAATTGTTCAAACCCTAGAAATTATTTAGGAAACCTTAATGTTTAAAATCTAGTGATTAGAATCTAGATTCAAGTGTCATGGACAAAAATACCCTTAATTACTTTATTAATTTTAAAAAAAATATATTACTTTTTAATTTTTAGAAGCTTGCTTGCAAATCCTTCCATATTTTGAGTTGTTAACCAACTCCAACTACTCCTTGTGACTCAAAATTGACAGCAAACCATGCTAGATCAGCCATATTCATGCATCAAGACTTGTATAAGTAGATCTAGGAGAGAGAAAATTCATTTGTTCACTTACATTTTGTCCAACACTTAAACCTTCTCTCTCAAACTTCAAACCTCTAAAATTATAAGCTATATCAGTCCCTAAGAACAGCCCCACGAAAATCCCTAACAAACATCAGAAGCCAGAAATCAAGATTTGCTCAAGAAGGTATAAACGAACCCTAGAATTTCTGTCCAACGATTCTGTGTTAGATGTTATGATTAAGTGTTAAAATATGTTGTTAGTAGTGTCTAGTGGTGATCTGGGTTGCTAGATGTTAGATCCATAACATCTAGAGGCTCGGATTTGACATTTTTCAAAATTTGGAAAATTTTTAAATAGTAGTCTGACAATGAATGTCAGGCCCTGTTTATCGTTCTCTGTTTTGTGTTTTTGTGGTTTTAATATTTGATCTTGTAGTACGCTATGAGAGCTTTGCTCTGGAACTCAAATCAGTGTCAGATCGGTTATAGGTTGCAAGATATGGGTGGTCAAACACCGTTGACCAACCATGACTGGCCATGTTCTGGGTAACCCAGAACGAGCCCAGAAAGGTCTGACATGATTTTCATGAGCACGGATCTGACAGTGGTTTGATTGTATGTTCTTGGTTTTGCATCTAAGTTGTATTACATATGTTAGACTACATTTTTTGTGTCTTATTATCACCTAAAAAGTTAACAGGTGAAGCGTAGTCGATGGTCAAACCAAGCCAGAGAAGCACGAAAGCCGTTTTCTGGGTAACCCAGAAAATGCTTGACCGTGTTGTCTGACATGGGTTGACCGGCATAGATCTGCTAACTCAGTTGTTGTTTTGTTGATTTTATGTAATGGATCTCTAGAATTACATGTGTTCTACAAGTTAGACCTCTTAAATCGCTAAAAACTCACCTAGATCACAAGTTGTGGGAGCCCAAAACGAGCCAGTCAAACTATTCTTCATTTCTGGGTAGCCCAGAAAATGAAGAACAACTCTGACAGCTTGTTCAACGCTTCAGATCTCGTTAGTTATGCATGGTTTGATGATGTTCTTTGTTGGATCGAGTAGTCTTGTATTTGTACTACATTCTCTGATCAACAAAATACCCAGAAACACAACACAAACTAGTTTATGATTGGTCAAAGTAAGCAACTCGGAAACTGGCTATGAATTTCTGAGTTTGGCCAAGAACATGAAGAACACCTATAGCGACGGTTCTGGCGCTATAGGTTGTCTTTAGCGACAGATAATATTTTATTTTCCGGAAATTAATAAAAAATAGAAAAAAATTAGTTTTAAATTATTAAAAATACAAAATAAATTATTAAAAATTATAAAAAATTCTGAAAATTAGTTTTTAATTATTTTTAATATATTTAATAAATATTTAATATTTTTGAAATATTAAAAGTATTTAATTTATTTAATTATAATATTAAATAAATTATTTAAAAATGATTTTAATATTAGAAAAAATCATTAAAAATTATATTATTATATAAGAAAATATTTTAAGTTATTTTTAATGACTTTTAATATTTTATGATAAATTTCATTAATAAATTGATATTAATGGTAATTAATTTATTTACTAAATGAATTAAATAAATTAATTAAAAATAATTTTATTATATTAAAAATCATTTTAAATGAAAATAAAGTGTTTAAAAATATTTTAAGTTATAAAATATAACTTTTAATATTTAAAGGATAATTTCATTAATAATTTAATATTAATGATTATTAAGTTATTAGTTATGATATTAAATTTATTTAATAATTATATTAAATAAATAGTTTATAAATGGTTTTATTACTTTAAAAATCATTTAAAAGGGATATAAATGAATTAAAAATATTTTAAGTTATGAATAATGACTTTTAATATTTTGATAAATAGAACATTAATACTTTAATATTAATGATAATTATTTAAAAATGATTTTAACTGTTTTAAAAATTATTTAAGGGTAATATTAATACTTTAAAAGTATTATGAATTATTATAAATAACTTTAACATGTTGGAAATGATTTCATTAATAGTTTAATATTAATTAAATATTAATGATAATAGAATTGATTAGTATTTAAATCATTTAAATGTGATTTCGATGTTTAAAAATTCATGATAAATTATAATAAATGTTTTAAAATTTTATTGAGTCATTTAAAAAAATATGACTGATACGTACTGATGTTAAGTTATAGTATAGAGTCTTAGACTCGAAAATTACCCGATAAAATTGTCGGTAGACCGACATGTTTCAGAAATTGATCTGGACTTAGATATTTTGATTGTATAAGTGATTATTTGTGATTCAATGGTTATTAAACATAGGTGCTAATGTGATTAGGTTATGTGTTGACTGCAATAAGCAGTGTTATGTGTTATAGTATGTTGTTCTAATCGAACGAACTATCTTATTAATGATAGGTCGTGAGATAAGCGATAGATCTTAATTACAAGTTGTAAGCAGCGCTTCAGGCAAGTATCTAACATTTGCATTTTCTTTATGCAATGGATGTGAGTAAGAATGTTTCTAAACTATATTATTATTGTACAGATTATGAACTTTATATTATATAAGCTCATTGAATATCAACATGTTAGTATATGATAATTCGGACATATATATTCTGTTCGTTAATTTCTAGAAGTGGTTAAACTAGTGTCCCCACTTGGATAATCATTGTATTTAATCACATGTTGATATACCTTTGTCAATTACCCGTATACAGATATATTGAATTATAGATTATTGTTGAACAAGATAAAACCTTTGATTTAGAACCCAGACAGGTATGAACATCCCTACACGGGAAAATTTTTATGCGCTCCGGCGGACAAAGGATGAACGATAATATCGTTCTAGCAATGTAGTATTGATCAATGCAGGGCATAACGGGCTGATCACCCCGTGCCCGTAAGTTATGACGGTTTACAGATGAATTTCTGTTTAACCTTTTTGAAAATGAAAACAATGTTCATGGCATGTCACCATAACCCCAGATATAGTCATTATGTAGTTTCAAAAATTTGAAAGAGAGTTGTTATGTTATTATTATCGGTTCAGAATACTTCACAACTATTGACTTGTTGTAGAAGAATAGTACAAAGAAAACATTTAAATCCTTTCAGCTTATATATATATAATTGCTATTGCTTGTTGGGCACTCAAATGCTCATCCTTGCTTAAATTTACATGTTTTCAGCTAAGTGCGAACGACCAGAGAACTCTGCTAAGAACAAAGGAAAAGGGAAGGTTGCTGAATGAACGAATTATTATGTTATGTAATAGTTTAATGTTATTAAGACAATTATGATATATATTATCTATCATGGGTTGTAATGAATGTTTAAAGGTTTCGTACTTGGGAGTTAGACTCTGATAATTATGTAAATTAATTTGATCTTTTATATTATTGTTATTATTATTAGTATTATTCCGCTCATAGAAATGGTATCGTGAAGAACCGAGTTCGGGTTTCAAGTATCCGAGTTTGGGGTCCTCACAGGTTGGTATCAGAGCTATAGGGTTAGAAACCTTAGGTGGGCTAGACCTTAGGCTATAACCTTAGAACAGAGGGAAACATTGAAAATATAAATAACTCATATATAGAGTTTAAAAAGAGATGAATTGACTAAATTCATCGTCAAACTAAATAAAAGATAACTTGTATAAAACTTTTATTTGTTGTGTGTATATACTATATGCTAATTAGGATAATTTATGTGTGTAGATGTCAGGTGAAAAAGGATTCGATTACCCTCGGATAGTAAAGAAGGAGCCAATATCGAAGCCGATAGCTGAAATAGAGGCTCTTGATGAACACAATTCAGACGATGTGGTTATCGTAGAAAACGTAGTACAAGATCCGGAGATGGTGGAGTTATCAGATAGTGATTCAGACACTAAAGTTGAAGCTGATCAAGTATCAACGGAAGTGCAGAATCTGAAGAACAAGGTTTCTTCTCTGGAAAGGCTGTGGGAGATAGAAATGCTGTTGAATAGTCAGTTGCGTCAAGCGTTAATAGAAACATTGGAAGGACAAGATAAGCTTAAAATCCAAATTGGTCAGATGGGAGCCACAAGCAACACATCGTGTGCAGTTCCGGATAAGAAGGGGAAAAGAAAGATAGAAGACCATGATTTAGGAAAATCCAATAAGAAGAAATGGAAAGGAATTTGTTATCTTTGTGGCTATGAAGGACATACCATTCCGTACTGTCCTGACTACAAAAAAGGAGCATGTTATGTATGTGGTATAGAAGGTCATCAGGCGAGAGAATGTCCAAGGAAAAGGTGTAATAAATAGGTAGTATAGGTTCTGTTGTGTAGGAGTGTTTAATATAATACATATGATAAGTATGTTTGTGTAATGTAATGTTTCCAACTTTTGTATTAAGTCAAGACTGTAAATCCCGACTTTTGAGGTCATAAAGGGATAGCTGAAGTTCAAAGCATTTTGTGCTATGTAAAATATTCGTTAAATGAATATGAATCTATGTTTGAGAAATGATGAAATAAGTTTAAAATATTAAACTTATGTGATAAGGTTTAGAATGTAAGTTAAATTATGATTTTTTTTCAATCAGATAATGCCGCCAAGACGTCGAACTCGCAATTAAAGGGCAGAGGAATCTGTCAACAACGTTGAGGGACAACAACAACCAGATCCGATGCAGCAATTTGTGAACATGTTAGCTCAGGCTATGCAACAGGGAATACCGGTTGCTGGAAACCAGCCGGACAACCGCTTAGCGAACTTCAAAGACTTTAAGGCTGTAGGACCACCAGAATTCAAAGGTACAACTGACCCTGTAGAAGCTCAAATTTGGGTTAAGGAAATTGAAAAGGCGTTTACGATAGCTAGGGTAGATGAGGGGCAGAAAACTGCTTTTGCCACTTACATGATGAAGGGGGAAGCAAATTTTTGGTGGGAAGCGAATCAGGCTAGGGCAGGAGAAGGTGTAGTCACATGGGATAGATTTAAAACTTTGTTTTTTGAAAATTATTTTTCACCAAGTATGCAGGCGAGGATGGAGGTTAAATTTTTAGAGTTGAAGCAGGAGAATATGACGGTGTCTGAATACGCCGCCAAATTCAATGAGTTAGCTAGGTTTGCTCCGCATCAAGTTGATACGGAGGCTAGGAAAGCTAGAAGGTTTGAGCTGGGATTGAAACCCTGGCTCTATAACAAAGTGGCGGTGTTGCAAATTCCTACATTTGCAGCACTCATGGAGAAAGCGATCATAGCTGAGGAGGGAAGTGAGGCCATGAGCCTTTACAATAAGGAGAGGAAGAATAAGGGTAAGATAGAAGGAGCTAGGAAGGTGGAAAATAATAGTGGGAGCAGGAGTGGTGATAGTAAGAGGAAGGTGAGCAGTTTTACAAGTGTACAAGTGAAACAGGAAGGTGTTAAGAAACAGATAGTGCCATGTAAGACATGTGGGAATAATCACTCGGGGGAGTGTTTGCAAGGAAAATTTGTTTGCTATAAGTGCGGACAGGAGGGCCATATTTCTCCCAACTGCCCCAATCCTAGGATGAATAGTGGATGTTTTATATGCGGATCGACAGAGCACGGGGTGAAAGATTGTCCAAAGAGGAGGGTGGAGACAGGAAGTGTGAACATGGGCACTGGCAGTGGAACGTTAGCAATCACAGGACCGACTTCGTCAAGCAAGCTAACAAAATCTACGGCAAAGGTCTACAACATGACAGTTCAGGATACGGCAGCAGCTGGCAATGCAACTCCAGGTATTATTCGTATGCCTTTTATTTTCTTATGCATGATTTTCCTATATATAGTAAATTATTTTATAAAGAAATTTTGAGGAGGAATTTGAGTTCTGTTAGAAATCAATTTTTCTGTGTAATCAGAAAGGCAAGCTTCATGTGAATAGTTAAAGATCAGTTCGATCAAAGTTGATCGAGATCTACTTGCGATGATTGTGTACGCTATGTGACCGTGTATGTATAGGTTTTAAAACGGTGATTCCGGGGACGAAATCTTTATAAGGGAGGGTGAATGTAACAACCCGATATTTTCTATATAAATAAATAAGAAATTTTGTGAATAAATTTTTTTTATTATTATTAAGGATGAGGATTTGTACAAAATTATGTGTATATGTATTTATGTGGTAAGTAAAAATATATTTATTACATAATTATTTACGAATGAATTTATTTTAAAATTATTGATTATTAAAAAGTATATACTTATAATAATCAATTTATGGTAGAAATATTTTAATAATTATTTTCTATAAAAATATATAATCATATATTATTTAAATAATATATGAACTGATTTTTAGAATAATTATAATAATTATTTTATTTTATGAATTTTAGTACAGGTTATTAAGTTAATTATTTTACCTTAATTATTAAGGTTAAATAGGAAGAATAAATCAAATATGGTATCCAAACCCTAATTTTGGATTATTGCCAATGTATGAGAATAAAAATATAATATTAATTATATTTTGATTTTTCAGTGCTATGAATATGTACTGCATGTACGTATTGATGATAATTGGTCAATTATGGTGTTTAATTTCAAAACCCTAGTATTAATTGGTTAAACCCTAATTTTACTTAGGGAAACTCTAAATTGAAAATCAATTGTGAGCTTAAGACTGTTATATAACTATGTTATATGTTTTATGTTGTGTATTAAGTGATTAATTAGGTAAACCCTAATTAAAGTTTTAGAAAACCCTAAATATATTTTTAAAACTCTAATTTTCTATTTAAAAACCCTAATTATAATTATTTAGTTATAATTTAATTTTTATTGAACTCTATATATAATTGTTCAAACCCTAGAAATTATTTAGGAAACCTTAATGTTTAAAATCTAGTGATTAGAATCTAGATTCAAGTGTCATGGACAAAAATACCCTTAATTACTTTATTAATTTAAAAAAAATATATTACTTTTTAATTTTTAGAAGCTTGCTTGCAAATCCTTCCATATTTTGAGTTGTTAACCAACTCCAACTACTCCTTGCGACTCAAAATTGACAGCAAACCATGCTAGATCAGCCATATTCATGCATCAAGACTTGTATAAGTAGATCTAGGAGAGAAAAAATTCATTTGTTCACTTACATTTTGTCCAACACTTAAACCTTCTCTCTCAAACTTCAAACCTCTAAAATTATAAGCTATATCAGTCCCTAAGAACAGCCCCACGAAAATCCCTAACAAACATCAGAAGCCAGAAATCAAGATTTGCTCAAGAAGGTATAAACGAACCCTAGAATTTCTGTCCAACGATTCTGTGTTAGATGTTATGATTAAGTGTTAAAATATGTTGTTAGTAGTGTCTAGTGGTGATCTGGGTTGCTAGATGTTAGATCCATAACATCTAGAGGCTCGGATTTGACATTTTTCAAAATCTGGAAAATTTTTAAATAGTAGTCTGACAATGAATGTCAGGCCCTGTTTATCGTTCTCTGTTTTGTGTTTTTGTGGTTTTAATATTTGATCTTGTAGTACGCTATGAGAGCTTTGCTCTGGAACTCAAATCAGTGTCAGATCGGTTATAGGTTGCAAGATATGGGTGGTCAAACACCGTTGACCAACCATGACTGGCCATGTTCTGGGTAACCCAGAACGAGCCCAGAAAGGTCTGACATGATTTTCATGAGCACGGATCTGACAGTGGTTTGATTGTATGTTCTTGGTTTTGCATCTAAGTTGTATTACATATGTTAGACTACATTTTTTGTGTCTTATTATCACCTAAAAAGTTAACAGGTGAAGCGTAGTCGATGGTCAAACCAAGCCAGAGAAGCACGAAAGCCGTTTTCTGGGTAACCCAGAAAATGCTTGACCGTGTTGTCTGACATGGGTTGACCGGCATAGATCTGCTAACTCAGTTGTTGTTTTGTTGATTTTATGTAATGGATCTCTAGAATTACATGTGTTCTACAAGTTAGACCTCTTAAATCGCTAAAAACTCACCTAGATCACAAGTTGTGGGAGCCCAAAACGAGCCAGTCAAACTATTCTTCATTTCTGGGTAGCCCAGAAAATGAAGAACAACTCTGACAGCTTGTTCAACGCTTCAGATCTCGTTAGTTATGCATGGTTTGATGATGTTCTTTGTTGGATCGAGTAGTCTTGTATTTGTACTACATTCTCTGATCAACAAAATACCCAGAAACACAACACAAACTAGTTTATGATTGGTCAAAGTAAGCAACTCGGAAACTGGCTATGAATTTCTGAGTTTGGCCAAGAACATGAAGAGCACCTATAGCGACGGTTCTGGCGCTATAGGTTGTCTTTAGCGACAGATAATATTCTATTTTCCGGAAATTAATAAAAAATAGAAAAAAATTAGTTTTAAATTATTAAAAATACAAAATAAATTATTAAAAATTATAAAAAATTCCGAAAATTAGTTTTTAATTATTTTTAATATATTTCATAAATATTTAATATTTTTGAAATATTAAAAGTATTTAATTTATTTAATTATAATATTAAATAAATTATTTAAAAATGATTTTAATATTAGAAAAATCAATAAAAATTATATTATGATATAAGAAAATATTTTAAGTTATTTTTAATGACTTTTAATATTTTATGATAAATTTCATTAATAAATTGATATTAATGGTAATTAATTTATTTACTAAATGAATTAAATAAATTAATTAAAAATGATTTTATTATATTAAAAATCATTTTAAATGAAAATAAAGTGTTTAAAAATATTTTAAGTTATAAAATATAACTTTTAATATTTAAAGGATAATTTTATTAATAATTTAATATTAATGATTATTAAGTTATTAGTTATGATATTAAATTTATTTAATAATTATATTAAATAAATAGTTTATAAATGGTTTTATTACTTTAAAAATCATTCAAAAGGGATATAAATGAATTAAAAATATTTTAAGTTATGAATAATGACTTTTAATATTTTGATAAATAGAACATTAATACTTTAATATTAATGATAATTATTTAAAAATGATTTTAACTGTTTTAAAAATCATTTAAGGGTAATATTAATACTTTAAAAGTATTATGAATTATTTTAAATAACTTTAACATGTTGGAAATGATTTCATTAATAGTTTAATATTAATTAAATATTAATGATAATAGAATTGATTAGTATTTAAATCATTTAAATGTGATTCCGATGTTTGAAAATTCATGATAAATTATAATAAATGTTTTAAAATTTTATTGAGTCATTTAAAAATAATATGACTGATACGTACTGATGTTAAGTTATAGTATAGAGTCTTAGACTCGAAAATTACCCGATAAAATTATCGGTAGACCGACATGTTTCAGAAATTGATCTGGACTTAGATATTTTGATTGTATAAGTGATTATTTGTGATTCAATGGTTATTAAACATAGGTGCTAATGTGATTAGGTTATGTGTTGACTGCAATAAGCAGTGTTATGTGTTATAGTATGTTGTTCTAATCGAACGAACTATCTTATTAATGATAGGTCGTGAGATAAGCGATAGATCTTAATTACAAGTTGTAAGCAGTGCTTCAGGCAAGTATCTAACCTTTGCATTTTCTTTATGCAATGGATGTGAGTAAGAATGTTTCTAAACTATATTATTATTGTACAGATTATGAACTTTATATTATATAAGCTCATTGAATATCAACATGTTAGTATATGATAATTCGGACATATATATTCTGTTCGTTAATTTCTAGAAGTGGTTAAACAAGTGTCCCCACTTGGATAATCATTGTATTTAATCACATGTTGATATACCTTTGTCAATTACCCGTATACAGATATATTGAATTATAGATTATTGTTGAACAAGATAAAACCTTTGATTTAGAACCCAGACAGGTATGAACATCCCTACACGGGAAAATTTTTATGCGCTCCGGCGGACAAAGGATGAACGATAATATTGTTCTAGCAATGTAGTATTGATCAATACAGGGCATAACGGGCTGATCACCCCCGTGCCCGTAAGTTATGACGGTTTACAGATGAATTTCTGTTTAACCTTTTTGAAAATGAAAACAATGTTCATGGCATGTCACCATAACCCCAGATATAGTCATTATGTAGTTTCAAAATTTTGAAAGAGAGTTGTTATGTTATTATTATCGGTTCAGAATACTTCACAACTATTGACTTGTTGTAGAAGAATAGTACAAAGAAAACATTTAAATCCTTTCAGCTTATATATATATATAATTGTTATTGCTTGCTGGGCACTCAAATGCTCATCCTTGCTTAAATTTAAATGTTTTCAGCTAAGTGCGAACGACCAGAGAACTCTGCTAAGAACAAAGGAAAAGGGAAGGTTGCTGAATGAACGAATTACTATGTTATGTAATAGTTTAATGTTATTAAGACAATTATGATATATATTATCTATCATGGGTTGTAATGAATGTTTAAAGGTTTCGTACTTGGGAGTTAGACTCTGATAATTATGTAAATTAATTTGATCTTTTATATTATTGTTATTATTATTAGTATTATTCCGCTCATAGAAATGGTATCGTGAAGAACCGAGTTCGGGTTTCAAGTATTCGAGTTTGGGGTCCTCACATAATCAAGCCTCCAAACTCTATGAATCTCATTTTCCAAGGCATGTTAAACGGAGTCCAATAATTGGGCCTTTTTGCAAAACTTTTTATAACTCAGTTGAGTTTGTACAACCACTTCACTACTACCAACAGGCAACTCTGAATTTTCAAATCGTCAACATTTTGTGTCATACTCTTTTGTCAAAATCACTATTTCAAACAAAATTCAAGACAAATATAGAGGACATAAAGGGCAAGAAAGACTAAAAGAGGAATCCCAAAAAAGAAAAATTTTCCCACGTCAACACCATATTTTATGAATTGTTAAAGTCAAAATATGATTAAGTCGATTGGGTTATGGAACTCAAATTATACGTGATATGTGATAAAACATGCTGTATGATGTAACTTGATAATTAGAAATGTATAATGCTTGAATTTATGCATTGCAAAGAATTATTGATGCGTGTAGAATATGCATAGTAAGAAAATATGTTGCATGTTGTGAATATATAGTTGTGATATGTGAAACATGATAGATTGTTAAATTTATTGGGTTGTCGAGCTTAATCTTGCAAACACAAACTTTTTATAGGTTAATGATGTTATGCAATATTATTTGCTATGCGGATGATGAAGGATGAACGATGTACGAAATGAATACATTCTCTTGAGTTAGAAATGGTATAAAGCTATAATGTATACTTCTGATATATGTAACTAACATCTATGTATAGTTTAAAATATTCAATAAGGAATATTTGTTTTAGATGTATTTTAAAGAATATTTTATAAAAATAAAGTGATATAGTGACATTACTATCTATAAAAGATATTAAGTATTGAGACTTGAAGCTCTTAATACATTTACTCAGATTAAGTAGATCATATAATAAATATGATTTCAATATAAAGAAGAATCGTAACGGTTGAGATTCAGGGAATGAATGAATGGCAGAAAGATATTAAAAAAAATTATTCTGCATGTTTAGCTATTTTAACATTAAATAATGTTTTAATAGCTAAAGCAAGATAGTATTAACGCATAAGATCAGGAAGAGAAATAGTCCTGATTTTAGGGGCGTTACAGTTGGTATTAGAGAAAAGAGTTATAAATCTTAGGTAGGTGTACCCTTGACTATAATTGTAAGCAAGATAGATGGAAAAGAAAGAAGATGCTAAGTATAAACTTGAATGAGATTTATATGATCTTTAAATGAATTTAGAAATTCATAAAGAATGCATTAAAATAATACGTAAAGATTCAAAGAACCAAATTTTATGAAATAAAAGTATTCAATTTTTCTATTTTGGTAAATAGTTAAATTGATAAAAGTTTAAAGTTAAGGATGATATTTAAAAATTTTACAAAGTAAGCAAGTTGTTATAAAATATTCGTTGTGTCGGGAAATATTCGTTTGGTCGGGGAATATTCTTTTTGACAGAGAATATTTGTACGAAGACACCATAATTGGTGGACCCCATAATGGAATAACTGTCGGAGTTAGAAAATGATAGAAATAACTTTTTATAAAACAACAACGACGAAAGTTTTTACCGTTAAACTGTTAAAATACCCGGTGGTAAAAGTACAGTAATACGCATGGTTGCATAGTAGTACACAGTATTGATTATTGATGCTTACGTGAGAAATCAATCAGTTATACTCAATTATTGCTACAGTAATTGCTGTAGAGTATCTCACGTTATTTGATTCAATTATTCTCACAGTATCATATGTATAATATTTTATATTATTTAATCAATAATTGAGACGACAAAGTTATTCATATTATTATTTACAATATTGACGATGTCTAAAAAGTTCTGTCGAGGAGAGGTTTGGTCACCTAATTGCGCGCCAATAGGGAGAAATCCTTATCGGAAAGCCTCCTCTTTCCTGAGAATGATCTAGTTGTTAAATATTGTGAGTTATAAGATTCAATTTTTGATATGAATAGAGGGGTTTGTTATGAGGTGTTTATTATAAGTTTGACTTATTATTTCATGAGGAGATGTGCTAATTTTTCAGACCGTTGGTTGAAGTTATAATAGTAAATCAAAATGGATCGTTAGTTGAAGATATAATAGTAAATCAATATGGACAGCTTGTGGAAAGTTATAATAGTAAATCAATGTGGATCGCTGGTTTCAAGTTTTAATAGTAAATCAGTATGGACCGTTGCTTTAAGTTTTAATAGTAAATCAATATAGACTGTCCATTTAAAAGTAAATTAATATAGGTCATTCATGAATTAGTTACTATTCAGTCCTTTTTCATATAAATAGAAGCTCATTCATTCATTATTTCTTACAAATTCACTGAAACTCTAGAGAGAGAAACTATAGAGAGAAAGAAAAGGAGTATATCTATTTGCATGGCAGGTGAAAATCCATTTGCAGTTCGTATATTCTTTTATACTCGTATAAGATATCATTTTTTATACTCGTATAAGATATCATGAATTAGTTACTATTCAGTCCTTTTTCATAAAATTGAAGCTCATTCCTTCATTATTTCTTACGAATTCACTGAAACTCTAGAGAGAGAAACTATAGAGAGAAAGAAAAGGAGTATATCCATTTGCATGGCGGGTGAAAATCAATTTGCAGTTCGTATATTCTTTTATACTCGTATAAGATATCATTTCTTTTGTACTCGTCGTGGAATATCATTTTCTTTTGTATTTTCCTTTTATGAGTACTATTCACGGGTTACTATTCACGTATACAGAACTATTCACGTATACGGTACTATTTACGAATATAGAGTACTAATCACGAGTTACTATTTATAAGTTACTATTCACGAGTTACTATTCATGAGTTACCATTCACAGAGTACTATTTACGACAAAATTGGCTTCTTTTTCTGACCAAGTCATTGTTGATTTATGAGTCTTTCTTTAGAAATTAAATCCATGTTTTGAATATATTGTTGTTATTATCATATATAACATTTTTATTACCCTAGTGTTGAAATTTCTCTTTCACTTGAGGGTGAAGATGGGTAGATTATTAGTATGATCGTGAGTATGGGTTCTCTTTGGCCAATAGTGCAAAGATGAATTGTTGACTGGTATGATCATGACCATTGAATTTATAATTGTGTATCTTTAGCTTAAGTGCAAAGGTGAATTGATTAACATGATTATAATTATTATTTATATAAATTCTGAAATGATTATATATTTTATTGAGATATGAATATCTTTGGTTCGTAGTGCAAAGATGACATGTTGTTAAATATCTTTAGAATGTAGTGCAAAGAGGAACTGTTAATGAATATCTTTGACCCGTAGTGCAAAGATAAGTTTATTAGTATGATTCTGAACAAGAACTATGATTTGGTATAACCATGATCTTTGATGTTTTAGGTAAAGACAGATGAAGAAAATTATATTCGTCCTGAATGAGAAGAGCAATTTAGAACTACAATTATAATTATGAGTTATTCACATAATTGTGGACAGGAATTGTTGATTGATGTTACATGGTTAAAACATTGTTGGTGGACTTTTAACATGTAGAAGATAATAGACTTTATGGTCTATTTGACTCTTCTAATGGATTGCTCGTTCCGCTTCAACTATGGTTGAAAAGTTTTATCATCTACCTTATGTTCTAAATCTCTTATTCGTTACTGTTGAAGGCTATTGATAATTTAATTATCTTTAGTCGTAATATTTTTTACTGGGCTAGTTGTGCTCACCCTTTTGTTTCACAATTCCTTTCAGTTAATAAGAGTTTAGCTGGGTCGAACGGGTGTAACAGGGTAATAGAACGGTGGTCGATAGCTGTTGAGGTTTCCTTAAAACAGTATGGAAATAATTTTATTGAGAATTTTAGATAATTGTGTCGTATTTTTATACGTCATTTAACCGTTGATTTTGGTGAACCGAATAGGGTGAGGTGAACCCAACTTTGAAAGGGTGTTTTGCCACTATCATACAAGATGTCTAATGACCTACGACTTCGTGTTATCATAAGACATGGTTGTGAACATCCACTTGCTGATTATATCTACGAGTAGTACCTATATAATCTTGGAGTTTGGTTGAAATATAATTCGCAATTGAAGACCATAGAGATATTTATATGGCAAGAGAAGACTCACCATTGGAAAGAACATGATAGTAATCTTCTCGTTTTTCTTTGGGGTCTATTGGGTCAACCAATGATAATTCTCAAGTCATATGATATCTATTATAACTTAGATGCATGGCTTCCCATGTACGAAGGTTTTGTTGAGCATTTTTTAAATATTTTAATTTCTAAAATAATTATTAATTGTACCTTTATGTAAGGTACCATTGTAATGTATCACTGTGAGATGCTATCCAAGTAAAGGGATTAGAGTTACAGTTGGTATACATAGCATATGTGTTGTCGTATTTTATACGACAGTTGTATGAGGAAGTTTGTAGTCGGGGGATGGAGTGATGGTCCGAGATGGTGGCTATAGTAGTCCTCACTATGCTATGAAATAGAGTGATAATAAATGTAATGAGGACTCCATTTGAGTTTGAATACTGTCTAGAAGACAATATTCGTGTAAAAACTCTCAGCTACGCTTTTGTCGTATTGTGTAAAAGAAGTTTGTATTTGATTCTGTGCCATGTATTTGGCGACTCAGAATGGGTGATGTATACCTATTTTGGGGGCGTCACAAGAAGAATCTTGAAAAGTTAAAGAATCAGGGGACACCTGATTCGAATAATCATAAAATAATATGATTGGGAAGAATATAAGTAGATTGTAAAAACAGAACAATCATAGAACAAGAAAGAATCGTAATATAACAGGATTATAAGATAAGACCATGACGTGATCTGATGAATCAAAGAAGGACATGTAATCAATCGAATGATTGAAAATTTATATCACAATGACTATATGGAAATGGTACTATGAGATAGTACAAAGAAAACTCAAGAAGAGTTATAGATGATGAAATTCAAATTAAATAAAATTTGTATTGAGCAAAGAAAAATATAAGATTTGATGGAATTATGTGAGATTTCAACTAAGGACTCATGTGATAGCTAAGTTGTACAAACTTTTGTATGGGCAGGGGTTTTGTGCTTGGTTTAACAACGACTTGGTTTGTTATATTGATAATCATTGAAATGTCGGTGTCACGTTATTGGTATATGTATTTTGAGAAGGTGATTCTTTTTTCATATATATATATATATATATATATATATATATATATATATATATGATAATTAGAAAATAATAAGAATATGT
The DNA here is from genome assembly GCA_016801055.1 of Panax notoginseng. NCBI lineage: Eukaryota > Viridiplantae > Streptophyta > Magnoliopsida > Apiales > Araliaceae > Panax > Panax notoginseng. The sequence goes on along the minus strand of CM029016.1, from coordinate 80,151,098 downwards.
TCGAGGTATAAAACACATACTTATGATAAGTTTGTGACTCATAATCATATGGTAGGTTTTTGAGCCCCTAAGCGTATGGACAGTCCCTGATTGGTTCTTGGACTACGTATTGCTAGGACAAGTTCTTAAACTTTTAGTTTATGGCAAGTTCCTAAACACATAATATTTGGTAAGTTTAATGAAATATCCCAGGGTATAGGGTTAGTTTAATATAGTGGAAGTTAATGGTGTTAGAGATGAATAGAATTGTATAGTTAAGTTTTCGAAATAGTTAAAGTGGGTGAAGGGAGAAATGGATACTCCCAAATCTTCTAGCTATGCTAGATTTCAAAATTTATTGGAATCGTATTGACAGCCATACTATTGTGTTTTGAGAAAAAGAATATATATATATATATATATATAGGGTCAAAGTGTTGAACCAATAAGTTAAAAAAAATCGTAAATTTATTATGTCTATGCTAATTGTTTCAATTAGACAAGTGATTTGAAAAATATCAAAATATATTCTATATAGTCATTAATCCATCATTAATATGATGTAGATATGACAATTGATGGAGTCATTAATGCAGCTTAACATAGTGTTAGATGTGATATAAGGATCGTAAACCCACTATGGTCTGATGTGATATGACAAAGTCATAAAATGACGACATTCTCAACAGACTGTTGAAAACAGTGCGGTACTATGTGTCATAAAATGAATTTTAGTATCTTAATAATTAAAGAGGTGTTCATGCCAATTGAATCGGCTAGACACAAATTCAGATATTGCTTATATTAAGCTTTTGAACTGTCCAACTAATTTAATTGTGAATGGACTCCAGAATGAGTAAGAACTTCCCTCTAATGAGAATATCTTATATTGCGTCCTAAGGACGGCAAAGAGGAATTGAAAGAAATTGTTTCGCCTAGATTGTGTTGATCAACACAGAACATCATTGAATTAGGAAATTATGTTTGCACGTAATAGCAACAAAGATATTATGGGTCAACACAGGGCATAAATAGGCTGATCACCTATATGTCCGTAAGATGTGTCAGTTTGCAGATAAATTTATATTAAAACCTTTTTAGAAATATAGTTTATGGTCTTTGTCGACGTCGGGATTTTAATTGTCCCTTTTCTGTTCTTGTCTTTTGGTGTCCTCATGTTAAGTGAAATTTATTTGAAAAAACAAGTTGTGAAAAGTTTCGACATGTATATGTCGACGATTGGACTGTAAGAGTCGCCAGTTGTTTTTTTAAATAGTTGTACCAACACAACCGAGAAAATATTTGCATATTGACCCAGTGATGTGACACTGCTTAACGGGTCTGTGAAACTGATATTTTTTAGGGTCCGGGGACTTGGTTATACGGAGCAAAGGTGTTAGGAATCCCCCAACATCCGTGTTGCCACGGTGACCGCCACTTTTCAATTAAACTATTATATAAATGTGTGTGTGTGTGTGTGTGTGGATCAATGTGTAATTATTTAGAAGTAGTGTTATGCCTCGTTCGCACCTATATAAAAAGGGTTTGAATTTCTGTATAAAAATTTAATTTTAACAAGATATGGCAGTGATGTTTTGTAAAAAGAGGGTTTTCAAACCCTTGTGCTCAATAGTAATTGAGGTCTTTGATACTTCAATTTTAATATGTGTTCGGCTTTATTGCTTTTATTTTTCGAGATGCGAAGCATCTTCGAGAAAATAAGATAAAAAGCAGTGCCGAACTCCTTATGGGCATGAGAGTCGTCTAAGGAAATTCAACCACCGTGAATAATTTATAAGCCGTGTACAGCTGAAAATGTCCATCACGGGAACCGATCTAGATTCAGTAGACTGAATCTGTGATCACATGATTCCTAGGCTCACATAATGTAGCAATTTGTATGAAAGTTGTAAACAGTTATATATATAAAAGTAGTATATATACATACATATATATATATATATATATATATATATATATATATGCACACAATCAACCACCACGAAGCACCTCCACGGGAGATTGCAAATGTAAATAAAGTAGTAAAAACCAATCAACCACCACGAAGCACCTTCATGAGGGATTGAGAAAATATAAATAAAGCAATAAAGCGATCAACCGCCTCGAAGTAAACTCCAGGCGGGACAAGATATAAATAAAGCTGTAAAAGGCCATGAAGTAAACTCCAGGCCTGACAGAAATATAAATATATATATATATATATATATATATATATATATATATATATATATATATATATAAGCAGTAAACGCTCTGGATGTAAAATCCAAGCTTATTGAACAAAGTTCGACAACAGTATATATATATATATATATATATATATATATATATATATATATAAGTAAATAAATGCTCCGGACGTGAATCCAGGCTCAATCGAGGCATAACTCGATAATGTTAGTCCATATATATAAATATATATAATATATATACAAAAAGAAATAAAAGCCACAGACCGAAGTCCGGGCATACACACGTTACACGACTCTCAACGTGAAGAACTGTGTGGACACAGTATTGGAGAAAGGCTTTAGAAAGTATAAGTAGGCTTACAGTGGACTGCCAAAGAAGACTTCAATGACTTTAAATGGATGAACACTCGACTCTCGTCGATAAAAATATTGCCAAATATAAGTTTACAAGTGTTTAAAATGAGAAAGCACTCAGTTTATAGTGTGTACAGAGCAAATTGGACAGTGCTTCCTCTCCTTTTCTCTATGCACAATGGCTGCCCCAAGCCCACTATTTATAGAGGCGGGAGCCGTAGGTGTACCTGTGGCAGCCGTAGATGCACCTACGGCTGCCCGGGGTGCCCCAGGTTCCACGGGTCCCGCCGTCTCAAAGTACGTGCACACGTGCAACGTGTTGTCCGTTCGAACTTTCAGAACTTTAATCTGGGCATCCGATCGAGGTGTATAAGACCTTTTACGGCATGCTGTTGTTGAGAGATACACAATGACATGGGATTAGAGGTTGTTCAAAGTCAGGAAGATGGGACCATGCCCTTGGTCTTCAAGCTTCAAATTCTATTCGGTGTGTTGTCTTGTGCAGTAGTCACTTGGGATTGGAGCTCTTTGGTTCTTGTAGGACATTTCTGTATAGAATGTATGTTGAAATGTTTTTGAGATGACGTAATGTGGGATCGAGATGGCAAAATGATGATTCTGCCCCTCACCGGGATTATCTACGGTTTGAGCTATTTTAGCAGTCATTGCTCAGGGTTATCTCTAAGATTGGACTACTGTAAATGTTAACCATCCTCAGGGTTATCTCTGAGGTGTGCATGACCTCTCGGGGTTATCTCTGGGCTTGGGGAATGAGTGCGTCGGGGCTATCACCGAGTTTGAAGCTGACTGCAAGGGTTGGAATGAGCATCTCCGGGGTTATCTCCGGAACTGCAACGACACTCCTCGGGGTTATCTCTAAGGTGGATACTATCTTTTGCAGTGTTATTTCTGGGATTGAGACTGAGTATCTCGAGGTTATATCCAAGATGAAACGGTCTTCTCCGGTGTGATTTCTGGTATTTGAACTGCATTCCTCGGGGTTATCTCTGAGGTTGAAACTGAAACTCCTGGTGTTATTTTCGAGACTGAGCTGGATGTCTCGGGGTTATCTTCGAGATGATAATAACTGAATACCCCAAGGTTGTCTCCGGGATTGAACTGAGCTGTCTTTCAGGGTTATCTATGAAAGACGATTCTACCCTCCTGCAATGTTAGTAACATGTATGAAAAAAATGTTGAGTGCCTACAGTTGCCCCTCTTTATCATATCCATGCAATGCAATGGCATGGATAGGATAAAGAATACTAGACACTTGAAATGTAACAAGATAATCATGATATAATGTACAGCAGCATGATGCAAATGTATGTGGTTTGTTGGATTATTCTCTAACATGGTGGGATGATTATCGGCTCCCCTTGACTTCTACCGGGAGTAGTGTTATTCATGACTACTCTGATAAACTATTTGGACGTGTGATCCAAAGCTACCATGAACATTCAAGATGTTGACATTGGGATTATTACCAAAGCCCTTAATCCTTGGTACAGACTTTCACTGAAGATGAATCTCTCATGTACAAGAGACTCTGTGGGGATGTGTTTTGTTTATTGAGGATGTGTATAACATATTCCATCATCGATCCTCCCCAATGAGGATGCTCTATCGGAGTTACTGCCAATAGTCTGTGTTATCAAGATTGCCTGACCTTCGCTGACATGTTCATCAACGGATGGAATCCTATTGGAGAATAATATCAAAGCTACTTGACCTTTGTTGACGTGTGCATCAACGGACTAAATCATCAGATGGCTTCTGATGCTTCGATGGGTTTACTTACCATCAGCTGAAGTAACGTCAAGGTTGCTTGACCTTCATTGACATGCATATCAACGGATGAAAATGCGTGACACCCCCGTCGGGGACTAGTGTTTGGCGTTGCTACCCCAAAATGACGGCATCAGACCTTCGTTAGGTATTACCGAATGTAGTTTACAACAGTTGTGATCATTGGTATAGTAAACCCGTGTTCGGGCAAATACCAATGAATGACATGTAGACCTGTAGTTGGGTCCATAAAAACCAGGATTTCAGGCTAATCCGCTCAATCGCGTAACATCTTTTTCCTGATTTGGCCTTTTCAGCTTGTGAGAACTCCTTTGTAGCTCGAACTAGACCGAGTCGAAGGGGTGGGCCCCACCCAGGGGAGCCACAGGAACACCTACGGCTAACCGTAGGTTACCTTTAAGGCAGTTGTGGCTTTCACAAGTCACTTTCAAGCTACGCCGCATAGGAAATCCGAGAGCTTTTCTTTAGATCTGCTGAGTTCAGGCGTTTTTCTACAAATTTTGTCACCGTACAAGTGTTCTACACTGTCCTGTTAACGTATGCATGTCTTCTTTTCCAGTTTTTATCTGTTGGAAAATGACTTCTTATATGAAATGTGTCTAAACACATAGTAGTGAATATGCATGCTCATATGCCTTGATAAAAAATGTTTAACATAGTAAATGTTAGTATTAAACTATGCTGAACATAATGATGTGAAAAAATTTGACTTTTGAAACAATTAAATTTGTGTTTTTTTTTTTGCTATTTTTTATCCTATTTGAGGATAAATGGGCAAAGGTAAATAAGTAAAGTAATATTGGTATTTAATCTACCGTCATGGATTGTGACTTTGTATGCATGTAGGATGTTTATGATTGTAGGTAGGTGTGCTACTGAATGGCCACCTAGTCATGCCTATGTGCATGTGGATAGTCCTATTTACAAAGGAGACTCTGTCAAAAATTTTCCAAAAAGTCTAGGCATTGGGTAGACAAACATTTTTAACTCTAATGTAGGCGTATGTTAAAGTAATGAATGTATGAATATAGTCATAAAATGCATTTGAAAAATAATGCTCCAGGTTAGAATTTATCATACCCTTTCTGAGGTGATTTGGAGACTCGTGTTCCAGATATTATGGATCCGGATCAGCCGAGTAGTTCCCGCAGGACCACTTCAGGTGTGCGAAGGAGGGCTTCTGAAGTGCCTCGACCCCGTTCAGTTAGACAGCATCGTCGTCTGGCGGAGGTAGTGATTCATCCTATCTGGGTTAATGTACCAGATGTCGAGGACGAGGAGGAGGATGTACCTGTAGCGGCTACAGCTCCTACTGCTAATGTTCCTTGTAGGGATTTCCCAGGCATTCAGATGGCTATTCCCGATCTTCTGGGTGATTTGAGTCACCAACCCTTAGTTTACTTGCATGCAAATGAGGTAAAAGCTGGGTTTTATCTTCCTTTTTCCTATTGAGGAGGAGCAAGGATTTTGACATTAATTTGCATGTGATGTTGGTTCCCAGCTTTACATAGCCTCGAGGGAACTGGTTCAGCATACAATCCCTGTATCAGGCTCTGCATCCAGATTACCGAGGTATTGTGTATGGTTGGGGTTTTGGGGCATTCTTTTCCATTCTTCCCCGCCTTTGTCCCTGGGGTTACCTCAGGGCATTGTCTGAGCGCTAGTTTCACCAAACTCAATCTCTCTATTTGTTGGATTATGAGGTGATGATGATGCCGATGGATTGGCGATATATCACCGGTATGGAGTTTGGAGGGGCGCCAGTGCCATACACGATGAATATTACCCCGACTGCCAACAGATCCTTGTTAGAAGTTTCAGCGGAGGCGCTCAAGGGTAGGACCGTCCGTAAAGGTCCTTTGAGCATAGATGCTATGAGTGGGTTGTTGAGTGAGCCCATGCTCGCTGATGTGAAAGTCAGGGATCACATTCTTCAGCGATTGTTCCTGGTTATCATCATGGGTTGTTTCATAGCAGATAACTCTTCTACGGTGTCATTCGCTTTGATCAGCGCCACGCGGGAGGTGGACCGTATTAGAGAGTATGATTGGGGCTCCTACACCTTTGCCTAATTCCTCAGGAGAATGCGCATGTGTTCGTAGGGCTTGACAAAGGCTTGGCTAGGATTCTACCCATTTCTATTGGTGAGTATTTCTCTTTTGATTTCGCATGCATAGGTTTAGAGTGTTCATTGACAGCAGATGATTGCCTTTGTGTTGGTAATTTTGGGCCTACGAGAGGCTTCCATGTTTGCGTCCTATGAGTATGTTAGGTTTAGATACCTATCCACGAGGACGACGATGGCATCACTCCATTTTGGCGGAGGTTCCTGTAGCTGAGGGTTTTATCCATTGTCGCTTACAGTTGAAGTTGTTGACAGCTGATGTCATCACTTGGGTTTCTTACTCTGGGGAACATTTGACCATTAGATTTGGGGATGGATTCCCGACTGGGGTCGAGCATGTGATATCCACCCGTAGGATTCCTCTCTTCACGGGAGAGCGTGCTATTAGGAGCATCACATGAGAGATTTGTGTAACGATCTTGCCTCCTGCCAGGCGTTATTGGCCTGTGTTACAGTCACCTGTCGATGACATCCCATTGAAGGGTATTGACAGATATACTTTGTCAGAGGGTTCACATACTCAGGATACATTCCATCACTGGTGGTCCCCTCGTACCATTAGAGCCCAGACCCGTGCCACTCATTTTATGGGGGATATGGTTCCTGGATCCGTGATGATGACGGATTAGCTGACATGTGTCTGAGATTCGACTCATTTGACATAGATTGATCGTTTGACCCGGCAGTTGGACCAGACACATTTTTTCATCCGACACTTGGGTAGAGATCCTTTAAAGGCAGATACTTTTGATCCTTCCAGCTCAGGCGCTGGCCCCTCAGGTGACCCATATGGCTTTGTCGGTGTAGATCCTCCCTTGTATAGGCCTAACATCCCTGTTGATAGAGATCTAGTGACTCAAGAGGAGTTACATCAGGGGGACATGATTGATGATGTAGATATTGACAACATTGTCTTCTTTTGATATGTATTTTCGTTATCTCTTTTGATAGGCCTCTGTTAGATATTGGGTGACTGTGCCCAATTCTCGTTATCTTTTGATAGGCCTCTGTTAGTAATAGGGCATCTGTGCCCCATTTCCATGTATTTTTAGATGTACAGAGATGATGTATGTAGATGATGATGTACTTAGGAATGTATGTACTATTTTCCATTCTCTAAATCATATTGGCATCTATTATTTGTCATGCATGTATCATGTTATGCATATGTATATATGTCCAAAGATATTTAGAATTGACCCCTGGATAGTCTTATGATACGACCTACACAGATGTTTTCTTTGACAGTCAGCTGCATAGATGACACCCCACAGTGTTGATAGCCTCCCGTCTGAGGTCGTGGTATGATAATATGTCACCTACAGATAGGGTGACTATAGATCAGCTATTACAGCATTCTATGACCTTCTTGATGTTTCAGGTTCCTGCAGGCTTTATAGAGGGTATGCTGGAGCATTGGATACCGGAGAGACAGGTTTTCCAGTTTGGTGCCCAGGAGTTGACTCCTATATTGGAGGAGTACGAGTGGTTGACGAGTTTGCCCTTAGACAGACCTTGCACTCGTATGGCTGTCAGAGATATGCGCCGACAGTTCATGACCCTCACCGGGTTACGACGTGGAGTAGTAGAGGATGAGATTACATCCGGCCATGTATTGCCCCAGCGTTTCCTGATAGACAGATTTGGCTCAATGGACAGCTATGCGTAACACTCCGAGGATTTTACCACACTAGAGGATCAGTGGCATGTGGCCAGAGTGGATGTACTCGTGATGTGCGTAGTGGCGCATGTATACATGCCACGGTATATGGATGAGTTGGACATAGGTGCCATCATGGCAATGAGAGCTCTCAGGGAGGGTCATACCATTATCTCGATGATCATGGCCGAGACGTTGAGGTCGGCCACGTTTTGCAGCACCTACCCTGCAGGGGTATTTACAGGCAGCTCAGTCATGTTATACGTGTGATTTATGTCACACTTGAGACCGATTGGTACTTTTCGCCGACAGGGGTACTGTTTTACCCATGATATAGCTATGTCTTACTCCTTTCAGTCATCGGAGTGTACAGACGATATGTCTTGGTCGGTATTCTTGGCAGGGATCAGAGATTCATTTGGCATCCTACCGTGTTTAGGGCTCAGCTCACCCTACAGCTTCATTACTCACTCTCTTGGCATGGATTATCTCCTTCTGGCTGGTTTGAGGGGCATGACTACCTACCATCCACTGGCTGTGATGTCACAGTTTGACCAGTTTCAGGACTTCCATCCTTTTGAGGGGGCGTTAGGTTAGCATTTAGCTTCTCGCCACTTATCAGCAGAGGACCGATCCCGGGTGTATGCCTGTTGTTATCAGTGTGAAAGTGCTGCATTTTCTGTTAGCCATCCGGGTTGTTCGTCAGAGTATTCTACATGGATGGAGATAGAGACTTCATCGGCTGCAGTAGTATCCACAGTGTCAGTATTGATTCAGATGGTGGAGAGCCCATGGAGGTCATTGCTTCTCACACCGAGGATGAGCCATTCACTGGGTTACCAGCTGCTCTTATAGATTCTCGCAGTACTAGTGCTGTCGTGATCCAACATTCAGCATAGTATTTTGAGCAGAGTCTCCATCTGATGACCTTCGAGAGAGATTAGACTAGAGCCTTGATGTTGATAGCTCTTGATGGGAGAGATGCCGCTCTATTAGAGAGAGACGAGGCATTATCACATAGAGATGCACTATTGAGGAGCGGGACGAGGCCAGATCAGCCAGAGATTACGTGATAGTTGAGCAGGATGGCGCTATATCTACCCGGGATGTAGTCGCTACAGGCAGTACCACAGTGGGGCCCCTTACTACTGGCATGATTATATAGATGAGCACGTATATTGATGAGCACAGTGTCACCATACAGATGGCTGTAGATCTGTTAGCTCGTGTGGATACCCTTGTGCAGGAGACCACAACGTTACCTCCTTCTTTTGAGAGAGATGCCATGTTGGGCTTGATAGCTCGTATATATACTGACTTGTAGATGGGCTTGTATTTTCCTGCATAGACTAGCTTAGCCATTTTTTCATGTACAGTTCATATTGTATATATCAAAAAGCATTATATATAGCATGAAAATATATTTTTGATCACTTCCCTTTTAGTTATGCCTTGTTGCTTGCTTGATATTTGCCTGTTTCTTCAGGGCTTGTGATCTTGATGAATTTTGAATTCCTCCTTGATGGATGGACATTGAGTTGTCTCAGGATATTTCAGAATGGATCGCTGATCTGTGTGTATTCCTATCATCTTTGGTGTCTTGGGACTAGGTTTTGTATGTAGATGTGGAGAGGCGTATGGCTTTCCTCTCTAAGGTTGACCGCATCACAGATGGTCGCCAGTAATTCTTTGTATGGGGGAGCCCAGTTAGTTCCATCTCTTATGGATTAGTGTTTCTCTTTGAGGATCAACCACAGCTTAGATGGTCACCGATTCTCGTGTTTACATGGGGAGGTCAGGTAGTTCCATCCCTTTTGTTTGAAGCCGATGAAATATGGTGGATTGAATGATGATCCCAGTACCGTTGACAAGTTTTTGAGTTTTGGTAGGGGGTAAGACCGAACCATGAATGGCTGCCTACGTAATCCTATTGAAGAGGAGATCAGGTCTGTATAGTTCGAACCTGGTGTAAGAGGTTCAACGTTGTATGTGGCAAAAGGGTGTAGAAATGTTTTTGTTATTTTTATTTTTTGTAATGAGATGGGTGTAAAAATGTTTTTGTTGTTTATGTTTTATTGCGACCAGACCATATAACATATGGCTGCCTACGTACTCCCGTGTATCAAGGAGATCAGGTCGGCGTAGTTCGCCCCATGTTCAGGGCGATTTGCAGCCAATGAAAAGTTTGATCCCATGTTCAGGACAAACTGCGGGTGAGAAAGTTTAATCCCATGTACATGACCAACTGCAGGTGTGAAAAGTCTTATTCCTAGTGGGGTAAAACTGCTGGTGTGAAAGGTTCAATCCCTTGTGGGATAACCGGAGTTGAGTAAGAGTTCAAAACCAAGTTGAGAAAAGGATCTGGTGATCCAAAACTAGGCTGCTGGTTAGAAAAGTTTGTTTGTCCCTAATGGGGCGGATGAGTGTGAAGAGAAGTTGTATGTAGCGGATGGTTAGAAAATCTGAAATGACTGGGGGGGATCTGATGATCCAAAACAAGGATGTTTGTTTGATAGTGACCTTAGACATAGTACTGTTTCACGGTGTCCGCGTTGATAAGCTGTGGAAATTCATCGCCATCCATTTCCTGTAATCTGAGAGCACCTCCTGTCAATACCTCCTTGACAATAAACGGGCCTTCCCAGTTCGGGGCGAATTTTCCCTTAGACTGATCTTGGTTGTCAATGATCTTCTTCAAAACCAAGTCGTGTTGTTTGAACTGTCATAGTTGGACTTTTTTGTTGTAGGACCTGTCGATCCTTTGTTGATATAACTGACCATAGAAGATAGCAGCGGCACGCCTTTCGTCTGTTAAAGACGATTGGTGATACCTATCTTGTACCCATTGGTCTTTATCCAGCTGAGCGTCTATTAACACTCTGAGGGATTTCATTTCCACTTCTATAGGGAGCACTGCTTCTATCACATAGGTTAATGCATAGGGGGTTGCCCCAGTGGAAGTGCGCACTGATATTCTGTAGGCTAACAAAGTTAGAGGCAATAAGTCAGGCAATCTTTTGTGGTTGGCGGACATCTTTTGCATGAACTTCTTGATGTTTTTGTTAGCCACTTCAACAGCACCATTCATCTTTGGACGGTAGATGACGGAGTTGAGATGTTTGATGTAGAATTTACTGTACAACTCCTCCATCATTCTATTTTTGAGGTTCTTAGCATTATCTTATACAATTACCTCTAGTTGTCCATATCGACAAATGACATTGTTTCTGATGAAAGCAATGATAACTTCTTTGGTAACCTTGGGGAAGGAGACTGCTTCTATCCACTTGGTGAAGTAGTCAATCATAGTGAAGATAAACCAATGCCCATTACTGGCTTTGGGCTCGATAGGCCCGATAACGTCCATTCCCCACATTAAGAAGGGCCAAGGCGAACTCATATTGTGGAGTTTCCTTGGAGGGGCATGGATAGTATTCCCATGAATTTGGCACTGATAACATCTCTTGACGTGATCCTCACAGTCAACCTTGAGAGAGAGCCAGTAATGCCCTATTCTGAGGATTTTCTTAACAAGTAGGGGGCCACTCATGTATGGGCCACGGATCTTATCCATGAGCCTCTGAGCTTGGTCCTTGTCTAGACATCTGAGGAGACCTAATCCTGCATCTCTTTTGTAGAGTGCATCTCCGCTCAGGTAGAATTTCATAGCTAGTCAATGAATCAGCCTTCTTTTAGTCGGGCTTGCCTCAGCGGGTGTAGATCCATTTTGTAAGTACTCCTTGATATGTTGATACCAAGGGTGTTGGATGGGAGCTAGCTCATCTGATACTTCTCCAATGTAATTCCTATAGGCTAGAGCCTTTTGTTGGGCAAATGTGCGGATTGGCATGTCTTCCTTGTCATGTACATTGATAAAGAAGGCCAAGGTTGCTAGCGCATCCGCAAAATCATTTCTATTCTTAGGAATATGGAGGAAGGATATTTCTTCAAACTCCGAAGCCATCTGTAGAACCTGCCGATGGTAAGGCAGCAAGTGTAGACCTTTGGTGTGATAGATTCATGTAGTTTGTCTGATTACCAACTCGAAATCTCGAAAGACAATTAACCGTCTGATGCCTATTGATTGGGAAAGTTTTAGCCCCATGATACAACCTTCATACTCAGCTGTGTTATTGGTGTTGGCAAACTGTAATTTGACGGCGACGAGATGCTGCTCCCCCGTAATGGATACTAGAACTGCTCCAGCTCCAGAACCTTCCATGTTTACAGATCCATCAAAATACATCTTCCATGTTTGGCGTGCATCGTACTGATGGTGTTGTTGAACTGTTATTACCCCTTCATCAGGGAAGTATGTTTCCAAGGGCTTGGAATCCCCTGAAGGTGCGACGGCCAGTTAATCCACAATTCCTTGACCTTTAATGGACTTATGCGTCACGTAGACGATGTCAAATTATTGTAGGATCAACTGCCATCTGGACAGTCAGTAGTTCAGCATGAGTTTACTGAACACGTACTTGAGAGGATCCACATGGTATATGATATGGGTTGTATGACCATGGAGGTAATGTTATAACCTCATGAAATCCAATGCTAAAGCACAACAAGTCTTCTCAATCAGAGTGTACTTGTGTTCACTACTGCTGAATCTTTTGCTGAGGTAAGAGATAGCTCGCTCTTAGCCTCTATCATCTTTCTGTCCCAGCATGCAGCCCATGGCATTGTCACTTATGGACATGTACATGAACAGGGGAACATCATCCCTGGGTGGTACCAACATAGGAGCTTTGACTAGCTGCTCTTTAATTGTAAGGAAGGCCTTCTGGCACTCATCATTCCACTTCATGGAGCAGTTCTTCCTTAACAATTTGAAAATAGGCTCACAGGTTGTTGTGAGTTGGGAAATGAACCTGCTGATGAAGTTGATTCTTCCCAAAAATCCTCGTATCTCCTTCTCTGATTTGAGGAATGGGCATTTTCGTGATGGCCTGGATTTGGTGGGATCCAGCTCAATCCCCTTGTGGCTGACTAGGAATCCTAGCAACTTGCCCGATTTAACGCCAAAAGCGCACTTGGCTGGATTCAACTTCAAGTTGTACTTACGCAACCTGTTGAAGAGCTTTCTGAGATGGTCTAGGTGGTCTTCCTCCCTTCAGGACTTGACAATGATTTCATCCACATAGATCTCTATCTCCTTATGCATTAAATCATGGAAAAGAGCCATTATGGCTCGCTGGTAGGTATCTCCAGATTAATAAGGCCGAATAACAACCGTCTATAGCAAAAGGTTCCCCAAGGAGTGATGAATGCAGTTTTCTTGCGATCCTCTTCAGCAACCATATTATGATGATACCCCACGAAGCAATCTGCAAAGGAGTACATGTCGTATTGAGCAGTATTGTCAATGAGAATGTGGATAAATGGCTCAGGAAAGCTATCTTTATGGCAAGCTTTATTCAGATCTCGGTAATCCACACAAACTCGCACCTTCCCTCCTGGTTTAAGCATGGGGACTATGTTTGATAGCCATTCAGGGTATGTAGACACCGTGATGATGCCTGCTTGAAATTGTTTCACAATTTCTTCTTTAACCTTTAAAATCTACTCAAGTTTTAATCGCCTGAGCTTCTGTCTGACTGGCTTAAATCCTTCTTTGATGGGGAGGCAATGGATGACAATATCAGTGAACAAACCCACCATGTCTTCATGAGACCATGCAAACACATCCTGAAATTGGGTTAATAGTGTAACCATGTCATTCCTTTGGTTTGGAGTGAGGTCTGTACCAATCTGGATTAGTTTAGGGCTTTCTAAGGTTCTGAGATTGAACGAAGTGGTTTGATCAAAGTTGGGTTTAGGTTTGTCTTCGACCCATTCTTTGATCTCCTGAGGTAACTCAATGTCCTCTTGTATTTCCATCAAGTCTGAGTCCAACTTTCCATCAAAGTTACAATCCTTGTGGAGAAAAAGACACCTTATTAGCATGTATAGGCACATCTAAATTCAGAGTCCTGAAACAAAATATGCTTTCACTTAATATATGAAACTGTTCAATCATACAAAGTGTTAGCATGTATTGACAAAACAACAGCTAATACTGTACAGAAAAGTAAGCATTTATTATTATCTACAGGGCAGAGGGAGTTTCTGCCTATTTTACCCTTGTCGACCAATGAAAGGAGTGTTGTTCTAATTGTCAAGGGTGAAGTTCTGATGAACTGCAATGATGGAGGGGTTGTCATCGTCCTTCTTCTCCCGAGTGATGACCATTATGTCTAGACAATCATCGTCTGGGGTGTATCTATTTGTGTGATCATCATGGACAATAATGCGTATGTTTAACATCATCCTGACGATATCTTGTTTACGTCTCTGTTCTTTTTCTTCCTCTTTGGGATTTGGAACCAGGACCTCTTTACCCTTTACCGGTATCGGTTTAGGAAATAACATAGCCATTACATGGGCAGGTACCTTTACCAGAGACCGTACAGGCTCAGGAATTGTAGGTGGAGATAATCACCGTGTGGCTGAAGCTGAAGGAATCTGCTTGTGCTTATGAGGATTCCTGACTGGAACTAGAAGTATAGCCTAGTCTGACTGTCCCTGTTTGACTGAGAACTTGAATGGGGCACTTGATGCCCTGATGATCTTTGCCCAACCTTTGTCCAGGTTGATAACCCAATGACATCATTTCTCGAGTGGCCGACATTACTTCGGCAGAAATTTGGGGTATGAGAGGCGGCGCCCCAACAGCATGGTAGTGAGTGTTGATCACCTCCATTGCATGAAAACTGACAACTTCTGAATTGAAGCTGATGAGTGGTATGTCACCTTGTTCAGGACATTCTGGCTCATCATCGATAGTGACTAGGCTATTGTTGATAATGTATTTAAGTTGCTGATGAAGGGTGGAGGGGACGGCCCCAACCATATGAATCCACGGTCTTCCCAAGATCAGGTTGTATCCTTTATCTATTTTGAGCACGTGAAAAGATATGCAGAATGTATGTGGACCAATCTCCACTGGCAGTTCAATCTCTCCGACAACGTTTCATCGGGATCCGTCAAAAGCTTTAATGATTGTATGACTTCTTTGGATTCTGTTGAGATTGATATTCATCTTCTCCAAAGTGGCATAAGGACAGATATTCAAATATGACCCTCCGTCTATCAAAACTCCTCCCACCATATATCTAGAAGATAAAACCGCTATGTGCAACGACTTGCAATGACCGGTCCCTTCGGGAGGTATATCATCGTCAGTGAAAGATATCACATTGTTATTAAAAATGTGATCCACCAAATGTTGCTCAACATCTATTGACTTAGGCAGTTGGGCTTCTTCCAAAACCCTGAGCAATACCTTCATGTGATCTTCAGAAGAGAAAACTAAGTCTAGTATAGAAATTTGATGTGGAGCTTCTCATAAGCTTAAAAACATCTTGGCTTCATTATGCCCCACAGTACGAAGAAATTCTTCAACTTTTTCCATGGGAATCTTCCCTTTTAACTTGATGGTAAGCTTCATCACCCGTTGAGGAAGATACAGTGGATTATCCTTCGACACTACTGCCATTGTGTGGGATGTCGATCCTTTAACCTCTCCATAATTCTATGGAACTTTCTGTAGGCTAACAATAGGATATTGTGGTCCACACGGCAAGATAATTAACTTTGGTGTAGCCACTTGCAAAGGATTATCAGCACCCTTGAGTTGAATTGGTTGGATTGCATGTGAAGGGGTAGTTGAGTCTTTCTCATAAGATATGACTACTACGACCTCCTTCCACTTTGTAGGAAATGCGTCCCCACTCTCTAGTACTACAACATCATCGTCTTCCATCTGCAGGATACCGCAGTCAATTAAATTCTGAATAAGGTGGCAGAGTGCCCAGCATTCTTCTGTGTTGTGACCGCGAGATTGGGAGTGATATTGGCACACTTCATTGAAATCAAACCGTCTTTATCGCGGGCTGATTGGAGGTAGCAGAGTTGTTATTCTTCCTTCCATCGGTTGGCCTAGGTATGTAAATTCCCTTTTGTTGGCAAAATCCAGACGGGCTTTGGCATTTGCTCTTTTTACAATTTTATCCTCCAGTATTTCATTTTCTAGAGTACGCGATGGAGTATTTGTAACAAGAGGAAGGAGACTGGCATGCTCCTGACTAAATAATCGGCGTGTGACTTAGTGCTGATGGACCACCAGTTCTGCTAATGGTTAACTTGCTCACAGAGAGTCTTCATTTTTCGTTCCATCGTATACTGGAACTGAGCAAAATCCCATTTGTCAGCACCATCCTTGCTGGTCTGGGATGATCCACCACCATGATTATTGGAACTCTGTACACTACTCCAATTAATCATATTAACCTCTTCTTCTTTGTGTTGAGGAAGAGGGTTGTCTTGCACATAGGGTTGGTCGGGTTTAGCTACTACGATCTCACCATTATCAATCAAATCCTGGATCTTGTGTTTCAAGGCCCAGCAATCTTGAGTATCATGTCCTGGAGCTCCAGCATGATAAGCACATTTCTGACTGGCATTGAAACCCTTCCCATTTGGGCTTGCTGGTGGAAGAAGATGAGTAAATTTCTTCTAAGTGGTCAGAAGATTGAGAATGTTCTCGAGTGAATCCCCTAAGGGTGTGAACACTCGAGTGCGTCTGACTTCTCCACCCTTTGGCAACGAAGGGTTCAAAGGCTGTGCTTAGAAGGGGGAGTAATTTCTCCTTTGGATATGCATATCCTAACTGCCTTTCCGACCTTGAAGTATCAAGGAAACATCTTCCTCTTTCTTTTTATGGACCCTTCGGGGGTTGTTTCCATAATTTATAGTCTAGATGTGCTCAGCAACAGCTTTAAGGGTAGCTAGGTCTTGAATCTTTCCTGCCTTCAATCCCATCTCAGCCATCTCCCCATGTTTAATCATTTCAGAGAATGGTTTGCCAATACCAGCTAAAACCCTCATAGAAAGGAGCTTCTTGTATGTCTGTGAAGGTCATAACCATTTCATACTCCTTCACAGAGGGAACAACTTGAGCAGCAAGGCGCCTCCACCTTTGAGCATACTCTTTGAAAGACTCGTTGGTTTGTTTCCTGACTTTAGTAATTTGGTACCGGTCAGGGCCATCTGAGACTGGAAACTGTACTGACTGAGGAAGGCATGAGCTAGCTCCTCCCAGCTATGGATCTTGGAGTTGTCTAATCTGGTATACCACGAACGGGCTTCTCTAGTTAGACTCTTCTAGAACAGCTGCATCCTGAGCTTCTCGTCCTCGGCATAAGATCCGAGTTCTCCAATGAATACCTTCAATTGTGTGTAAGGGTCTCCTAACCCGTCATACTTTTCAAAGTCAGGAGTCTTGAACTTCTCTGGATAATGCACACCAGGGAATATACAAAGGTCTGCATATGAAACACTCCCATGAGCTCCAATCCCTTTGATCGAACGGATAGTAACTTCCATTTGAAGGACTTTCTTTCTAATATCACCGGTGTCTAGATCATTTTTGAGATGGGTGGTTTCATGAATTTTGTTGGTTGTATCCAACTGAAGATCAGGTATTGGAATGGCTTGGGTTCCTCCTTGTGCAGAGGATTCTGTATGTATGGGTATCCTTGTTACCTGAGTATATTGGTGTAGTTCCTTAAGCAGAACAACCAAATCTGTGATTGTTTACTTAATCCGTTAAATTATTCACAAGAGACAGGATTAGGATTTATCTGGTCAGATGAAAACATAATTGGCTGTATGCTCGTGGCCTTTTCGGACTTTGAACGGGCAATAGGTCCGATTGTTTCCCTGCAAAAAAATGACGTAGTTTAGTTTCAGGGAATGTATAAATGTTTACGTGCTATATGATGTATCCATTTTAGGAGTATTATAATGCAAAATGGATGTTAGTTGTTTGTAATACAGGATATCATGTTATTATTTATAAATATGCGTGTACACATATTTCTCATTACATGGAGATCAATATGGAATGAAATTACAAGTAATTGAAATTACGAGTAATTTAAAATGAGAAAGTATGAAGAGACTTTCCTCCGCGTTTGGTTTATCAGAGGCTGACCTATCTTAGGCTACTCTCGCGGCTTTTTGGTATGAAGGTTCCCAAATCATCACAATTTACTCGACGGGAAGTTAATTTGGTCTTTCAACTGGAGTGAATTTGGGTGGTGCCTTTCCTGAGCCTCGTTGGAATTAGTCTCCCTACGAGTCCAGTAATCAAACACCGACAGGATAGCCTCCTGATGGAGGAACCACACAACATACATTCACATACAACGTGTCTTACCGTTTATGAAAATGATGACATGTGTGAAGCACTAATATCACAAGCAGATATAGTGTAAAGCATTAAGTACAGTAAGTAAATGCATTCGTACACATCCATCAAATGTAAATGCAACATCCATACACAAGCATATAACAGTTTTGAAAAGCTTGTAATAGCGACTTAAGTCCTCTTACTGGTGTCCCCAGCAGAGTCGCCACCTGCCGACGTCGAGATTTTCTTATTCTTGCCTTTTGGTGTTCTCATGTTAGGTAAAATTTGTTTGAAAAAAATAACTTGTGAAAAGGTCCGACATGTATATGTCGACAATTGGACTGTAAGAGTCGCCAGTTGGTTTTTTAAATGGTTGTACCAACACAACCGAGAAAAGATTTTCACATTGACCCAGTGATGTGACACTACTTAACGGGACTATGAAACCGAGAATCGTTAGGGTCCAGGGACTTGGTTATGCGGAGGGAAGGTGTTAGGCACCCCCCGAACATCTGTGTTGCCATGATGACCGCCACTTTTCAATTAAAATGTTATATAAATGTGTGTGTGTGCGCGTGTGGATCAATGTGCAAAAAGAGGTTTTTTAAACTCTTGTGCTCAAAAGTAATTGAGGCCTTTGATACTTCCATTTTATTATGTGTTCGGCTTGATTGCTTTTATTTTTTGAGATGCGAAGCATCTTCGAGAGAATAAGATAAAAAGCAGTGCCGAACTCCTTGTGGGCATGAGAAACGTCTAAGGAAATTCAACCACCGTGAATAATTTACAAGCCGTGTATAGCTTAAAATGTCCATCCCGGGAACCGAATCTAGATTTAGTAGACTGAATCTGTGATCACATGATTCCTAGGCTCACATGATGTAGCAATTTGTATGAAAGTGTAAACAGTAAACAGTTATATATATATATATATATATATATATATATATATATATATATATATATATATATATATATATATATGCAGACAATTAACCACCACGAAGCACCTCCATAAGGGATTGCAAATGTAAATAAAGTAGTAAAAACCAATCAACCACCACGAAGCACCTCCACGGGGGATTGAGAAAATATAAATAAAGCAATAAAGCGATCAACCACCTCGAAGTAAACTCCAGACGGGACAAAATATAAATAAAGCTGCAAAAAGCCACGAAGTAAACTCCAGGCCTGACAGAAATGTATATATATATATATATATATATATATATATAAGCAAATAAACGCTCTGGACGTGAGTCCAGGATCAGTCGAGGCATAACTCGATAATGTTAGTCCATATATATAAATATATAATATCCGGACGTGAGTCCAGGCTCAATCGAGGCATAACTCGATAATGTTAGTCCATATATATATATATATATATATATATATATATATATATATATATATATATATACACACGAAAAGAAATAAAAGCCACATACCGAAGTTCGACAATACACACGTTACACGACTCTCAACGTGAAGAACTGTATGTGCATAGTATTGGAGAAAGGCTTTAGAAAGTGTAAGAAGGCTTATAGTGGACTGCCAAAGAAGACATCAATGACTTTAAATGGATGAACACTAGGCTCCCACCAGTAAAAATATTGCCAAATAAGCTCACAAGTGCTTAAAATGATAAAGCACTCAGTTTATATTGTGTACATAGCAAATTGGACAGGGCTTCCTCGCCTTTCCTCTATGTAAAATGGCTGCCCTAAGCCCACTATTTATAGAGGGAGGAGCCGTAGGTGTACCTGTGGCAGTCGCAGATGCACATGTGGCTGCCCGGGGTGCCCCGGGTTCTGCGGGTCCCGCCGCCTCGAAGTACGTGCACGCGTGCAACGTGTTATCCGCTCAAACTTTCAGAACTTCAATCTGGGCATCCGATCGAGGTGTATAAGACCTTTTACGGCATGCTTTTGTCGAGAGCTACAAAATCACATGGGATTAGAGGTTATACGAAGTAAGGAAGATGGGACCATGCCCTTGGTCTTCAAGCTTCAAATTCTATCAGGTGTGTTGTCTTGTGCAGTAGTCACTCGAGATTGGAGTTCTTTGGTTCTTGTAGGACATTTCTGTATAGAATGTATGTTAAAATGTTGTTGAGACGGCGTAATGTGGGATCGAGATGGCAAAATGATGATTTTGCCCCTCACCGGGGTTATCTCCAGTTTGAGCTAATTTAGCAGTCGTTGCTTAGGGTTATCTCTGAGATTGGACTGCTGCAAGTGTTGACCTTCCTCAGGGTTGTCTCTGAGGTGTCCATGACCTCCCGGGGTTATCTCCGGGCTTGGGGAATGAGTTCCTCGGGGCTATCACCGAGTTTGAAACTGACTACAAGGGTTGGAATGAGCATCTCCGGGGTTATCTCTGGAACTGCAACGACATTCCATGGGGTTATCTTCGAGGTGGATACTATATTTCCCGGTGTTGTTTTCGGGACTGAGACTGAGTATCTCGGGGTTATCTCTAAGATGAAATAGTCTTCTTCGGTGTGATTTTCGGTATTTGAACTTCGTTCCTCGGGGTTATCTCTGAGGTTGAAACTGAAACTCCAGGTGTTATTTCCGGGACTGAGCTGGATGTCTCAGGGTTATCTCTGAGATGGTAATAACTGAATACCCTAGGGTTGTCTCCGGAATTGAACTGAGCTGTCTTCTAGGGTTATCTCTAAAAGATGATTATGCCCTCCTGCAATGTT
Source organism: Panax notoginseng (assembly GCA_016801055.1). Lineage (NCBI taxonomy): Eukaryota > Viridiplantae > Streptophyta > Magnoliopsida > Apiales > Araliaceae > Panax > Panax notoginseng. Next base: position 80,130,011 of record CM029016.1, on the reverse strand, counting down.
AGTAACAGGTATGTAGAAAATTTCGAGTGTCTACAGTCTTTATGACCTTTATCATGATACAGAAAGCTCATCCTAAACGAATCTTTTAAATTCTTGAATTTATTCATATTGTTTCACAGTTATTAATCAATTGTGGGGAATTTCTATTCTAGAAATTGGGTATAGGAATAATGATGTCTTTAAAAGGAAGTAAGTCGTAGAATACGACAATGGTGCATGCATCCTTGAAGAAGGAAAAAGGAGAAGTTACGAGGAAGAAATATTTTAGCATAACAAAGTAGACCTTGGTAATTTATCATAATAAATAAAATAGATGGTTTTATGAGAATAAGAACAGGCAAAGGTGAAAGATTGAGTCAAAAAAAGTTAGGACCTTTCGCAGTAACAAAAGATTTCATATAAAATAGCGGAAGCTATTAAATATTTGGAGATACATGTTTATATATATGTTAATATGTGATATATGTTATGATATGTGAAAATAATATATTTCCTTATTATAGAATAAGGTTGCTAAAGGGAGGTAGCATGATCAAGGAAAAATAGACTTAAACCGAGTAGGTAAGCTTCGGTGTGATTCCGGGGAGGTAATCCTTATAAGGGGGAAATAATGTAATAACTAAAATTTTGAAGAAATATTAAAATAAGAATTAAATAAAGAAAATTTTTATTAGAGGATATGTTCACATAAGTGAATATATGTGCTATGCAATATGTGATTTTTGTGTATAATACATATATTAGTAGTATATATGTAATATATGTAAATAAATTGTAGGAGCAATTTATTAAAGGAAATGAGATGAGTAAAATTAAAATAATTTATAATATTAAATTATTTTAATATGGTAAATAGGTGGCATTAAATATACTTAATTTTATTGAATAGATCTTATATTACATTATTGAGTGTAATGTATGTATGTTTTTAATGTATTGAATATATTATTTTATTTATCATAGTTAAATTGTTAAAAAAAATTATAGAAGGGAAAAGAAAATGATTAGTTTAAGTATATAAAAATTAATGTATATTTTAAATGTAGGATATTAAAATAAATTTTAGCATTAAATTTTTTTAATAAAGAGAGAATATTATTTTAATGATAATATTACATTATAAGTATGATTTTGTATGAGGTAATGTGTATGTTTACGTAATATGGTAAATATATTGAGTTATATTTACTATATGTAAATAAATTGATATAAACAAATTATATTGTGAGAGAATAAATTTATTATTTATTTTTTATATGTGATGTGAGTGCATTACCTGGAATATTTGCAAGGTGATAAATATATATAATTATTTTTTATATATTTATTATGTGATGAGATAAAATTGTGATGAACAATTTGAATAAGGAAGTGAATGAGGTGGTTTGAGCATATAATATTTATATATACTTTACCAAGAGCATTTGTGACACCCCCAAAATTAGGTATACATCACCCATCTTGGGTCGTCAGATACATAGTACAAAATACAAATACAACTTAATAATACAACTGTCGTGTACAATACGACAAAATATAAACTGTGAGTTTGAATACAAATATTATCTTCTAGAGAGTATTCATACTCAAAAGGAGTCCTCATTACATTTATTAACACACCATTACATAGAATAGTGAGGACTACTAACTAATACTATCATTCGGACCATCACTCCGTTCCCCGACTTGCCCCAGCTACGTTCTCATTTCCTGAAGAGAACAGTGAAAGAAAGGGTGAGCTCAACTAGCCCAGTAAGAAATATTATGACTAAGATAATGCAGAATAAATTATCATTAGCCTTCAACAATGTTAAACTGATAAAATATAATAGACATCAAGTTTAACTGCAGCGGAACAAGCAATCCATTAAAAGAGTCAAGTAGAAAATAAACTCTACTATCTTTTATGATTTAAAAGATTTCCAACACTGTGATCGCTGAGACTCAGCTTAATAAAATAATTCACATCATCGAATCACCCCTGCACTACGGCCAAGGATATTCGTATATTCATTAATGGTCATGATCATGCCAACAACTGTCCATCAATGCACTACGGGCCAATGAGGACTTTTACCACATCATTTGTAACATTACGGTCATGATTACACCGAATAATCCCTGGTCATAATCATACCAAGTCCATCTATGCACTACAGGCCACAGATGACTTTCAACAGAATATAAACATGAGGATGATGACAATGATATAAGAATTCAATAAAACAAGTTCAAGAATTAATTTATCCAAGAATTAACAACGTCCAAATTGTCAACATGATACTGCATTGTGGAGTAAAATTCAAGAATACTTAGAAGAATATTTTCATGAAAAGATACTGGATGAAACGCAATTATCAAGGATATTCCACAAATTTTATGGAGTATAGAAGTCAAAACTTAACCAATTGAGTATAATAAAGAAGAGAATAACAAAAGAAATCACCATGCATGCGATAGACCACACAGACAGGTTATTCCAACAGAATAATAAATAATGGAACCAGGTCCGGCGTAAACGCACAGACAGGATATTCCGACAGAATAATAAATAATGGAACCAGGTCCGGCGTAAACGCACAGACAGGATATTCCGACAGAATAATAAATAATGGAACCAGGTCCGGTGTAAAACACACAGACAGGATGTTCCAACAGAATAATAACAAGACGGAACCAGGTCCGGTGAATAACACACAGACAGGATGTTCCAACAGAATAATAATAAAAACGGAACCAGGTCCGGTGTAAAACACACAGACAGGATGTTCCAACAGAATAATAGAAGAATGTCACCAAGTATAGGGTAGACCGCGTATACTTGTTATTCCAACAGAATAATAAAGAATGGAATAACAGAAGTTCTCTTCATGAATAAGAAAGAATAACACCCCTTACCTTAAAAGAACTAGATATTGGAAAAGTGAAGTAGCAGAATACTTTTATTCTCTCTCTCTTATTCTCTCTATACTTTCTCTCTCTATAGCTTGAATGAATTCGTGAAAAATAATGAAGCCCTAGGCCTCTATTTATAGAAAAACTGAGGGTGGCTCTTGGTCTTAACGAAGGGTCAAATGACTCTTGGTCTTAACGAAGGGTCAAATGACTCTTGGTAATATTGAAGGGACAACTACTATTGACGAAAGTAATTACTATTGACCAAGGTAAATACTATTGACGAAGGTAATTACTATTGACCAAGGTAAATACTATTGACGAAGGTAATAACTATTGACCAAGGTAAATACTATTGACCAAGATAAATACTATTGACGACGGTAATTACTATTGACCAAGGTAAATACTATTGACGACGGTAATTACTATTGACGAAGAGACTCTTAGATTATGACATATGGCCCCCCATAAAAATAACCAAACTTACCACAACGTCTCAATTATTGATTTAATAATATAACATACTATACAGATGATACTATGACAATAATTTAAGAGATATGATACAGCAATTACTGTAGCAATAATTGAGTATAGCTGAGTGACTTCTCACGTAAGCATCAATAATCAATACCGTGTGCTACTATGCAACCACGCGTATTACTGTACTTTTACTACCGGGTAGTTCAACAGTTTTAACGGTTTTAACTGTAACACCTCAGCCGTTATTTTTATAGAAAGATAATTTTGTCGTTTTCTAACTACGACTATACTTTTGTTGTGGGGTCCACCAATGATTGTGCCGTCGTACGAATATTCCCCGAGAAAAAGAATATTCCCCGACCAAACGAATATTTTAAAACAACTTGCTTACTTTGCAAAATTTATAAATATTACCCACAACTATAACATTATATCAAATTAACTCCATAATATTCAAAAATGATATTTATAGAAAATTCATCTTTATTTATAAAAGTTGGGGTCTTACAACCTCCCCTTCTTATGAAATTTCACCCTCGAAATTAGGGTACGTACCTGGTATGTCGAAGAGGTAAGGATACCTTGATTTCATTTCAGATTCTAACTCCCATGTCATTTCCTCAACATCGTGGGTTCTCCACAAAACTTTGACTTGAGGTATAACCTTGGAGCGTAGAATATGTTCCTTCTTATCCAAGATTTGAACAGGAACTTCTTCATACGTCAAATCCTCCGCTATTTCGTCCGGTTCTAACTCAATAATGTGGTTCGGGTCTTCCACATATTTGCGTAACATGGATATGTGAAAAACGTTATGAACACGAGACATACTTGGCGGTAAAGCGAGTTCCTACTCGATCGAGGATTAAAAATGGACCGATGAATCGAGGATTGAGCTTTCCTCTCTTTCCAAATCTCGTAACTCCTTTCCATGGAGCAACACGTAAGAACACATGATCTCCTACATCAAATTCCACGTCCTTTCGATGAAGATCAGCATAACTCTTTTGTCGATCTTGTGAGGTTTTTATACGTTATCGGATCGTTTGAATCTTTTCTGTAGTCATACGTACCAACTCCGGTCCCAACAACGTTGCTTCACCCACCTCATCCCAGCATACTGGAGAACGACATTTTTTTCCATACAATGCTTCGAATGGAGCCATGCCAATACTTGCTTGATAACTGTTGTTGTAGGAAAACTCCACCAATGGTAAGAACTTGTCCCAACTTCCCTTGAAGTCAAAGACACAGAGTCTTAATAAATCTTCTAGAGTTTGAATAGTCCTCTCTGATTGTCCGTCCGTCTGAGGATGATATGTTGAACTAAATCGTAAATCCGTGCCCATAGCTTTTTGCAAACTAACCCAAAATCGTGAAGTGAATCTTGGGTCTTGATCAGAAACTATGGATACTGGCATACCATGCAGTCTTACAATCTCGTTTATGTACATACGAGCAAGACGTTCAAGTGTATAAGTTTCTCGTATCGGTAAGAAATGAGCAGACTTGGTCAATCTATCAACAATGACCCAAATCACATCAATACCTTGAGAAATCCTAGGAAGACCGGTAACGAAATCCATGGTAATGTGCTCTCACTTCCATTTTGGAATTTCAAGTGGTTGCAATGGACCTTTTGGTACTTGATGCTCCGCTTTGACTCGTTGACAAGTTAGACACCTTGAGATAAACAACGCTATCTCTCTCTTCATATTGCTCCACCAAAATGTATGACGAAGATCATGATACATTTTGGTACTTCCAGGATGGATTGCAAACGGTGTGTTGTGCGCCTCCATCATGATTTCATACTTTAAATCAGGGTTGTTAGGAACACAAAGTCTGGAGTTGACTCGAAGTATTCCTTCTTCATCGATTCTTGCTTCCGGCATAGAACCTTCTTGCACTTTCTTCCTCATACGCATCAGCTCCAGGTCTGTAGCTTGAGCAGCTTTAACTTTATCGATTAAAGTTGGTTCTACTCGTATATTCGACATCATCACATGGGTCCCTGGAGTCTTTAACTCTATCTCCATCCTTTGCAAGTCACACAAAATGGGCCTTTGCGTTGTTAATATTGCACTTGTACCCGCATATGATCTTCTACTCAATGCGTCAGCTACCACGTTAGCTTTTCCAAGATGGTATTGAATGGTATGATCATAATCTTTCAACAGTTCAAGCCAACGTCGTTGTCGCATATTGAGTTCCTTTTGAGTGAAGAAATATTTGAGGCTTTTATGATCCGTAAAGATCTCCACCTTCTCCCCATACAAGTAATGCCTCCAAATTTTAAGTGCAAAGACAACAGCTGCCAACTCTAGATCATGAGTAGGATAATTCCTCTCATATTCCTTGAGTTGTCTTGATGCATAGGCTATGACTTTTCTATGTTGCATGAGAACGCATCCCAACCCTTTGCTCGAAGCATCACTGTAGATGACAAATCCCTCCGAGCCAGATGGTATTGTTAGAACAGGTGCTGAAATGAGTCTCCTCTTGAGTTCTTGAAAACTCTGCTCACATTCTTCGCTCCAACCGAACTTTGTATCTTTTCGAGTCAGCTGAGTTAATGGAGTAGCGATTCGAGAAAATCATTCCATGAATCTCCGATAATAACCAGCTAGACCGAGAAAGCTACGTACTTTGGTTACTGATTTAGGTTGCTCCCAGCTTTGAATTGCTTCAATCTTTGCCGGGTCAACAGATATTCCACGACTTGATACTACGTGCCCAAGGAATGCTACCTCTTCCAGCCAGAACTCGCATTTCTTCAACTTGGCATAAAGTTTGTATTCACGAAGCTTTTGGAGTACCAGCCTCAAGTGTTGCTCATGATCTTCACGGCTTTTGGAATAAACAAGGATGTCATCGATAAAGACGACCACAAAGTGATCTAAATATTCCTTGAATACCCTGTTCATCATATCCATGAAGGCAGCAGGAGCATTAGTCAATCCAAAAGACATAACTAAGAATTCATAATGCCCATACCGAGTTCTGAAGGCAGTCTTTGGAATATCCTCAGTTCTAACTTTCAGCTGATGATATCCAGAACGAAGATCGATCTTTGAAAAGAATTGTGCTCCTTGCAACTGGTCAAACAGGTCATCAATACGTGGCAATGGGTACCTATTTTTGATGGTGACATGATTCAACTCCCGATAATCAATACAAAGTCGCATACTCCCATCTTTCTTCTTCACGAACAGAACAGGAGCACCCCAAGGAGAAGTACTAGGACGAATAAAACCAATGTCTAACAATTCCTGCAGTTGGGTCTTTAACTCCTGAAGTTCAATAGGAGCCATTCGATATGGGGCTTTGGAAATGGGTTTTGTACCGGGTTCAAGGTCGATACAAAATTCAATTTCACGCTCTGGGGGTAGGCCAGGAAGTTCTTCGGGAAATACGTCAGGAAATTTATTAACAACAGGAATATCATTCAAAGCTGACGTATTTTTGTTTAGATTTGTGACATGAGCTAAGAAAGCTTGACATCCGTTTTTCAATAAACGAATAGCTTTATGGCTTGAGATGACAGCGATTGATTTTAATGGTTTGGTTGCTTGAATTCGCATAATAGGTCGATTAGGAATATGAAAGCTAACAACCTTACGAAAACAATCAATTTTTGCATGATGAGTAGTTAACCAATCAATCCCTAGAATCACGTCAAATGCAAGTATTTTTAATGAAATCAGATCGACAGGTAATGTGTGGGTACCAACTTGAACTAAACAAGACTTATAAACCGTGGATGTAATGAAGGTTTCTCCCAATGGAGTTTCAACAGCTAAGTCAAAGTTTAATTTCCCCGGAATCAAATTTAATCGATGAGCGCAAGTAGGAGAAATAAAAGAATGGGTAGAACCGGTATCAAATAAAGTATATACTTCGTTAGAGTTTATGATAAGCTTACCCGTGATGACCTCATTCGGGTTCCTTGCTTTCTGGGAGTCACAACAAACGCTCTCCCTTGCACAACCGGTTTTGACTTTTCTTGGACGGCCTTTGGTGCCTCCATCCTAGCTGAATTTGTCTTCGGTAAATGACAAAATCGGGCTAAATGACCTTCTCTTCCACAATTATAACATGCTTTGGACGACATCGCGCAGTTTGGACTGATGTGCCCCTCCCCTCCGCATTTGAAACATATGATAGGTGGTCGTTCTCCTTCCTTAACGACAGGTGATGGTGCTGACGTCTTTCCATCATTGTTGAATCTCCTCTTCTTGAAATGCCCATTCTATTTGTTTTGGCCCTGATTACCACCGAAGTGGTTACCATTTCTGGCCTGTTGATTCCCTCCACGCTTGTTGTCACCGCTTCGATGACTGCTCTCACTGGTATTATCATTTTGCCGGCTGCTCTCTTTTGGTTGCGTTGTCTCGTTATCGCGCTCCACCAACTGAGCCCTATTTACAACATCTGAATACAAACACAGTTTATGAGAAACAAGATGTTGACGTATCTCCGGCTTCAAACCTCTTAAAAACATCCGCGTCATTCTTTCTTCATTATCCACCAGGTGGGACGCAAACCGGGATAACTCCGCAAATTTTGCCTCGTACTGCGACACGGTCATATTATTCTGCTCCAATTTGATGAACTCCACCTCCTTCATGTGACGAATACTCTCGGGAAAGTATTTGTCGTTAAACAGCTCTTGGAACTTCTCCCAAGACATCTTCAGTGCGGCAGGTTGAGTACGCTTTATCGATTCCCACCAGTAATCTGCCTCTCCTCGCAACATAAAGGCGGCAAAGGGAACCTTTTGCTCCTCGGAGCATCCCAAGACATCAAATATCTTGGTAATCTGCTTTATCCATGTTTCCGCTATAAGTGGTTTTGGCTCTCCCTTAAACTCTGGTGGTCCCAGCTCCTTGAACTGTTTAGCGGTGACCGTCCGAGAGTTTTCAGTGTTTCCACCTATATTTTGGACAGGAGCCACTCTCGCCTGCTGTTGCATGAACTGCATAAAGTTTCTGAACATTCCATCATTCATCATCTGGTCAGTGTTGTTGTTTGCATGAGGATTGTCACCTTCCTGATGCACATTATCCTGATTATTGATATGTGGTGAATCAATAGTCGCCTGTGCTCCATTGCTATTCTCAACATTCTCAGATGCCATTTTCAGATACTGTTACAAAATAAAAATTAATTGATATATCATATTTTATCCTTATATTATGACCGACCAATTAAATATCATGCAAATAAACTTAGGTAGGTCATACTAGCGAAGGAATTTCCCGTCTCTCCCCTCCTAGTTCTATTCTCACATCTTAGCCAGGGATCATATCCCTAAGCTCTGATACCAACTGCGACACCCCCAAAATTAGGTATACATCACCCATCTTGGGTCGTCAGATACATAGTACAAAATACAAATACAACTTAATAATACAACTGTCGTGTACAATACGACAAAATATAAACTGTGAGTTTGAATACAAATATTATCTTCTAGAGAGTATTCATACTCAAAAGGAGTCCTCATTACATTTATTAACACACCATTACATAGAATAGTGAGGACTACTAACTAATACTATCATTCGGACCATCACTCCGTTCCCCGACTTGCCCCAGCTACGTTCTCATTTCCTGAAGAGAACAGTGAAAGAAAGGGTGAGCTCAACTAGCCCAGTAAGAAATATTATGACTAAGATAATGCAGAATAAATTATCATTAGCCTTCAACAATGTTAAACTGATAAAATATAATAGACATCAAGTTTAACTGCAGCGGAACAAGCAATCCATTAAAAGAGTCAAGTAGAAAATAAACTCTACTATCTTTTATGATTTAAAAAATTTTTCAACACTGTGATCGCTGAGACTCAGCTTAATAAAATAATTCACATCATCGAATCACCCCTGCACTACGGCCAAGGATATTCGTATATTCATTAATGGTCATGATCATGCCAACAACTGTCCATCAATGCACTACGGGCCAATGAGGACTTTTACCACATCATTTGTAACATTACGGTCATGATTACACCGAATAATCCCTGGTCATAATCATACCAAGTCCATCTATGCACTACAGGCCACAGATGACTTTCAACAGAATATAAACATGAGGATGATGACAATGATATAAGAATTCAATAAAACAAGTTCAAGAATTAATTTATCCAAGAATTAACAACGTCCAAATTGTCAACATGATACTGCATTGTGGAGTAAAATTCAAGAATACTTAGAAGAATATTTTCATGAAAAGATACTGGATGAAACACAATTATCAAGGATATTCCACAAATTTCATGGAGTATAGAAGTCAAAACTTAACCAACTGAGTATAATAAAGAATAGAATAACAAAAGAAATCACCATGCATGCGATAGACCGCACAGACAGGTTATTCCAACAGAATAATAAATAATGGAACCAGGTCCGGCGTAAACGCACAGACAGGATATTCCGACAGAATAATAAATAATGGAACCAGGTCCGGTGTAAACACACAGACAGGATATTCCAACAGAATAATAACAAGACGGAACCAGGTCCGGTGAATAACACACAGACAGGATGTTCCAACAGAATAATAATAAAAACGGAACCAGGTCCGGTGTAAAACACACAGACAGGATGTTCCAATAGAATAATAGAAGAATATCACCAAGTATAGGGTAGACCGCGTATACTGGTTATTCCAACAGAATAATAAAGAATGGAATAACAGAAGTTCTCTTCATGAATAAGAAAGAATAACACCCCTTACCTTAAAAGAACTGGATATTGGAAAAGTGAAGTAGCAGAATACTTTTATTCTCTCTCTCTTATTCTCTCTATACTTTCTCTCTCTATAGCTTGAATGAATTCGTGAAAAATAATGAAGCCCTAGGCCTCTATTTATAGAAAAACTGAGGGTGGCTCTTGGTCTTAACGAAGGGTCAAATGACTCTTGGTCTTAACGAAGGGTCAAATGACTCTTGGTAATATTGAAGGGACAACTACTATTGACGAAAGCAATTACTATTGACCAAGGTAAATACTATTGACGAAGGTAATTACTATTGACCAAGGTAAATACTATTGACGAAGGTAATAACTATTGACCAAGGTAAATACTATTAACCAAGGTAAATACTATTGACGACGGTAATTACTATTGACCAAGGTAAATACTATTGACGACGGTAATTACTATTGACGAAGAGACTCTTAGATGATGACATATGGCCCCCCATAAAAATAACCAAACTTACCACAACGTCTCAATTATTGATTTAATAATATAACATACTATACAGATGATACTATGACAATAATTTAAGAGATATGATACAGCAATTACTGTAGCAATAATTGAGTATAGCTGAGTAACTTCTCACGTAAGCATCAATAATCAATACCGTGTGCTACTATGCAACCACGCGTATTACTGTACTTTTACTACCGGGTAGTTCAACAGTTTTAACGGTTTTAACTGTAACACCTCAGCCGTTATTTTTATAGAAATATAATTTTGTCGTTTTCTAACTACGACTATACTTTTGTTGTGGGGTCCACCAATGATTGTGCCGTCGTACGAATATTCCCCGACAAAAAGAATATTCCCCGACCAAACGAATATTTTAAAACAACTTGCTTACTTTGCAAAATTTATAAATATTACCCACAACTATAACATTATATCAAATTAACTCCATAATATTCAAAAATGATATTTATAGAAAATTCATCTTTATTTATAAAAGTTGGGGTCTTACAGCATTAAAATAAATTCTTATATAGAATTATTTTAATAAAGAAAGGATATTATTATAATATCTTAAAAAAGTAAATAAATTCTTAATTGAATTTAAGTTAATGAGGTAAGGATATTATATTTACTATAATATCCTGTATAGGCAAATAATAGTATTTGCATGGAAAATTACGTGTAACATATTTATTTTGCAATTATAAAATAAATATGTAATAAAAGCGTATTATGTTATGTTTTATTTTGGGAATATATCATTTATATATTAAGATGGGTTATATAAATTATATGATTCTTTATGGGTAAAATATTTTATGTGGGTAAGTTAGTAACTTAATAAATGTAAATCTAGTTACTAACTATTGGGTAATTTATTTATTTAATAAAAGTGTTATAAGAATAATTGGGTAAATTAATTAATTAAACAAATGTGTTAATTCCTAATTACCCAAGTTATTATTGCAAGCCATTCTATTTCTTCCTCTAGTTGTGAATGAGAAGGAGGAGGAGACTAGCCTACTCAAAATTGAGCTTGGGCAACAAGTATTTTGAATTACAAGATAGGAAAATTCTATTCCACATTCTCTCACATAAGCGTGACCATCTCTCTCTCTCTCATTCCTTGGAAATTTTGAAATTTTCCAACATGAAGAAGTGAAGAAACCATGAGTTGGAGAGAGCATAGCCAAATTGGAATCAAAGATTTAGTTAAATTAGAAAAGCACAAGCTTGGATTTAAGAGGAAAGCATAAGGTATAATCCTTATTTGAGTTTAATTGAAATTCATGTAAGCATGTAAGTATATTGCTAGACTTTAGTTTTGAAAGTTTAGTGGTTATAATGAAAATTTAAATGATGTTTCCTTTTAATGAATCAATTTTATATATATATATATATATATATATATATATATATATATATATATATATATATATATGTCATTAGAATTTATCTTGAATCAAAAGATAAAAAATTGAATTTCGATAGTAAGCTTTTAGTTTACTAAGTTATGTTTTTGACTTGGATTGTTTATGGAATGATGAATTTAGAAACTTGATGGCTAGGATTGATTGTGTGGAGCTATAAGGAATACCCACAATAAAATCTTCAAGAAATCGAATAGAAGCAATAACGCACACAATTCGTTAATTGGCCATAAAGAACAAACACGGAAAAAAAATATGAAATTTAATAAAGCCAATACTTTAGATAAGTTTTATTATGTAAATTAAGGCTTTGTTGTAAAGTGAATTGGGTTAGAATGGAACAAGTCGACTTTTGAATGAAAATCGCAACGTTGAAAAATTAGTGTAAACAATCATTTTGAACACACTGTTTGGACAGCTTAAAATACCCAAATCTCAGTGGTAATATTTTTTAAAAATATTTTGATATGCCAAGTATAACATATCCAAATTTGGGCTTAATCCGATTAACGAACATCGTGTACGAAAATCGCAAAGTACTTAATTTGATAACGCACCAGTAGAGCAACACAATAGCTGGAGCTGGTGCGGCCGCGCAGGCTACCAGGTTGCGCCGTGTTGTGCTGCGCGGCTGGGCAGATTGCTTGACATCCATTTTGAGCACTGTTTTGATTAGTTTCCGTGATATGTTTTCGCGGTTTGAAATTTTTCTAAAATATTATGACACGAGGTTTATAATATGTAAAAAAATTAGTTGTAATCCAATTAATGGTTTGGAAATTAAAAATAGGCGAATAGGCATGTCAGAACTTAAAATTTAAGAGACGTCGAGCGTCGGCGCGCCGAGTGATTTTGACGTTCGATGTTCCGAAGCGTGTTTGGGTGAAAGATTAAGTCATAATAAATCTAATGAAGTCTTGCGGGGCAAGTTTTGACTGTAAGAGTTATTTTATGCCATGAAACTTTCTGTAGGGCATAAATTAAGCAATAAAATTATGTAATTTACATATTAAAGCGAAATAAAACCTAAGGTTGTCTAAAAAATTATTTTTGCTGCAACGAAGGGCGAGAAACCTTTAAAATTTTGTATTAATCATAAAAATAATATTTTGAGGTTTTCGATATTCAAAATGAGTTTTTGAGCTGAGATTTATGTAACGGAGTATATATAAAGCAAAAATGTGAATATTCGTAAAACGAAAAATGAAGCGAATGTGCCAGCGGAATAAGATATTTATGTATGAGACAATATAATAAGTTAACTCATGTACTATTGAAAAAGTAAAAGATTATATAAAGAAAAGAAATAATATAGTAAGCTATGTTTTATTATAAAAGCTATATATTAGCTATTTAAATTCTGAATTTTACGAATAAAGGTAAAAGATATTTCTAAAATGGAATATGAATGGTTTAATCTTCACGATGTGAAATAGTTATTTATTAGAAATGTGAGGGACCTTTATTTGACATAAAAAGGTTAAAACGAATTAAGTTTCTAAATAAACTAATATTCGTTTTGAGTTAGAATAAATAATATTAGTTTGTATTAAACTAATAATTATTATTGATGAAGATACATGCATGTTTTGTAACATATTTAATTATCTATTATGGTTGTGCATGTAAATATAATTATGTAGGAATATTGGAGTAATGCTATATTAAATTTTTGAGGTAATCTCCAATCAAGGAAAAAATTTCAGTTCTGTTATGTTTGTGGATTATATGTGATTATGTAATGAATTACATACCATGCTTTATGAATTGTTAAGGTCAAAATATGACTAAGTCGATTAGGTTATGAAACACAAATTAGATGTGATATGTGATAACACATGTTGTATAATGTAACTTGCTAATTAGAAATGTATAATACAAGAATTTATGCATTACAAAGAATTATTGATGCGTGTAGAATATTCATAGTAAGAAAATATGTTGCATGTGGTGAATATATAATTGTGTGCTATGTGAAACATGATAGACTGTTAAATTTACTGGGCTGTCGAGCTCAATCTTGCAAACACAAACTTTTTGCAAGTTAATGATGTTATGCAATATAATTTGCTATGCGGATGATGAAAGATGAATGATGTACAAAATGAATACATTATCTTGAGTTAGAAATGATATAAAGATATGATGTATAGTTCTGATATATGTAACTAACATATATGTATAGTTTAAAATTTTTAATAAGGAATATTTGTTTTACATGTATTGCAATGAATATTTTATAAAAATAAAGTGATATAGTGACATTACTATCTAAAACAGATATTAAATATTGAGACTTGAAGCTCTTAATACATTTACTTAGATTGAGTAGATCATATAATAAATATGAATTCAATATAAAGTAGATTTGAGATTTAGGGAATGAATGAATAGCAGAAATATATTAAAAAAAACTTATTCTGTATTTTTAGTTATTTTAACATTAAATAATGTTTTAAAAGTAAGAACAAGATAGTATTAACGCACAAGATTTTGGGGGCGTTACAGCAACGTAGAACCATTCTCTGCAGTTCGTTTTCTTACTCTTTTTCTTAACCAAAAATCCCATATCTTTAATTTAAGAACCAAATTAACCAATTTCAATTGCCACAGAACCACTAAACATAGCATAACACAACTATAGTGTGATTTTTATATTATAGAAACTATAACAGCCCACTTTTAAGGATGAATTCCATGTTCAAGCTTTATTTTACTGCTTTGACAAACAATACGAAATCACACACCATAAATTCGTTTTTCTACCTTTTGATTCATTCAAGTTGTAATGTTTTCGTATTTTAGAGTAGTATAATATATATATCCATCAATTCCAGATTTAAACATATACCCACCAACAATTTGATCTCTAAAACAGACCCAAAATATTTAAGTAAAACCAAAATTCCAATTCTTCTTCTTAACATAAACAAATTTGATTACTTCAAGTTCAATTATAGATGATATAAAATAGATTACACACACCCATTAACATATATATACAACATCTCAACAAATCATCCAACAAAATCCAATTATAGTGAAGTATTTTAGGAAATAAAACTAAGAAACTTTAAAATTAGATTGTTTACCTTTGATTCCTGTTTGGACTTAGTTAGATGATGAGAATTGCTTGATTACTATTCTCCTTCCTTCTTTGATTTCTCAGAATTTCTTCTCAACTCACAGAGAATTCCTTCTCTCTTAAACTCTCTCTATTTTACTCTGTTATCAGACTTTGCAAATAATGAGCATGGTATAGAATTAAACTGAAGGATGGTTTACTGTGGTTCATCAATTAAACAAAGGAAAGGTTTCAGCAGTTGTAAAATATAAAGGGTCTTAGGTCCTTGTTTTGTTAGCACAACCTAAACTCCCTTTAATTTATTTTTATATGACTCTTATAATATAATAAACCAAATGTCACACTTTACTTAATTTCCTTAACCAATAAAATTACAATTTTATTTAACAAATCTTTAATCCTCTAATTTAATTAAATTAGAATTTTACCATCACATTAGTGTAATAAAATACGCACTAACTATAAAATCTTTTAAAATAAATTTAATCAATATTATCACCCTTAAATAAATTAATCTATAATAATTTTCATCAAACATTTATTTTATTTAATAAATAATCTAATGAAAATATTTATTTTATTCAATAAATATTTTTAATCATTTATAAAAATTCACAATCGTTACACTATCAACCAAGCTCAATATAACATATATATCACACGTATACAACTTGTAAATGGAAAGATATTACTTGACAACAGGGTCTGTGACGCCCCCAAATTCAGACACTCATATCTCAAATTCGGCACATCACGTGCTAATTCTAATAATAAATCAAAATCTCACACAACGAAATAATAGAATAATTTACATTGTTATAACACAAATATTCTTGTCCCAAAGTCTCGTAACCGTTACTACAACATTACATAACTTAAATTTAAACATAACTTAGTACATCATAATACATAAGTCTTAATAGAACATGATAATATTAAATTCATAGCGCAAAGTATAAAAGTTATTCTGTAGCCTTGCCCTTACCCTTGTCCTTGCCCGATGGTTCACCACGTTCTACCTTAACTAAAAGTTTTAAGGAAAGCAAGAATGAGCAGCAAATTTTCCCAGCAAGTGTAGACATTCGAAATTTTTTGCATTCATGTTACTAACATTGCAGGAGGGCAGAATAGTCTTTCAGAGATAACCCTGGATGTCAGCTCAGTTTCAGTCCGGGAGACAACACCGGGATACTCAGTTTGCCATCTCGGAGATAACCCCGAGATATTCAGTCCAGTCCCGGAGACAACCCTGGGATACTCAGTTTCAACCTTGGAGACAACCCCGACGAATGCAGTTCTAATTCCGGAGACAACCCCGGAATCCTTAGTTCCATCTCGGAGACAACCCCGAGATATTCATTTCTAATCCCGGAGATAACCCAGGGAGATACAATTCAAACCTCGGAGACAACCCCGAGGCAAGCAATTGCAGTTCTGGAGGTAACCTCAGAAATGCTTATTTCAAACCTCTGCGATCAGCTTCAACACTCGGTGATAGCCCCGAGGCACTTAGCTCCAAACCCGGAGATAACCTCGGGAGGATAGGCATTCAACACTTGTAGCAACCCAATCTCGAGATAACCCTGAGCAACGACTGCTAAATCAGTCCAAAATCGGAGATAACCCCAGTCAGGGATAAAATCGTCATTTTGCCACCTCAATCCCACATTCGCGCCGTCTCAACATACATTACACACAGAAATGTCTTACAAGAACCAATAGCTCCAATCCCGAGTGACAACTACTTAAAGACAACACACTGGATATAATTTGAAGCTTAAAGACCTGGGCATGGTCCCATCTTCCCGACTTCGTACAACCTCTTATTCCATGTCATTGCGTAGCTCTCGACAATAACATCCCGTAAAAGGTCTTATACAGCTCGATCGAATGCCCGAATTGAAGTTCTGAAAGTTCGAACGAACGTCACGTTACACGCGTGCACATACTTCGAGACGGCGAGACTCGCGGAGCCCGTGGCACCCCGGGCAACCGCAGGTGCATCTACGGCTGCCGTAGGTACACCTGCGACTCCCCCCTTCTATAAATAGAGGGCTTAGGGCAACCATTTTAAAAGAAGAAAAGGCGAGAAAGCCCTATCCAATTTACACTGTACACGCTATAAACTGAGTGTTTTCTCATTTCAAACACTTGTGAGCTTATATTTGGCTACTTTTTACTTGCGGGAGCCGAGTGTTCATCAATTTAAAGCTATTAAAGTCTTCTTTGGCAGTCCACTATAAGCATTCTTACATTATTTAAAGCCTTTTCTCCACTTCTTGCACACACAGTTATTCACGTAGAGAGTCGTGTTGTGTGCGTATGCCCGGACTTCGGTCCGTGGCTATATATATATATATATATATATATATATATATATATATATATATATAAATTTATACTAACATCATCGAGTTATGCCTCGATTGAGCCTAGATTTATATCTAGAGCGGTTATTGCTGTTGTATATATATACATATATATAAACTGTTGTCGAACTCTGTTCGATGAGCCTGGATTTATATCCGGAGCATTTATTACTTTTATAAATATATACATATAAATACTTATATATATTATTACCATCAAACTCTGTTTGATTGAGCCTGGATTTCGCATCCGATGCGTTTACCACTATATATATATATATATATATATATATATATATATATATATTCTCGAACGCGACATAACAAAACGAGCCTGGATCGATATATATATCCAGTGTGTTTATCGCTTTTACACACACACACACACACACACACACACACACACACACACATATATATATATATATATATATATATATATATATATATATATATATTTAGTCCCGCCTAGAGGTTATTTCGTGGCG
Source organism: Panax notoginseng (assembly GCA_016801055.1). Classification (NCBI taxonomy): domain Eukaryota; kingdom Viridiplantae; phylum Streptophyta; class Magnoliopsida; order Apiales; family Araliaceae; genus Panax; species Panax notoginseng. The sequence goes on along the minus strand of CM029016.1, from coordinate 80,112,028 downwards.
GTTGATTGCTTTTATTGCTTTATTTATACTTCGTCCCACCTGGAGTTCACTTCGTTGCAGTTGATTACTTTTACTGCTTTCTTTACATTTTTGATCCCCCATGGAGATGCTTCGTGGTGGTTGATCATTTATATATATATATATATATATATATATATATATATATACAACTTTTATATATTTATATTTTTTCAATCCCCCATGGAGGTTCTTGTGGTGGTTGATTGTCTGTATATATATATATATATATATATATATATATATATATATATATATATATATATATTTACAGCTATTATATATATAACTGTTTACAGCTTTCATACAAACTGCTACATCATGTGAGCCTAGGAATCAAGTGATCACAAATTCAGTCTCTTGAATCTAGATTCGGTTCCCGCGATGGATATTTTCAGCTGTACATGGCTTGTAAATTACTCAGGGTGTTTGAATTTCCTTAGACGGCTCTTATGCCCACAAGGAAATCGGCGCTGCTATATATTTTATTTTCTCGAGGATGCCTCGCATCTCGAAAATAAAAGTAACTAAGCCGAACATTTAATAAAAATGGAAGTATCAAAGGCCTCAATTACTATTGAGCATAAGGGTTTGAAAAACCTCTTTTATAAAACATCATTACTATATCTTGTTAAAAGTGAACTTTTATACAAAATTCAAACCCTTTTTATATATGTGCAAACGAGGCATATCATTACTTCCAAATAATTGCACATTGGCCCACACACACACACACATATTCATATAACAGTTTAATTGAAAAGCGGTGGTCACCGTGGTAACACGGATGTCGGGGGGTGCCTAACACCTTTCCTTCGCATAATCAAGCCCCCAAACCCTAATGAATATCGATTTCACAGACCACTTAAATAGTGTCACATCACTAGGTCAATGTGCAAACCTTTTCTCGGTTGAGTTGGTGCAATCATTTAAAAATACTAACTGGCGAGTCTTACAGTCCAATCATCGACATATACATGTCGGACCTTTTCACAACTTCTTTTTTCAAACAAATCTCACCTAACATGGGAACACCAAAAGACAAGAACAGAAAAGGGATAAATAAAAATCCTGACGTCGACAGGTGGCGACTCTGCTGGGGACTTCCAGTAAGAGGGCTTAAGCCGCTACTATAAACTTTTCAAAACTGTTATTTGATTGCGTGTGAATGTTGCATTTACATTTTAATGAATGTGTGCGAATGCATTTACTTTTTGCACTTAGTGCTTCGCACCATATCTACTTGTGATATTAGTGCTTCACACATGTCATCATTTTCATAAACGGTGAGACACGTTGTATGTGAATGTATGCTGTGTGGTCCCTCCACTAGGAGGCTATCCTGTCGATGTTTGATTATTGAGCTCGTAGGAAGACTAATTCCAACGAGGCTCAGGAAAGGCACCACCCAAAGTTGCTCTAGTTGAAAGACCGAATTAACTTCCCGTCAAGTAAATTGCGATGATTTGGGAACCTTCATGCCGAAAAATCGCGAGAGTAACCTAAGATAGGTCAGCCTCTGATAAACCAAACGCGGAGGAAAGTCTCTTCATACTTTCTATTTCAATTACTTGTAAATTCAAATACTTGTAATTTCACTTCCATGTCCAACTCAATATAATGGAAAATATGAAGGAACATGTGCACATACATTCCCTTTTTATATCAAAACCTGACATGCTATATTGTCATGCAAACAGCTAACATCCGTTTTGCAGGATAATACTCCTAAAACGAATACATCACATAGCATGTAAGCATTTCCACATTCCCTAAGACTAAACTACGTAAGTCTTTTTGTAGGGAAACAATCGGGCCTGTTACCCGATCAAAATCCAAAAAGGCAACAAGCCTACAGCCAAACATGGCATCATCTGGCCAGTCTAATCCTACTCCTATTTCCTGTGAGGAATTCGAAGGATTAAGCCACCAAATTACAGAGTTGGTTGTTCTGCTGAAAGAACTACATCAGTCTACTCAGGGTCCCCGAATGTCCATACATACAGAATCCTCTGCACATTGAGGAACTTAGGGACCGGATAAAGAAATTCCCACACCTGAGTTGGACACAACCAACAAAAATCCTGAAAACACCCATCTCAGAGAAGATTTAGACACCAGTGATATCAGGAAAAAGGTCCTACAGATGGAAGAGACCATTCGGTCTATCAAAGGGATTGGAGCACATGAGAGTGTTTCATATACAGACCTTTGTATATTCCACGGTGTGCATTATCCAGAGAAATTCAAGACTCTCGACTTTGAAAAGTACGATGGGTTGGGAGATCCTTACACACATTTGAAAGTCTTCATTGGATAACTCAGATCTTATGCTGACGATGAGAAGCTTAGAATGCAGCTGTTTCAAAAGAGTCTGACTAGTGAAGCTAGATCATGGTATACCAGATTAGACAATTCCAAGATTCATAGTTGGGAAGAGCTAGCACATGCTTTTCTCAGCCAATATAGTTTCCATACTCAGATGGCTCCTGACCGGTACCAAATTACTAAAGTTAAGAAATAAACCAATGAATCTTTCAGAGAGTATGCTCAAAGGTGGAGGCGCCTTGTTGCTCAAGTTGTTCCCTCTATGACTGAGTCTGAGATGGTGATGACCTTCATAAAGATACAAGAGGCTCCCTTCTACGAGAGAGTACTAGCTGGCATTGGCAAACCATTCTCCAAAATGATCAAACATAGAGAAATGGCTGAGATGGGTTTAAAATCAGGAAAGATTCAAGACCTAGCCACTCTGAAAGCTGTTGCTGAGCACATCCACTCCGAAAATTATGGAAACAACCCCCGGAGGGTCCGTAAGAAGAAAGAGAAGGATGTTTCCTTAATACTACAAGGTCAGAAAGGCAGTCAGAATATACCTATCTAGAGGAGAAATTACTCCTCCTTTCAAGAGCAGTCTTCAAACCCTCCATTACCAAAGAATAGAGAAGTCAAACGCACTTGAGTGTTCACACCTTTAGGGGACTCACTCGAGAACATTCTCAATCTTCTGACAACTCAGAAGAAAATTACCCATCTTCTTCCACCGACCAACCCAAATAGAAATGGTTTCAATGCTAGCCAGAAATGTGCTTATCATGCTGGAGCTCCAGGTCATGATACTCAGGATTGCTGGACCTTGAAACACAAGATCCAGGATTTGATTGATAACGGTGAGATCGTGGTAGCTAAACCCGACCAACCCCATGTGCAAGACAACCCTCTTCCTCAACACAAAGAAGAAGAGGTTAACATGATTAATTGGAGTAATGGACATACTTCCCATTCCATTGGTGGATCTTCCCAAACTAGCGAGGATAGTGCTGACAAGTGGGACTATGCAAAGTTCCAGTTTATAATGGAACAAAAAATGAATGCTCTGCGTGAGCAAGTTAACCAATTGGCAGAACTGGTGGTCCATCAGCACCAAGTCACACATCAATTATTCAGCCAGGAGCATGCTAGCCTCCTTCCTTGTGTTACAAATACTCCACTGCGTACTCCAGAAAATGAAACACTGGAGGATAAAATTGCAAAAAGAGCAAATGCCAAAGCCCTTCGGGACTTGGCCAATCAAAGGGAATTTACATACCTAGGCCAACCGATGGAAGAGATATTTTAGATGTTGGTAAATGAAGGAAGAATCACAGCTCTGCTACCTCTAATCAGCCCGCGTTTAAGACGATTTGATTTTAATGGAGTGTGCCAATACCCCTCCCACTCTCGTGGTCACAACACTGAAGAATGTTGGGTACTCCGCTACCTTATTCAAAATTTAATTGGCAGCGGTGTCCTGCAGTTGGCAGACAATAACACTGTTTTACTGGAGAGTGGGGACGCATTTCCTACAAAGTGGAAGGAAGTCATAGCACTCATATCTTCTGAGAAAGATTCAGCTACCCCCTCACATACAATTCAACCTATTCAACTCAAGGGTCTTAAAACTCCTTTGAAAGTGGCAGAGCCAGAGCCAATCATCATACCATTCAGACCATAATATTCTGTTGTCAGCCTACAGAAAGTTCTATGGAATTATGGAGAGGTTAAAGGATCCACATCCCACACAACTGCTATAGTGTCGAAAGAGAATACACTGTATCTTCCCCAACGGGTGATAAAGTCTACCATCAAGTCAAAGGGGAAAGTGCACATGGAGAAAATTTAAGAATTCCTCCGTACTATAGGACATAATGAAGCCAAGGTGATTTCAAGCTTAAAAGAAGCTCCACAACAAATTTCCATTCTGGACTTGGTTTTCTCTTCTGAAGATCACAGGAAGGTCTTGCTCAGGGTTTTGAAAGAAGCCCAATTGCCTAAGTCAGTAGATGTTGAAAAATTCTAGCATCTGGTGGATCACATTTTTAACAACAATGTGATATCTTTCACTGATGACGATATACCTCCCGAAGGGACGGGCCATTGTAAGTCATTGCACAAAGTGATAATGTCCTCCGGATACGTGGTTGCAGGAGTATTGATTGATGGAGGGTCCTCCTTGAATATATTCCCTTATGCCACCTTGGAGAAGATGAATATCAATATCAACATAATTCGAAGAAGCCATACAATTATCAAAGCTTTCGATGGATCCCGACAAAATGCTGTCGGGGAGATTGAACTACCTGTGGAGATTGGTCCACACACATTCTGTGTATCCTTTCATGTGCTCATAATAGCTACAAGATACAACCTGCTCTTAGGGAGACCGTGGATTCATATGGCTGAAGCCGTCCCATCCACCCTTCATCAGCAGCTCAAATACATCATCAACATTAGCCTAGTCACTGTTAATGCTGAGCCAGAATGTCCTGTACAAGGTGACATCCCACTCAACAGTTTCAATGCAGAAGGTGACCCTATCATCTTCCATGCCCTGGAGGTGAGCAACACTTACTACCATCCCATTAGGGCGCTACCTCAGATACCCAGAGTTTTCTCCGAGGTAATGTCGGCAAGCCAAGAGATGATTTCTTTGGGCTATCAACCTGGACAAAGGTTGGGCAAAGACCATCAGGGTCTCAAGCGCCCAATTCAAGTTCCCAGTCAAATAGGGATAGCCCGACTCGGCTATACTGCCAGTACCAGTAATAGGAATCCTCATAAGCACAAACATGTTCTTCATCCTCAGCCACACTGTGATTACTCAAACCTGTAGAGGTTGAGCCTATACAAACTTCAGTAAAGGTTCCTGCACATGTAATAACTATGTTATTTCCTAAGCCGATACCGGTCAAAGGGAAAGAAGTCTTGATACCAGATCCAGAGGTAGAGGAAAAGGACCGGGGGCATAAGCAGGACATTTCTAGACGCTTATCAAACATACGCATCATAGTCCACACTGACAGTATAAACAGAATTACCCCAGATGATGATTACCCAGATATCATGGTCATCATTCGGAAGAAGGAGGACAATAACAGCCCCTTCATCACTGTTGTCCACCAGGAATTCACCCTCGATAATTGGAGCATCACTCCTTACATTTGTCGATAAGGGTAAAAAGGACAAAAACTCCCTCTGCCCTGTAGATAGCAATAACTGCTTACTTTTATGTACTGTATTAGCAATCATTTTGTCATTACATGCTAACACTTTGTACGATTAAATAGTTTCATATATTAAGTGAAAGCATTTTATTTCAGGACTCTAAAGTTAGATGTGCCAAAACTTGCTGATGAGGTGCCTATTCTCCACGAGGACTGTAACTTTTATGTGAAGTTGGACTCAGACATGATGGAAATATAAGAGGACTATGGGATACCTCAGGAGATCAAAGAATGGGTCGAAGACAAACCCAAACCCAACCTTGATCACACCACTTCATTCAATCTTGGAACCTTAGAAAGCCCTAAACTAATCCAGATTGGTACGGAACTTACTTCAAACCAAAGGACTGACATGGTTACACTATTAACCCAATTCCAGGATGTGTTTACGTGGTCTCATGAAGGCATGGTGGGTTTGCCCACTGACATAGTCATTCATCGCCTTCCCATTAAAGAAGGATTCAAGCCACTCAGGCATTTAAAACCTGAATGGAGTTTAAAAAAGAAATTGTTAAACAATTTCAAGCCGGCATCATCATGGTGTCAACATACCCTGAGTGGCTATCTAATATAATCCCCGTGTCCAAACCGGGAGGGAAGGTATGAGTTTGCGTGGATTACCGGGATCTGAATAAAGCTTGCCTTAAAGATAGCTTTCATGTGCCATTTATCCACATTCTCATTGACAATACTGCTCAATATGGCATGTACTATTTTGCTGATTGCTTCGCGGGGTACCATCAATTCATGGTTGCTGAAGAGGATCGTGAGAAAACTGCATTCATCACGCCTTGGGGAACCTTTTGCTATAGACGGTTGTCATTTGTCCTCATCAATGCCGGAGCTACCTACCTGCGAGCCATGATGGCTCTTTTCCACGATTTAATGCACAAGGAGATAGAGATCTATATGGATGACATCATTGTTAAGTCCCGAAGAGAGGAAGACCACTTAAACCATCTCGGAAAGCTTTTCAACAGGTTGCGTAAGTACAACTTGAAGTTGAATCCAGCCAAGTGCGCCTTTGGCGTTAAATCTGGCAAGTTGCTAGGTTTCCAAGTCAGCCACAAAGGGATTGAGCTAGATCCCACCAAAATCTAGGCCATTACGAAAATGCCCATTCCTCAGACAGAGAAAGAAATACGGAGATTTTTGGGAAGAATCAACTTCATTAACAGATTCATATCCCAACTTACAACAATCTGTGAGCCTATATTCAAGTTATTAAAGAAAAACTCCTCCATGACATGGACTGGTGAGTGCCAGAAAGCCTTCCTTACAATCAAAGAACAGCTAGTCAACACTCCTATTTTGGTACCACCCAGGGATGATGTTCCCCTGTTCATGTACCTATCCATTAATGACAATGCCATGGGCTGCATGCTGGGACAGAAAGACGATAGAGGCCAAGAGCAAGCTATCTACTACCTCAGCAAAAGATTCAGCAGTAGTGAACACAAGTACACTATAATTGAGAAAACATATTGTGCTTTATCATGGGCTTCCATGAGGTTACAACATTACCTCCATGGTCACATAACCCATCTCATATACCGTGTGGATCCTCTCAAGTACGTGTTCAGTAAACCCATGCTAATTTACCGACTATTCAGATGGCAGTTAATTCTACAATAATTTGACATCGTCTACGTGACGCAAAAGTCTACCAAAGGTCAAGGAATTGCGGATCAATTGGCTGCCGCACCTTCAGGGGATTTACAACCCTTGGAAGCGTACTTCCCCGATGAAGGGGTAATGACAGTTCAGCAACACCATCAATACGATGCACGCCAAACATGGAAGATGTATTTTGATTGAGCTGTAAACATGGAAGGTTTTGGAGCTGGAGCAGTTCTAGTATCCGTTACGGGGGAGCAGTATCCCATCACCGTCAAATTACAGTTTGCCAACACAAACAACACATCTGAGTATAAAGGTTGTATCATGGGGCTAAAACTTGCTCAATTAATGGGCATCAGACAGTTAACTGTCTTTTGATATTCTGAATTGGTAATCAGACAAAACACATGAATCTATCACCCCAAAGGTCTACATTTGCTGCCTTACCATCGACAGGGTCTACAGATGACTTTGGAGTTTGAAGAAATATCATTCCTCCACATTCCTCGGAATAGGAATGATTTTACGGATGCGCTAGCAACCTTGGCTTCTTTGATCAACATACCTGACAATGAAGACATGCCAACCATCACATTTGCCGGATAAAAGGCTCCAGCTTATGGGAATTACGTTAGAGAAGAATCGGATGGGCTACCACCCATCCAACACCCTTGGTATCAGCATATCAAGGAGTACTTACGAGATGGATCTACACCCGCTGAGGTAAGTCCGACTGAAAGAAAGCGGATCCATCGAATGACTATGAAATTCTACTTGAGCGGAGACGCACTCTACAAAAGAGATGCAGGACTAGGTCTCCTCAGATGTCTGGACAAGGACCAAGCTCAGAGGCTCTTGGATGAAATCCATGGTGGAGTTTGTGGCCCCCACATAAGCGACCCCCTACTTGTTAAGAATATCCTCAGAACAAGGCATTACTTGCTCTCTCTCAAGGCTGACTGTGATGATCACATCAAGAGATGTTACCAATGCCAAATTCATGGGAATGCTATCCACGCCCCTCCAAGGGAGCTCCACAATGTGAGTTCACCATGGCCCTTCTCAATGTGAGGAATGGATGTTATCGGGCCCATCGAGCCCAAAGCCAGTAATAGGCATCAGTTTATCTTCACCACGATCGACTACTTCACCAAGTGGGTAGAAGCAGCCTCCTTCCCCAGGGTTACCAAAGAAGTCATCATTGCTTTCATCAGAAATAATGTCATTTATCGACATGGACAACCAGAGGTAATTGTATCAGACAATGCTAAGAACCTCAACAACAAAATGATGAAGGATTTATGCAGTAAATTCCACATCAAACATCTCAACTTCGTCATCTACCATCCAAAGATGAATGGTTCTGTTGAAATGGCTAAAAAAAATATCAAAAAGATCATGCAAAAGATGTCTGCCAATCACAAAGGATGGCCTGACTTATTGCCTCTGACTCTCTTAGCCTACAGAACATCAATGTGCACTTCCACTGGAGCAACCCCCTACTTATTAACCTATGGGATGGAAGTAATGATCCCCGTAGAGGTGGAAATGGAATCCCTCAGAGTATTGATAGACGCTCAGCTAGATGAAGACCAATGGTTGCAAGACATGTATTACCAATTGTCTCTAATAGACGAAAGGTGAATTGATGCTATTGTCCATGGTCAATTATACCAATAAAGGAATGCCAGATCCTATAATAGAAAAGTCTTGCTACGGAAGTTCAAACAACACGACTTGGTTTTGAAGAAGATCATTGACAACCAAGATTAGTTTAAAGGAAAATTCACCCCGAACTGGGAAGGCCCGTTTATTGTCAACGACGTATTGACAGGAGGTGCTCTCCGATTGCAGGAAATGGACGGTGATGAATTTTCACAGCTCATCAACTCGGACACCGTGAAATGGTACTATGTCTGAGGTTACCATCAAGCAAACATCTTGGTTTTGGATCACCAGATCCCTAGTTATTTCAGGTTTTCTAACCCTTCACTACATACAACCTTTCGTCATGCTCATTTTCCCTATCAGGAACAAACACACTTTTCCAACCAGCAGCCTGATTCCGGATCAGTAGATCCTTCACACAACATTGCCTTCAAAACTTCTAACACCCGCAGTTTTGCCCCATCAGGGATTAAAACTTTTCACACCTGCAGTTTATCCTGTATGTGGGATCAAACTTTACCCCTTGCAGTTTGTCCAGAATATTGGATCAAACTTTTCATTGGCTTCAAATCGCCCTGCACATGGGGCGAACTACGCCGACCTGATCTCCTTGATACTCTCCTTGATACACAGGAGTACGTAGGTAGCCATTTTATATGGTCAAGTCATAATAAAATAAAAGCAACAAAAACATTTCTACACCCTTCTCACTATAAAACTAAAAACATTTTTGCACCATTTTTCCACAAACAGCGTTGAACCGCTTACACCAGGTTCGAACTACGTAGACCTGATCTCCTCTTCAATAGGAGTACGTAGGTACCCAATCATGGTTCGATCTTACCCCCTACCAAAATACAAAAACTTGTCAACGGTGCTGAGATCATCATTCAATCCACCACATTTCATCGGCTTCAGACCAAAGGGATGGAACTACCTGACCTCCCCATGTAAACGGGAGAATAGGCGACCATCTAAGCTGCGGTTGATTTCTCAAAGAGAGACACCAATCCGTAAGAGATGGAACTAACTGGGCTCCCCCATACAAAGGAGTACTGGCGACCATCTGTGGTGCGATCAACCTCAGAGAGGAAAGCCACACTCCTCTCCATATCTACATACAAAAACCAGTCCCAAGACACCAAAGATGGTAGGGAATACACACAAATCAATGATCCATTCTGAAAGATCCTAAGACATCTCAATGTCCATCCATCAAGGAGGAATTTAGAATACATCGAGATCACAAGCCCCGAAGAAATAGGCAAATATCAAGCAAGTAGCAATGCACAACTGAAAGGGAAGTGAATCAAAATATATTTCCCTATCATATATAATGTTATTTGATATATATAATATGAAATTTACATGACAAAATGGGTAAGCTAGTCTGTGCAGAAAAATACAATCCCATCTACAAGTCAGTGTATATATGAGCTATCAAGCCTAACATGGCATCCCTCTCAGAAGAGGGAGGTAGCGTTGTGATCTCCTGAACAAGGGTCTCTACGCGAGCTAACAGATCTATAAACATCTGCATGGTGACACTGTGCTCATCAATATACGTACTCATCTCTGCAATGATGCCAGTAGTAAGGGACCTCACTATGGTACTTTCTGTAACGGCTACATCCCGGGCAGATATAGCGCTATCCCGCTCCATAATTACTGCATCTCTGGCTGATCTGGCCTCATCTCGCTCAATGATAGCGGCATCTCTATGAGCTAATGCCTCATCTCTCTCTACAAGAATAATGTCTCTCTCATGAAGAGCTGTCAACATCAAGACCCTAGCTTGATCTCTCTCGAAGGTCATCATATGAAGACTCTACTCTAAGTAATGTGCTGAATGCTAAATCACAGTAGCACTCGTACTGGGAGAATCTACAAGAGCTGCTGGAAACCTAGTGAATGGCTCCTCCTCGGTGTGAGAATCAATGTCCTCCATGGGCTCTCCACCATCTGAATCAATCCTCGGCACTGTGGATACTACCGCAGCCGATGAAGTCTATGTCTCCATCCACGCGGAATACTCTATCGAACAGCTCAGATGGCTAATAGAAAACTCAGCACGCTTACGCTGATCTCAACAGGCATACACCCTAGATCTGTCCTCTGCTGACAAATGACGAGAAGCTAAACGCTGACCTAATGCCCCCTCAAAAGGATGGAAGTCCTAAAACTGGTCAAACTGTGACATCACAGCCAGTGGGTGGTAGGTAGTCATGCCCCTCAAACCAGCCAGAGGGAGATAATCTATGCCAGGGGCATGAGTAATAAAACTGTAAGGTGAACTGAGCCATGTACATGGCAGAATGTCAAATGGATCTCGAATCCCTACCAAGAATACCAACCAGGATACAACATGTACACACTCCGCTGGCTGAAAAGAGTAAGATGTGGATATCTCATGGTAAAAACAATATCCATGCCGTCGAAACGTGCCAATCGGTCTCAAGTGTGCCATGAACCACACGTACAACAAGATCGAGCTGCCTATAAATACCCATGTAGGGTAGGTGTGGCAAAACGTGGCTGATCTCAACGTCTCCGCCACAATCATCGAAATAATGGTATGACCCTCCCTGAGAGCTCTCACTGCCCTAATAAACCGATGTCCAGCTCATTCATATATCGTGGCATGTATACATACTCCACTACACACATCACGAGTACATCTACTATGATAATCCAGGATTTTGAATAATTCAAATTTTATGAATAATTTTTTTATTATTATATAATATTGATATTGACTATCAATATTGTGCTAAGTATCTGTGATACGAGTCTAGAGAATGAGTCAATTTGTGTATTAACTGAGAAAATAAGAGTAGAGTTGTGCTTAATAGAGAATAGAAACCCTAATCCTAAGTCCGGATAGTGATTCGATAGAAAATCACAATTATAATAAAAGTAACTGTGAGTACGTGTTTGTACTGTATAGAATTTGTGATTAGTGATTGATCGAATAGGGTATAATATTAGTAAACCCTAATAAGGGATTAAAAACCCTAATCTCAGATTTAGAAATCCTATTGCACAGTTAGGAACCCTAATCGAATGCCAGGAAATCCTAATTTTAAATTCGGGAATCCTAAACTCTAATTACGAAACCTTAATCCTAATTGGAAAGCCTAATGTGATTAGTAAACCTTAATATGATTAGGAAACCCTAATTATAATGTAAAAATATTATTTTTCTATTTAAAACCCTAATTAGAAAATCCTAGAAATTAAAGTTATAAAGCCTAAGGGTTAAACCCTAAGGGTTTGGAAAGTTACTTTTATGCTATTAAAATTACAAGTTTAATGCCCAAATTACCCTTTTTGTATTCTTTATTATGTAACTTGTAAATTTTGCCAAAGTGAGAGTTGTTCACCAACTCTTGACTTAGAATTTGACTTATATCTCAGCCAAACCTGATCCAAATTGCCACCTAACATGTTAGGATTCATTGAATCAAAGATTTAAGTGATAAAGAGAGAAAAAGTTGCCTAAATTGCTCATTTGTTATCTAACTCTCAACTCACTTCTCTCTCACCCAAACCTCTAAAAATACCAAGTGTCTCAGTCCCTAAAACACCCCCTAGAACACCAAGGTCAGTTAAGAAGATTAAAGATCAAAGATTGGACTAGAAAGGTTCAAGCCCTAAACCTACTTTGATCTTGTATGCTTAGTATACGTATGTGTTTATGTGTTTAGAATCATGCTAGAATATGTTTTGAGATGATCTATGATGATCCATCATAGATCTATAGCATCAAATAGCTTTAAAAGTGAAGTTTTTCAAAACTGCCCAAGAACACTAGTAGTGGTCTGACAAGCAAATGTCAGTGGCCCTAGATTCTTCTCTATTTATGCTTTTTGTTGTTATATGTTTTAGATCTGTAGTCTAACATGAGAACTATAATCTGGAAGTGGAATCATAGCTATTCCATGTCCAGATTTTATATTATTCATGGTCAAACCCCATTGACCGAGCATGACCGGGTGATTTTTGGGTAACCCAGAAATCCTAAACCAGTGTCTGACAACGTTTTGCAAAGCTAATATCTGTCAGATGATACGAGTTTTGTTGATGTGTTTGTAACCAATTTGTAGCCTGACATATGTACTTTATATTTATGGCTTTAGAACGTTTAAATAATCAATAGATTGAACGCAACAGGTGGTCAAAGTAGGCCATTCGGCCATGACTTAGAATTTCTGGAAAACCCAGAAACCGGATGAACAAAGCCCTCTGACAGGGTTTGACTGAGCTGAATCTGGAACATGTGATGCACTCGGACTGATCTATTGATGTAAATATGTTCTATGACATGAGTAATACATGTATGGACCAAGAAAACACTTAACTAATGAACAGAACCTAGATTAAATTGAGCTAGAAAGTAGGCACTCGAAACTGCCTGGGTTTCTAGGTTACCCAAAAAGCCCAGGAAGCTCTGATAGCAACTTTAAAGGATCAGATCTTCATGTTATGTTGTGATATGACCCAGATTGTTGGTGATAATTGTAGTGTTACATAAACACTACAAAATCAAAGTCTAAGTTGACCTAGAAACATGATAATCAGAGAATCAAACGTGGTCAAACATGGCATGTTGGTAACTGGCTGTTAGTGTTCTTGAAGCTCAAGAGCATCAACAGCGACGGTACTTGTCGCTATAGCCTACAGCGACGGTTTTGAATATTTTTATTTTCTGAATTTCCGAAAAATGCTTAAAATAGAAAATAAATTCTAAAAATTACAAAAATGATTTTAAAAATTATTTTAAGTTATGAAAAATAACTTTTGATAATTTGGGATATTTTTCATTAATATTTATAATTATTTGAATATTAATTGTATTTAATTTATTTAATTAGTATATTAAATAAATTAGAGAAAAATAATTTTAATATTATAAAATTTATTTTAAATAAGAATAAAGTGTTTAAAAAAATTTGAGTTATAAAATGTAACTTTTAATATTTTTGGAGAATTTTTATTAATAAATTAATATTAATGATATTAGATTTATTTAATTATTATATTAAATAAATGATGAAAAATGATTTTTATTGATTTAAAAATGAGAAAAATAATTTAAAAATATTTTTTAAGTTATAATTAATGACTTTTAATATTTTGATGATAAATTCATTAATACTTAAATATTAATGGTGATGGTTTAAAAATGATTTTAATTATATTAAAATCATTTAAGGATAATATTGGGGAATTAAAAATATTTTAAGTTATTATAAATAACTTTAATATTTTGACAAGTATTTTATTAATATTTTAATATTAATAATGATGGGTTTAATTGGTATTTAAATCATTTAAAAATGATTCTGGTGTTTGAAAAATTATTATAAAATATAATAATTATTAGAAAATTATTAAAAGTTTTCGAAAAATATTATGAACGATATTTGATTTATCTAAAATAATATTGAGGTTTTGAGACCAAGTTTAATTGACAATAAAGGTGATTAATTGTCAAATAGGGTGACCTGGGCACCGAATTGAGACAGAAGTCCAATCAGACCAAACTAGTTAGACTTGAGAAGTGTTTATATAGGTTATAAACACTGATGTGATTATATGGTAATGTGTCTAGGAGAAATATTGACTGTAAATTATAGTATTGTGTGTTGTGAATTATTGTGCAAATTGTGAGACTGATATTGTGATTATAGGTCTTTCAAATAGCAGATAAGTATATTATGTAGCAGTAATCAATGCGGAAGGCAAGTTTCCTTAACTCAACCTTGAGTTAATACTTTTTAAATATTATGGTGGTTAATTATTGTTGATTAGACCACGTCTTATAATTATTGTTGATTATTCGCAGTTAGTGCATGTTTATCAATTCAAATTAAATTAGTGATTCTGAGAATATACTGGTAGAATAACTATTGTTGGATATTCACATCCGTAGAAGCTATTATTGATTGTAAATAGTACAGTTAAATTATGTCTATTGTTAAATCGTATTGAGATACGTCTTAGCTAGTTGTTCTGGCTAGACGAACTTTTGTTGGAACTTAATAGGTTCGAGAAGAGAACTCAGTTATTATTGACAGGTCAATGCCAATTATTTTGGCTAGATCGAGAAAGAGAATAGGGATTGAAATCACAGTATTTTCGTTATTAAGATTTAAAATCTTTTTATAAGACTGAAAAGAACAACCTTTTTATATCAAGGGAACATTTTGGTCGTATATTCGGTTGTTGCGCACGTGTAAGTATTATGCATAATATATGGTACAAAGAGTTTGCCGCTCTAATTACTTGCAGACGGGTATAATTTAATCTATATGGTTATCTGATACACCTGGGTATATCAAAGTTAAATCTTTGATAATTACTCGAGAAGAAAAGTTCAAGATCCAATGGATCACTCAACATAAACTCTGAAGAATATTTCCATCTTGTTATTTAATTGAATATCGTAGAAACTTTGAAAGCGTTGTACTCTTTCATTATCAAATTATTGTGTTGCATAGATTGCGAGAAGACTTGTTAGTAATTAGTGATTTGTTAAGCTATTTCAAAGTTCTCCGAACTTTAGTTTCATTCTATCAAAATAGATAGTCTGTTATTCTTGATTCTTATACATTCATTGTATATCTTAACTTGCGGGGCAAATTTGTTACTCACCCTTGCTAAATAAAATATTTCAGCTAGGAACGAAGAGGCCAGTGGGGCTAAGAAGAACAAAGGCAAAGGCATAGTGCTGGAGTAATTGTAATGAACATTATTATTATGTTGTATTTGTAAACCCTTTTTGTATATCTAAAGGGTAAGTTTGTAATGTTAAGGTTAGATAACCTGGGACGAATGTATTAACAATATTTGTTAATGAGTTATGTATTGCTATTTATAAATAAATTGGTAGTTAGATGTTATTTATATTGCGGATCGTGAGAACCAAACTCAGGG
Organism: Panax notoginseng; assembly: GCA_016801055.1. Taxonomy (NCBI): domain Eukaryota; kingdom Viridiplantae; phylum Streptophyta; class Magnoliopsida; order Apiales; family Araliaceae; genus Panax; species Panax notoginseng. The sequence goes on along the minus strand of CM029016.1, from coordinate 80,096,240 downwards.
GTCAGGTAACCCGGATTTGGGGGTGTCACATCTACTCTGTCCACATACCACTGATCCTCTGGCATGGTGAAATCCCCAGAGTGCCGAGCATAGCTGTCCAATGAGCTAAATCTGTCTATCAGAAAACGCTAGGACAATACATGGCCGGATGTAATCTCATCCTGCACTAATCTACGACATAACCCGGTGAGGGTCATGAACTGCCGGCACATATCTCCGATAGCCATTCGAGCGCAAGGTCTGTCTAAGGGAAAAGCCGTCAACCGCTTATACTCCTTTAGCGTGGGAGTCAACTCCTGGGTCCCAAACCCAAAAAACTGCCTTTCCGGTACCCAGTGCTCTAGCATGCCATCTACAAAGCATAATGGAACTTGGAACGTCAGGAAGGTCATGGAATGATATAATAGTTGATCTATAATCACCCTTTCTGAAAGGGATACACTGTCATACCAAGCTCTCAAGCGTGAGGCCACCAATACTGGTGGGGTATGATCAGTATGGCTGACTGTTGAAGAAGACATATGTGTGGGACTTAACATAAGACCATTTAAGGGTCAATGCTGAATATCTCTAGACATACATGGAGTGTATGCTGAACCAATTCCCTCGAGGCTGCGTAAAGTCGAGAACCTACATCAATGCAAATCAACATCAGAATCCTTACTCCTCGTCAATAGGAAAAAGGAAGATTAAACATAGCTTTTACCTCGTTTGCCTGCAAGTAAAATGAGGGTTGGCAACTCAAGTCACCCAGAAGATCTGGAATAGCCACCTGAATGCCTGGAAGATCCCTACGGGGAACATGAGCAGCAAAAGCTAGAGCCACTACCGGTACATCCTCCTTCTCGTCCTCAACATCCGGAATATCAACCCGGACAGGACGAATCACCTCCTCCATCAAACGATGAGGTTATCTAACTGAACGGGGTCGAGGCACTTCAGAAGCCCTCCTCCGCACACCTAAAGTGGTCCTGTGAGAACTAATCGGCTGATCCAGATCCATAATATTTGGACACAAGTCTCCAAATCACCTTAGAAAGGGTGTGGTAAATTCTAACCTAGAGCCTTTCAAATGCATGCATGCATTACTTTAACATATGCCTACAGTAGAGTTAAAAATGCATGTCTACCCAAGGCCTAGAATTTTTGAAATTTTTTGCCAGACTCTCCTTTATAAACAAGACTATCCACATGCACATAGGCACGACTAGGTGGCCATTCAGTAGCACACCTACCCACAGTCATAAACATCCTATAATGCATGAACATGTCAAAGTCATAATACGTATGGGTAGCCTAATTACCAGGATTACTTTATTTTCTTACCTTTTGCTCATTTGTCCTCAAATAGGATAAGAAATAGCAGGAAAAGGTACCAATTTGACTATCTCAAATGTCAAATTTTTTTACATCATTATGCTCAGCATAGTTTAATACTAACATTACTATGTTGTATATTTTTTATCAAGTCATATGAGCATGCATATTCACTACTATGTTCTTAGACGCATTTCATATGATAACTCATTTTTCAACGGCCAAAAACTGGAAAAGAAGACTTGCATACATTACCAAGATAGTGTGAAACACTTGTACGGTGACAGAATTTGCAGAAAGACACCCGAACTCAGCAGATCTGAAGAAAAGTTCTCGGATTCTCTGTGTGGCGAAAGTTAAAAATGACTTGTGAAAGCAATAGGCAGCTTAAAACCACCCACGGTTGGCCGCAGGTGTACATGTGGCTCCCCTGGGTGGGGCCCACCCCTTCGGCTCTGTCCAGTTCGAGTTACAAAGGAGATCTCACAAGCTGAAAAAGTCAAATCAGGAAAAAGAATGCTACACGATTGAGCGAAAAAGTTTGAAATCCTAGTTTTCATGGACCAAACTACAAGTCTACACGTCACTTATTGGTATTTTCCTGGACATAGGCTTACTATACCAATAATCACAACTGTTGCAAACTATATTTGGCAATATCTCACGAAGATCCGATGCCGTCAGTTTGGGGGTGCAGCTCCAAAACACTTCTCCCCAGCGGGAATTTCGTACAGTTCATCCGTTGATGCACAGTCTATGTTTGTCAGGGTTGCCTGACCCTCGCTGAAATGTACATCAATGGCTGGAATCCCTGCTGGGGATGACGTAAAGGCTTTGATGTACACTCAGCCGTTGATGTACATTTCAGCGAGGGTCAGGCAACCCTAACAAACATAGACTATTGGCAGTAACTACGACAGACCATTGGAAAGACCTGGCAATATAACCCAGCGAAGGCCATTCTCATCGGGGAGGACCGATGATGGAATCTGATATACACAAAAATTTTATCCCCACAGAGTCTCTTGCATATGAGAGGAACATCTTTGGTAGGAAAGCTATCTCAAGGATTAAGGACTTTGGTGATCACCCCAACTACAACATCTTGGAAGTTCTTGAGAACTTTTGAGCACACATCCAAGCAGTTCGTCAGGGTTATCAGTGATAACCTCAGGCCCCATCATAAATTATGGGAGCAAGCGGTCATCACATCCCTTTGGAGGATAATCCAACAGACCACATGCATCATACATTTTCATCATGTTGCAGTACATTACATCATGAATATCTTGTTACATTTCAAGTGTCTAGTATTCTTTATCCTATCAATGCCATTACATTACATGAATATGATAAAGAGAGGCACCTGTAGGCACTCGAATTTTTTTGCATTCCTGTTACTAACATTGCAAGAGGGCAGAATCGTCTTTCAGAGATAACCCTGGAACTTAGCTCAGTTTTAGTCCCGAAGACAACACCGAGATACTCAGTTTGCTATCTTGGAGACAATCCCGAGATATTTAGTCTAGTCCCGGAGACAACCCCAGGATACTCAGTTTCAACCTCAGAGACAACCCCGAGGAATACAGTTCTAGTTCCGGAGACAACCCCAAAATCCTCAGTTTCATCTCGGAGACAACCCCGATATATTCATTTCCAACCCTGGAGATAACCCCGGGAGATATAGTTCAAACCTCAGAGACAACCCCGAGGCATGCAGTTGTAGTTCCGTAGATAACCCCAGAAATGCTTGTTTCAAATCGCTGCGATCAGCTTCAACACTCGGTGATAGCCCCAAGGCACTTAGCTCCAAACCTGGAGATAACCCTTAGAGGACAGGCATTCAGCACTTGCAGCAGCCCAATCTCAGAGATAACCCTAAGCAACGACTGTTAAATCAGCCCAAAATCGAAGATAACCCCGGTCAGGGGCAGAATCATCATTTTGCCACCTCAATCCCATATTCGCACCATCTCAACATACATTACACACAGAAATGTCCTACAAGAACCAATAGCTCCAATCCTGAGTGACAACTACACAAAGATAACACACCGGATAGAATTTGAAGCTTGAAGACCTGGGCATGGTCCTATCTTCCCGACTTTGTACAACCTCTTATCCCATGTCCTTGCATATCACTCGACAACAGAATCTCGTAAAGGTCTTATACACCTCGATCAGATGCCCAAATTGAAGTTTTCAAAGTTTGAGTAGATATCACGTTGCAAGCGTGCACGTACTTCGAGATTACGAGACCCGCAGAGCCTGGAGCACCCCGGGCAGCCGCAGGTGCATCTGCGGCTGCCGCACCTGTGGCTCCCTCCTCTATAAATAGAGGGCTTGGGCAGCCATTTTAAAAGAAGAAAAGGCGATGAGGCCCTAGCCAATTTGCTCTGTACACACTATAAACTGAGTGCTTTCTCATTTCAAACATTTGTGAGCTTATATTTGGCTACTTTTTACCGGTGGGAGTCGAGTTTTCATCCATTTAAAGCTATTGAAGTCTTCTTTGGCAGTTCACTGTAAGACTTCTTACATTATTTAAAGCATTTTCTCCACTTCTTTCACACACAATTGTTCACGTTGAGAGTCGTGTTGTGTACGTATGCCCGAACTTCGGTCCGTGGCTTTATATTTCTTTTGTATATATTATATATATATATATATATTTGTACTAACATTATCGAGTTATGCCTCGATTGAGCCTAGATTTATATCCATAGTGTTTATTGCTTTTGTATATATATACATATATATAAACTATTGTCGAACTCTGTTCGATGAGCTTGAATTTATATCCAGAGCGTTTATTGCTTATATATATTATTACTATCAAATTCTATTTGATTGAGGTTGGATTTCGCATCCGGTGCGTTTACCGCTTTTATATCTATATATATATTCTCGAACGCGACATAACGAAACGAGCCTAGATCAATATATATCTAGTGCATTTATCAATTTTTTATATATATATATATATATATATATATATATATATATATATATATATATATATATATATTTACATTTAGTCCCACTAGGGGTTATTTCGTGGCGGTTGATTGCTTTTATTATCTTATTTACACTTCATCCCGCCTGGAGTTCACTTCATGGCGGTTAATTACTTTTACTGCTTTTTTTACATTTTCGATCCCCCGTGGGGGTGCTTTGTGGTGGTTGATCGCTTTGGTGGTTGATTGTCATATATATATATATATATATATATATATATATATATATATATATATATATTTACAGCTTATATATATATAATTGTTTACAGCTTTCATACAAACTGCTACATCATGTGATCCTAGGAATCATGTGATCATAGATTCAGTCTCCTGAATGTAGATTCGGTTCCCGTGATGGACATTTTTAGCTGTACATGGCTTGTAAATTACTCACGGTGTTTGAATTTCCTTAGACAGCTCCCATGCCCATAAGGAATTCGGCGTTGCTATATATTTTATTTTCTCGAGGATGCCTCGCATCTCAAAAATAAAAGCATCTAAGCCGAACATTTAATAAAAATGGAAGTATCAAAGGCCTCAATTACTATTGAGCGTAAGGGTTTGAAAAATCTCTTTTACAAAACATCATTTCTATATCTTGTTAAAATTTATCTTTTATACAAAATTCAAACCCTTTGTATATAGGTACAAACGAGGCATAGCACTACTTCCAAATAATTGTACATTGACCCTCACACACACACATGCATTCATATAACAGTTTAATTGAAAAGTGGCGATCACCATGGTAACACGAATGTCGGGGGGTGCTTAACACCTTCCCTCCACATAAACAAGCCCCCGGACCCTAATGAATCTCGGCTTCACAGACCAGTTAAATAGTGTCGCATCACTAGGTCAATGTGCAAACCTTTTCTCGGTTGAGTTGGTGCAACCATTTAAAAATACCAACTGGCGACTCTTACAGTCCAATCGTCGACATATATATGTCAGACTTTTTCACAACTTATTTTTTCAAACAAATCTCACCTAACATGAGAACACCAAAAGACAAGAACAAAAAAGGAACAAATAAAAATCTCGACGTCGACAATAAGTAATAAAGCAATAATGGTGAACAGTTATAAAGTTCAAATCTCAAAGGTATTACAGCGAATAATAGTTCAGGAATTATCAATAATTCTCAATAAGTGTCACTATGCACTAAAAGATATCAACAAGATTCAAAGATTTAACCATTTCAAGATTCAAAAATAATGAACACTGAGCAGTCACTAGGGACTAAGAACTTCTACTAGAATTAACAGTATTATACTAAAAATCCATTATAATCAAGTATAACAGGTGATCAGCCTAAAGTACCTTACGTTACACATAACATTTAAACATGTTATATGTGCACACGTCGGTTCCCCAACAGTTATATAATTTCCTCTTCAATAAGGGTTATTCATCTAAGTAGATTTATAAGAGTCCGCACCAAGACAATTGGTTTGGATAGCTTTCTATCACATGATATTAGTCTAGCCGAATCAATGGTTTAGACAACTTTTATAATGCATTTAGGAATGATAAGTTCAATGCTTGCAACAACATCAAGATATAAAATTGATTTTTGAATAGTAATAGATATTTGCTCGATGTAAATATGGTCGATATGTCAACAATTTGGATGTATACAATATGTAAAGTGAAGAGAGTTAGGGAACTTGCCTCAAGCATAGTTTACCAACTCTATAGCTTATCAACACTTTGAAATCATATTATAATGTAGTTATGTATACAACACATTTATTAGTTACTCAGCTTTATAAGTTAATAATCTCATACATGTTTGATCACATAAGTCAATGACACATTTATTCCTATCTTAGTAACGTAAATGGAATGCCACATTAGTATACTATCACATCGTGTAGCTATATAATCATCATCTACTTAGCTTATAGAAAAGTATTAAGAAAGTTTGTAAAATTATCTTTAGATTATTGGTTTCACATAGCCATTATGTACTAGAACTCTTTAAACATCATGGTAATCATGTATTATGACTGAAAACAGTATATAATATACATGGTACAAGTGTACAGATTACAAATAAAACCATCAAAAAAACTGCAGGAGGGCGCAGCTGCGCCCTGGTTAGGCTTAGGGACGACGTAGCTACGTTGTCCCTTAGTCATACCAGAGTTGAGTTTTGCTCTTCCTGGTGCTGTCTCAATCCTTAGCATACATGGATATCAACACATAGCATATATGCATGTTAAAGGGTCTTGCATGCTTTTGCAATCATCCTACGTTCATCTTGGTATGTTATGGTTTTAGTTTGGGATTTCTAATGAGTTAAGGCCAATTAAGGTCATGAAATCACAAAGGGCTACTATGTTCGCCATATATCCACATGAGGTGGTCATGTAATTAGTTAGTATGCATGCTCATAAAGGTTTTCATAATATACGCATAACTAGCATCATTTGTTGCTTTAAAACATGCCTAACTCATGCTTGACTAACTTTCATTGTGTCTAACCAAGTAAGTGTTCATATGAGTCAAAAAGAACATAAACATGCCTTCTTAAGTACTAGAATATAACATCACCATACTTATGCAACTTAGTTTGAAAAAGTTCTGAGTTTGCTTTTGGAAACCATTTCAAACTTGAACAATACAATCTAACACCTATAAAACATCTTTTAATCTCTTTTCATATGTGGTTAAGTCATGATTACATGCTCACAAAGTCAAAACAAACTCCACATGGTATTCATGAATGTTAGTCTCAAGTATGTCAAATTTTTCTTTAGAAAGTCATCTATCTCAAAACCAAAACAAGTTGGATACAAACAAACGAACATAAGACTACAGGTCAGACCCATTTTCATGCATATCTAAGTTATACCAACATGTTATGGTTTATCAGAGGTTTATCATTTCTTTAACAGAAGTCCAAATTCTTGACTAGTGCTCGGCACAGCTGCGCCGTTCCGAACTTCAGGGAGCGCGCAGCTACGCTCTACCCTGGACCGTCCAGAACAGCCTCTGCTTCGGTAGAAATCAAAACCCATAAACAAAATCTCTCACTTAGCATGCTCAATATCAACCAGCTTGCACCTTATACATGTACATTAACTTAACTAACAACATGTTAGCAACTTCTAAGCCAAATCACAAAGATTTTCATGAAATTCTATAAATTGACTAACTTGGAAATTAAGAATAGGGAACATGAATACTACCTCTGTTGGAGCTTAAAAATGGAAATCCTTCTAATTCCAGATTTTTACCTCTCACTTACTAGACTCACACTCTATAAGAACTTATCAGAGAACTCAGTAACATGTATTGAGAAGAGGAGCTTACAATTTATATAGAAATCATTGACTAATTTTGGGTCTTGCACATTGAATTAATCCAAGAGGAAGAAGAAGAATCCAATGGGTTGAGAGGGTTTGGTGAAAAGAAGTTACCAACTTCTTTTCATCATCATTGCAGCTATCTAGACATCATGTGCAAGTTTGAGTTCACGAAATGAGAAATAGGCTACTGTTATGCACTATTGGGTCACTTAATATGGGACAATGAGTATAATTTTGGTCCATAGTAGTAAAATGGTTACTAATACACTTATGTTTATTTCCTTTTTGGCTTACTAGTTCACATTTGATGACTTAATGTTATTTCATAGGCTTTAGTCATGGACACATGTACACATAATCATATAATCCATGCACATTAGGTTAGTCGAAATAATATTTAAATTGGGTTAGAATATAATTTGGTTGGGTATTAATAACCCATTATTTTCCATAAAACTTATTATTCCCATTATGCCCAAATATTATAATGATATTCAATATTAAATGTTTATTTTCTAAAACTTAACTTTCTCTCGAATTTCTAAGATGCACAATTAATTAACTCTTGCTGTATTAGAATACCACACATGATTTTGCTACTTAGTACTTCATACCATTCAATTTACTTTTACCATATGATTTCAATAATGTCACACATTAAAATAATATTTCATATTGTATCCAAAGTAATAAACTAACTTTTTCCAATCTGGCCACTAGCGCAGCTGCGCCAATTTGTACTATAAGAACGGGGCAGCTGCGTTGCTTCCTGGCAGTGCCAAACTAGTTTAGCTACTTGCCAATTTCAATTTCCATTACCAATCCAGTTTCTCATAGCATATACTAAACCCCAAATTGATAATACTACTAGTTAAACATCTTATTTTATATTCCATACTGAAGTTACTTTATTACTCAATTATATGCAACTACTCATAATAACAATTAATTAAATAATATAATATTTATTAATATTTCTTCTATTAAATCATTCCTCTATTAATTCACTTAATGAATCTCTTAGTCTTTCATTATGCCACACTAGGCAATCCTTATAAGCTTTTCATCAATTCAACCATAACACATAATTATCACATACTTAACTTAATTTAATTTGAATTATTACATCCCATGACACAACCATATTTATTTATATTCAAATAAATATTCATATTTCATTAACATAATTATTAATATTATTCAAAAAATTCTCGGGCATTACAGGGTCTGTATAAATGATATACGCAAGACCAAGCCCTTAATCTTTATTTGATCCAAAGCTTTAGTAGACAAAGTAAAGAAGCATTCCCTTTCTTCTTTTTCATAACAAACATATATACATATATATAAAAAAATTATATGTGATGCATAGATTGATCAAAAAAATTAAGACAATATTGTCCCCTTTTTATATATATATATATATATATATATATATATATATATATATATATATATTATGATCTGTTAACTCATAAATATTAGATCTATAATCGTTCAAGGAGTATAAAAATTAGGGTTTTTAGAGGAAAACCAAAATATATAAAAGTTTAACAAATTTTTCAGTAACAACAGATCTAGGGTTTTGAAAAATAGCATAATAATAGATCGAACAAATAGACACAATAGATCTGGGGTCCTATCAGACGAACACATAAGAGAAGTTCAAAAACACAATAGATCCATGGTATTATTAGATCGAAAAACTTATTTAACAACATGAATCTAAGGTTTGTAGATTCAGAAACTTTAAAAAACTTGTTAAACACTTAGAGATCAAGTTTCAAAAGATGGTAAAGATCATAAGATTTACATAATCTCAGAAGACATAAACCCAAATAATGAAATTTAAACCGACATAAACAACACCAGAAACAAAAATTATTCGGTTAAAAAGATGAAGTTTATGATGTAGAATCATTTAATAGGAGTGAAATTTTTTAAAAAACTATTTAGATCAAAAGATTTGAACTGAGATATTTCTAGGGTTTGAACGAGTTGAAAGAGTTTAGCGAGAATGAGAAGAGAATAAATCGGTAGAGGATAGAGAAAGAAACGAGAAAAAGAAATTAAAAAAAAGAATTATGGTATTTATATTTAGGTTAATCAGATTGATCCAAAGGCTGAGAATTGATTTCAAAATTGATCAACGGTGGTGATCAAATCTAGAATTTTAAAACTGTTGGACTGACCAGTTTTGACCGCTTGATTTTGATCTAATGGTGGCGATGAATTGGTGCTTTTTATTTTTGATTGAATGCTGGCCAAGTTTGATCTGAGTGCTTCTTTCTAATTAATTGATTTTAGTAGACACATATATTATTTAAGATAACCGTTGGATGAGTTTCTTTCATGAACGACTTAGATCAGATCTGATACATTTATATATATATATATATATATATATATATATATATATATATATATATATATATATACACACACACACAAAACTTAATTTTAATTTAAAGAATTTGATAAATAGCGAAATATTTATAATATAAATATATAATTAATAGTTTTAGTTATTTTATAAATAGATTTATAGATATAGATATAAAAATTTATAGAGAAATAAAAAAATAATTATATGTATATTGATTTATATATTTTAATAGATAAAGGTTTTTTTATAATATGTAGTGAAAACTATTATAAAATATTCATGAGACAGTATCTAAAATTCCTAAATCCAAACGTAATTTACAAAATCTATCAAAACTTAATGGTTTAGTAAATATATCAACAATATTTATTTCTGTGTCAATATGTTCTAGCTTAATAATGCCATTGTTTACATGATCACGCAAGAAATGATTTCTAACATTTATGTGTTTTGATTTAGCATGTAATACAATATTTTTATTCCAGTTTATAGCACTTGTATTATCACATAAGATTGAGACACAATTAATTTTATATTGTAATCAGTGAGGGCCTATTTCATCCAAATATCTGAGCACAACAACGTGCAGTAGCTATATATTTGTCTTCGATGGTTGAAATATTTACTGAGTTCTGTTTCTTAGTTAACCAAGAAACTAAACATTCACTTAAAAACGAACAAGTGCCACTTGTTCTTTGTTGATCAGCATAATGACTGACATAGTCTAAAAAGTAAACAAGATTAAATGATTGACCTTTAGGATACCACAGACCTATGTTTGGAGTTCCTTTAAGATATCGAGATATTCTTTTTACTTCAACCAAATGTAATTCCTTAGGGTTTGATTAAAATCTGACACATTTATAGACACTGAACATAATGTCAAGTTTACTAGTTGTGATATAAAGAAGACTACCAAGCATTCCTTTGTATTTCTTTGTGTTAACATTTTTCCATTTTCATCGGTTGTTAGTTTATCAATGGTTGACATGGGATTATTAAGAGGTTTGACAGACTCTAAACTAAATTTCTTAATCATTTCTTTACAGTATTTGGATTGAGAAATATGAATACCTTTTTCTACTTACTTGATTTGTAGTAATAGGAAGAAATTTCATTCCCCCATCATACTCATTTCAAATTCCTTATGCTTTCAGAGAAATCATTACACATTATCATATTAGTAGAGCCAAAAATGATGTTATCAACATTGATTTGTAAAATAAGGATATCATCATTTTTTATATTTAGTAAATAAAGTTGTATCAATAGTACCCTTTTATAACCATTTTCTAGCAAGAATTTACTTAATCGTTCATACAATGCTCTAGGGGCTAAATTTAGTCCATATAAAGCTTTATGTAGTTTATACACATATTCAAAATGATCAAGATCTTCAAAGCCAGTAGGTTGTTTAACATAAACTTCTTCCTCAATGACACCATATAGAAAAGTAGATTTTACGTCCATTTTAAATAGTTTAAAGTCTTTATGGGATACAAAAGCTAATAACATATGTATAGACTCAATTCTAATAACAAGAGCATACATTTCATCATAGTCAATTCCTTCAAGTTGATTATACCCTTGTGCAACTAGTCTTACCTTATTACAGATGATAGTTCCACTTTCATTTAGCTTGTTACGAAAAACCCATCAAGTTCTAATAATGGAAGTTTCCTTGCGTTTTAGAACTAATTCCCAGACTTTATTTCTGGTGAACTGTTTAAGTTCATCCCGCATAGCTATTATCTAATCTTTATCAAGCAAGGCATCTTTTATGTTTTTAGGCTCAATTTAGGATAGAAAAGACAGATGACCGACTAAGTTTTGTGCTTGTGATCTAGTAAGAATTCCTTTATCAATGTCACCAATTACATTTTCTAACGGATGATTTTTAATGACATGTGATTCTTTGGGTATGTTACTTAATTAAGGATTGTGATTTTTAAGAGGATTAAAATTGACTGGTGGAGATGTATTATCTAATTTTAGTTCCTCAATATTTATAAGAATGTCCTCAATGACTACATCCTTATCTTCTAACTCTTTATATCTGGGAGGGGGTTTAGACTCATCAAATGTTACATGTAGTGATTCTTCAATGACTAGAGTTTTTTTATTGAAAACTCTATACGCTTTACTATTGAGTATGTATCCCAGAAATGTCCCTTCATCAGATTTGGGATCGAATTTTACTAAATGTCCGTTAGTGTTTAGAATGAAACATTTACTCCCAAAGACACGAATATAATTTATTTTTGGGGTTCTTTTGTAATAGAGCTCATATGGGGTTTTATGTAGAATTGGTCTTAATAAGACTCGATTTAAATTATAACATGAAGTTACTATGGCTTCAGCCCAAAAATATTTAGGAAGACGATATTCATTTAGCATAGTATTACCCATTTCTTGTAAAGTTCTACTTTTTCTTTCAACCACACCATTTGATTGTGGTGTATAGGGACAAGAAAAGTTATGACTTATACCGTGCTCATCACAGAACATAATAAAATTAAAATTGTAAAATTCTATTTCATGATCAGACCGAATATAAATAATTGAGCTTCCCTATTGATTTTGAATTTTCTTGCATAATGTAGAAAAGAAGTTTATCGCTTCATTTTTGAATTTTAAAAAATCAACCCATGTGAATTGAGAATAGTCATCAACTAAGACTATAATATAAATATCACTTCCCATGATGTGTTTAGGGATTGGTCCTACTAGATCCATATGTAAGAGTTCTAATGGTCGAGAGGTAGACACTGTGAGCTTAGGTTCATGAGATGCATGTATTTGTTTTCCTAATTCACAAGCTTCACATACATGGTCTTTTAGAAATTTCAGTTTTGGAAGACTATATACATGTTCTTTCGAAGATATGTTATTTATTAGTTTTATGTTAATGTGTCCTAAGATACAATGCCAAAGCCATGGATCATCATTGGCAGATACAAGACATAAATTGTTTAGGTGTGAGAATGCATCTAGGTCACACGTGTATACATCCTGACTTCTATGACATAATAAAACTAGCTTACCAGATTGATTAAATATTGAACAGTTACGAGGACTAAAGGATATTTTAAAACCACTATCACATAATTGATTGATAGACATAAGATTGTACCTGAGTCCTATAACTAGTTGAACTTTTGAAATTGTTATGTGTATATTACCAACACTTCCAATTCCAATTACTTTACCTTTGTTGATATCTCTAAAACTTACTTCACTATAGTTTGTAGCTTGAAAATTATTCAATTTTGATTTGTCTCCTGTCATATGTCTTAAACAACCGCTATCAAGATACCATTTATTTTTTCTAGATTCGACTACAAAACATACCTGTTATATAATGGTTTCACAAACTGGTACCCTTTAATAAGAAGGGTCTTTTGGGTGAGTTTTCCATTTTGTATAAGGACCATTTGTATTTTCCTTTACAAAAGTGGGTAGAGGATAATAATTCTTAGTAGACATAAATGTTCTATGAGTAGTAGGTGTATAAGATGTATTTTTGTATCTTGAGACGTTTTGATAAATGTTTTTAGAAGATCTTTCATTTTTCTAATAATGAAGTTCCCTTTTTGTAATGATAGGAGTAGTGTAAGTTCTTTTTGGTACCCAAATCATATTTCCTTTATAGTTTCCCATTTTAGAATTGCATGTATGGATAGAATACCATTTCTGTTACAATAAGAGCATTTAGTAAAAGGAGATATATGACCTTCTTTTTCTTTACTTTTAATATGATAGAGTCCTTTATCTTTTGTTTTACTAGATTCTCCAATATATCATAGTCCTTCTTTATTAAATTCACATTTTTGTTAATTAAGCATAACATCCAAGTTTTCTTTCCCTTTCATGAATTTAATTACTACTGAGTGTCGACGTCGGGATTTTTTAATTGTCCCTTTCCGTTACTTGTCCTTTGGTGTTTTCATTTTAGGTGAGATTTGTTTGAAAAAATAAGTGAAAAAGGTCCGACATGTATAATGTCGACGATGGACTGTTAAGAGTCGCCAGTTAATTTTTAAAATGGTTGTACCAACACAACCGAGAAAAGGTTTGCACATTGACCCAGTGATGTGACACTGCTAAACGGGTCGGTGAAACCGAGATTCATTAGGGTCCGGGGACTTGGTTATGCGGAGGGAAGGTGTTAGGCACCCCCCGACATCCGTGTTACCACGATGACCGCCTCTTTTTAAGAAACTACTATCTGAATGTGTGTGTGTGTGTGGGTCAATGTGCTGTTATTTGGAAGTAGTGCGAGGCCAAGTTCGCACCTATATACACAAGGTTTGAATTTTATGTAAAAATTTAATTTTAAGCAAGATATAGCAGTAATGTTTTATAAAAGAGGTTTTTCAAACCCTGATGCTCAATAGTAATTGAGACCTTTTACACTACCATTTTATTCCGTATTCGGCTGGATTGATTTTATTTGACAGATGCGAGGCATCCGTACGAAAATAATGTACAAAAAGGTGTTGAATTCCTCGTGGGTATGTAAACCATCTGAGGAAATCCAGACACCATAGAATAATTTACAAGCTGCTCATAGCTGAAAATGTCCATCACGGGAACCGAATCTAGATCCAATGGGATGAATCTGTGATCACATGATTCCTAGGCGGACAAAATACTTCAATTTATATGAAAGCAGTAAACAGGTATATATATAAAAGCTGTAAATATATATATACAGACATGATCACCAACCACGAAGTACCTCCATGGGGGATCAGAAATGTAAATAAAGCTGTAAAAGCTATCAACCGCCACGGAGGAAACTCCAGGCGGGACAAAATGTACAGAAAACTGTAAAAACGGTCACCCACCACAAAGTAAACTCCAGGTGGGACGAAATGTATATATATATATATATATATATATATATATATATATATATATATATATATATATATATATAAGCATGTAAACGCAGCGGATATAAAATCCGGGCTCATTGGACAAAGTCCAACAACAATTAATATATATAAGTATATATATATTAAAGTAGTAAACGCACCGGATGTGAAATCCAGGCTCACCAAACAAAGTTCGATAGCAGTTCATATATATAATTATATATATAAGAAAGCCATTAAACGCACCAGACATAAGTCTAGGCTCATCGAACAGAGTTCGACACGCAGTTCATATATATAAGTGTATATATATACAACAGCAATTAAACGCTCCATACCGAAGTCTAGGCTCAATCGAGGCATAACTCGATAATGTTAGTCCATATATATATATATATATATATATATATATATATATATATATATGTATATACAAACTAAAAATAAACCACGGACCGAAGTCCGGGCAAAATGTGCAACACGACTCTCAACGTGTAGAAGGGTGTGTGCAAAGATGAAGAGAAAAACTTTAAAGTGTGAAAGAAGGCTTATAGTGGGCCGCCAAAGAAGACTTCAATATCTTTAAAGTAGGTAAACACTGGCTTTTGTAGGTACAAAATAAGCTATATATGAGCTCACAAGTGTTTAAAATGAGAAAACAGTCAGTCTGGGGTGAGTACATAGCAAATTGGCAGGGCTTCCTTGCCGTTTTCTCTTCCAAAATGGCCACCCCAAGCCCTCTATTTACAGAGGGTGGAGCCGCAGGTGTACCAGAGGTAACCCGGGTGGGCCCGGGTTTTTCGGCTCGGGTCGTCTCGAAGTACGTGCACTCAGGCACTATAATGTCCACTCGAACTTTTAGAAGTGCAATCCAGGCATCCGTTTGAGGTATCCAGGACCTATTTTGGGCCGCCGTTGTCGAGAGTTGTACGATGACATGGGATTAAAGTTTGTGTGAAGTCATTGAAGATGGGACGGTGCCCTCCGGTCTTCAAGCTTCAACTTTCATCCGTTACCCCGCACAATAGTCACTCGGGATTGATTAGTCTTGTGGGACATAATTGCGCAGATATGTTGAGGCGATGTGGCATGACATCGTGTTGGTCAGATGACGATGTTGCCCCTCACCGGTGTTATCGCCGGATTGGGCTGATAAAGCAGATGTTGCTCAGCTTCGCTGAGATTGGACTTCTGTAATTTGTTGAAGGTCCTCATTGTCATATTTGAGGTGTGCCTGTATTCCCGATGTTATCGCCAGGCTGGTACAGTGTATCCCGTTGTGAGCACCGAGATTGAAGCTGGTTGCATTTGTAATAAGCATTTTTGGGGTTATTGCCGAAATTGCATTCCTTGGGGTTATCACCAAGGTTGGTGGCTATTTCCATGGTTGGGACTGAGACTGGATACCTCGGGGTTATCTTCGAGATTAATCGGTCTTCTCTGGTGTGTGTTTCAGTATTGATCTGCATGCCTCGGGGTTATCTCCAAGATTAGAATTATTACTCCCAGATTACGATCCGTGGTTGGTGCTGAACTTCCGGTAGTATCCGGCATAGATATGGATCGTCTTTCAGGGTTCCCTCTTAAAAGATGAATCTGCTCTCCTGAAATGTTAGTGACAGGTGTACAAAAAATTTCGAGTGTCTACAGATGCCCCTCTTTATCTTACTCATGCATGGCGATGCATGGGTAGGATAAAGAATCCTAGACACTTTAAATGCAACAAGATAAACATGATACTATGGATAGCAACATGATGCAAATGTATGATGCATGTGTATAGGGTTGTAGCCCAACACGTTGGGGATGATTGCTGGCTCCTTGTTACTTCAACTGGGGGTTGGCAACGATGACCAGATTTGATGTGTAATCTGAATCTGTTAGGATGTTGATGTTGGAGTTATTACCAATTTCCTGGATAATGACTTGATCCTGCAGATGTACCTCTTTTGTGTAAGAGATCTTTGGGATAAAGCTTGATCTGTTTGAGGATTTGTATAACATATTACATCATCTATCCTCTTTGATGACATTGACCTCTCCTGGTTAGTATCGCCAGAATATGCCAAGATTCTTTTCGGTTTACTGCCAACAACAAATGATGTCAGGGATGCCTGACCTTCGTTGACGTGTACTTCACCAACATGTGAATCAACGACTAAAAAATCTTGTAGGATATACTGTCAAGGCTGCTTGACCTCCGCTAACGTGTGAATTAACGGAACATTGCGTTGTGACCCCCGCCGGGGATCTGAGCGGTCGGGTGTGAAAACCTCAAATAGCTCCAGAGCTCTGTTAGGTTTAAATCGCTATTGGTTGTAATCATGTCAAGGCTGCTTAACCTTCATTGATTTATGTGTCAACGGATGAGCATGCATTGTAACCCCCGTCATGGATTTCACGTTGTAACCCCCATCGGGGATTTCTTATGTGAAAAGATTGGGGTGACAACCTTACGTTGGCGGCATCGGACCTCTGTACGGTATTGCAGAATGTGGTATGCAAAGACTTGAATCATCGGTATAGTAAACCCTGTGTTCGGGTGAATACCAATGGATGAAAAGAAAGCCACAGTTGGATCCAGAAAAACCAAGGTTTCAGGCTATTCTGCTCAATCGCGTAGCATTTTTATCCCGGGTTTGGCCTATTCAGCTTTTAAGAACTCCTTTACAACTCGAACTGGACCGAGTTGGAGTGATGGGACCCGCATGAGAGTGCTGCAGGTGCACCTGCTGCAGCCGCAGATGGGCCTGCGGCCAACCGTGGATGATAAATTCCAGCTGGTTGGTCTCACAAGTCACTTTCAACTTGTTGTGCGAAGGAAAATACGTGAGCCTCTTTCAGATCTGCTGATTTCGAGCTGCTTTCTATAAATTTTGTCACCGTACGAGTGTTCTACACTATCCTAGTAACATATGCCTGTATTTTCTCTCATTTCTGTCCGTTGGATTTTGAGTTATCGCATAAAATGCATCTAATCACATAGTAGTGATTATGTATGCACAAACGACAAGATAAAAAATATTCAACATAGTAAATGTTAGTATTAAACCATGCTGAACATAATGATGTGAAAAAAATTTAACTTTTGAGATAGTCAAATTGGCACCTTTTCTGCTATTTTTTTTGTCCTATTTGAGGTCCAATGAGCATAAGGTAGCAAGGCAAAATACTCCTGATATTGAGGTTGGCCTGATGCATGATGATTTTAATTTTTAATGCATATATTATGTATATGACTTTGGGGCAGGTGTGCTACTGAATGGCCACCTAGACATGCTTGTATGCATGTGGATAGTCCTATTTTCAGAGAGGACTATGGCAAAAAAATTCCGAATGTAGGCACTGGTTAGTCATGCATTTTAACTCTACTATATATGTTAAAGTAAATGCATGCATGCATATAGTCATAAAATGCATTCGATAAAGCTCCAGGTAAGGAAATACCATACCCTTTCTGAGGTGATTTGGAGACTTGTTGTCCAGATACTATGGATCCGGATCAGCCGAGCAGTTCCTATAGGACCACTTCTAGTGTACGGCGGAGGGCTTCTGAAGTACCTCATCCTCATTCTGTCAGACAGCCTCGACGGTTGGTGGAGGTCGTGATACGTCTTGTCGAGGTAGGTGTTCCAGACGTTGAGGACGAGGAGGCAGATATTCCGATAGAGGATCCCGCTCCTGCTGCACATGTCCGTCGTAGGGAGCTTCCAAGCATTCAGGTGGTGAACCTAGAGTTGCTGGGTGACTTGGGCAAACATCCATCGATGTATTTGTATGCTAACGAGGTATGGTGTTAGACTTTGATCTTCCTTCTTTCCTATTGATGATGATTAAAGGGTTTTGATGTTGATCTGCATTTCATGCAGGTTTCTGGTTTTACACAGCCTCGAGGGAACTGGTTCAGCATTCACTCCATGTATCAGGCGCTTCATCTTGACTATAGAGCGGTAGTGCATGAGTGGGGATTTGGGGCATTTTTCTCCATCCTTCCCCGTCGTTGTCCCTGGGGTTACCTCAGGGCATTGTCCGAGCGATGGTTTCATCAGACTCAGTCACTCCATCTGCTAGATCGCGAGGTGATGATGACGCCTATGGATTGGTGATTTATCATAGGTATGGAGTTTGGAGGGGAGCCAGTGCCTTGCGTGGCAAATATTACCCCTATTGCCGTTAGATCCTTATTAGGAGTTTCGGCGGCGGCGCTCAAAGGCAGGACTGTCCGTTCAGGTCCTATCAGCGTAGATGCTATGAGTGGGCTATTGAGTGAGCCTATGCCCGATGATGTCAGAATCAAGGATCGTGTTTTACGGCGATTGTTCCTGATGATCATTCGAGGCTGTTTCATAGCAGATAACTCTTCTATGGTATCTTTCGCTTTGATCAGCGCTACACGTGATGTGGACCGTATTGGAGAGTATGATTGGGGCTCCTACACCTTTGCCTATTTCCTCCGGGGCATGCGTATGCGCTCATAGGGTTTGACCGAGGCTTGACTAGGATTTTACCCATTTCTGCTGGTGAGTATTTCTCTTGTCATTTACCATATATAGGTTAAGAGTGTTAACTGATAGCAGATGTTTGCCTTTGTGTTGGCAGTTTTGGGCCTATGAGAGGCTTCCATGGTTGCGTCCCGTGAGTGTGTTAGGTTTAGACACCTATCCACGAGGACGACGATGGCATCATTCGATTCTGCCAGAGGTCCCTGTAGCTGAGGGATTCACTCATTATCGTATGCAGCTGGAGTTGCTGACGGCCGACACCATCACATAGCTTCCCTATTCCGGGGAACACCTGACCGTGGGTTTTGAGGATGGATACCCGACTGGAGTCGAGTATGTGATTTCCACCAGGATAGTTCCTCTCTTCACAGATGGTGGCTGGGAGCTCTATTTAGGAGAGCGTGCTATTAGGAGCACCACAAGGGAGATTCGTATACCGATCTTGCCTCCTGCCAGGCGTTATTAGCCTGTATCGCAGTCACCCGTCATTGATACCCCATTGTTGGGGGTTGACGGTTTTGCATTGTCAGAGGGTCCATGTACTCAGGAGACGTTCCATCGGTGGTGGTCCCCTCGTACAATTGGAGCTCAGTCCCGCACCACACAGTTTATGGGGGATATGGTTCCACGATCTTTGATGATGACAGATTGGATAGCTTGTGTCCGAGATCCGACTCATATGACCCAGATTGATAGTTTGACCCGGCAGTTGGACCAGGCACATATATTTATCCGGCATTTGGGCAGAGACCCGACAGAGGCGGCTTCATTTGATCCTTCCAGCTCTGGCGCTGGCCCCTCAGGTGACCCATTCAGTTTTGCCGGTGCAGATCCTCCTCTATATAGGCCTGACATCCCTGTTGATAGAGATCCAGTGACTCATGAGGAGTTACATCAGGTGGACATGATTGATGATGTGGACATTGACACCATTGTATTCTTCTGATGTTTATTCTCGTTATATCTTTTGATAGGCCTCTGTTAGATATTGGGTGGATGTGCCCCATTCTTGCTATATCTTTTGATAGCCCTTTATTAGATATTAGGTGGTTGTGCCCCATTTCCCTGTATTTGTAGCTGTACAGAGATGATGTATTAGATGATGATATACTTAAGAATGTATGCACTATTTTTTTCTTCCCTATATCATATTGCCATCTATTATCTGTTATGCATGTATCATGTTATGCATATGTATATATGTCCAGAGATATTTGGTATTGACCCCTGGATGGTCTTATGACACGGCCCGCACAGATGTCTTCTTCGACAGTTAGCCACATAGATCATACCCCACCGTCAGTGGTGGCATCAAGTATGAGATCGTGGTATGATAGCATGTCACCACCAGACAGGGTGGCTGTAGATCATTTATTGCAGCATACCATGACCTTTTTAACTTTTCAGGTTCCCGCAGGATTTGTGGATGGGATGATAGAGCATTGGCTACCGGATAGGCAGGTATTCCGATTCGGCACCCATGAGTCGACTCCTACTCTGGAGGAGTATGCACGATTGATGATGTTGCCTCTAGACAGACCTTGCGTGCATCTGGCTTTGGGAGACATGAGTAGATGATTCATGACTCTCACAGGATTGAGGCGCAGAGTGGTACAGGACGAGTTGACATTTGGCTACGTGATATCCCAGCATTTTCTGTACGACAGATTTGGCTTGGAGGATAGCTATTCACGATATTCCGGGGATTTCACCACACCGGAGGCTCATTGGCGCTTGGCCAGAGTTGACGTATTGATGCTATATGTATTGTCATATGTTTATATGTCGCGGTATATGGATGAGATAGATATAGGAGTTATCATGGTCGTGAGAGTTCTCAGGGAGGGTCGTACCATTGTACCTATGATTGTAGCAGAGACCCTGCGGTCGGCATCATATTGTTGCACGTATCCAACAGAAGTGTTCACAGGTAGCTTAATCATGCTATATGTGTGGTTCATGTCACACTTGAGACCGATTAGCACTTTTAGACGGCATGGGTACTGCTTCACCCATGATGTAGCTATGTCATACTCTTTTCAGCCATCAGAGTGTATAGATGCTCTATCCTGGTCCACATTCATGGTAGATATCAGAGATCCATTCATCATATTGCTGTGTTTGGGGCTTAGTTCACCATACAGCTTCATTACTCATGCTCCGGGCATGGACTATCTCCCTCTGGCTGGTTTGAGGGGAGTGACCACTTATCACCCATTGGCCATGATGTCACAGTTCGACCAGTTCCAGGATTTTCATCCTTTTAAGGGGGCGACAGGTCAGCGTTCAGCTTCTAGGTACCTCTCAGCAGAGGACCGATCTCGGGTATACGCCTGCTGGGATCGGCGTGTGATAGCAGCTTTTTCTGTCAGTCATCCTGGTTATTCTGTAGAGTATTCCGCGTGGATGGAGACAGAGATTTTATCGACTGCAACAGTATTTGCAGTACCGGAGAGCGAGTTAGATAATGTAGAGCCCATGGAGGACATTGATACCTACATCGAGGAGGACCCAGCTGTTGGGTTGCCAGCATTTCTTCTGAATTCTCCTAGTACCAGTACTGTTGTGATTCAGCACTCGGCACAGTACTTAGAGCAGAGTCTTCATCTGATGACCTTTGAAAGAGATCAGATTCGATATATGATGTCGACTGCTCTTGATGGGAGGGAGGCCGCTCTATTGGAGAGAGACGAGGCCTTGGCACGTAGATATGCTGCCGTCGTTGAGCGGGATGAGGCTATATCAGCCAGAGATGCAGTGATAGTTGAGCGGGATATCGCCATATCTGCCCGGGATGTAGCCATCACAGATAGTACTGTAATGAGGTCCCTTACCACTGACATGATCGCAGAGATGAGCGCATATATTGATGATCATATGGTCACCATGCAGATGGCTACAGATCTGTTGGGTCATATGGATATTCTCATACAGGAGACCACAGCTTTACCTCCATCTTCTGAGAGGGACGCCATGTTGGGCTTGTTAGCTCGCATATACCCTGACTTGTAGGTGATCTTGTCTTTTCCTGCACAGACTAGTTTAGCCATTTTGTCATGTACAGTTCACATTGTGTATATCAAACAGCTTTATATATATGACAGGAAAATATATTTTTGATCACTTCCCTTTTAGATATGCCTTGCTGCTTGCTTGATATTTTGCCTGCTGCTTCAGGGCTTGTGAACGTGATGTATTCTGAATTCCTTCTCGATGGACGGACATTGAGTTGTCTCTGGATAGTTCAGAATGGATCATCGATCTGTATGTATCCCTACCATCTCTTGGTGTCTTGGGACTGGTTTCTATATGGAAATCAGGAGAGGAGTATGGATTTCCTCTCTAAGATTGACCGCACCACAGATGGTCGCCAACACTTCTAGTCAGGAGAAGCCTAGTTAATTCCATCTCTTATGGATTGGTGTTGCTCTTCGAGGTACAACCGCCGCTTAGATGGTTGCCGAATCTCCTATTTAGGAGGAGTTCAAGTAATTCCATCCCTTTGGTCTGAAGCCAAATGAAATGTAGTGGATTGAAGGATGATCCCAGTACCAACTAACAAGGGTTTTTGTTTTGGTAGGGGGTGAGACCGCACCATGAATGGCTACCTACGTACTCCTATTGAAGAGGAGATCAGGTCTGCGTAGTTCGAACCTGGTGTAAGAGGTTCAACGCTGTATGTGGCAGGAATGGTGTGGGAATATTTTTGTTGTTTTTGTTTTATTACGACCGGGCCATATGAAATGGTTGCCTACGTACTCCTATTGAAGAGGAGATCAGGTCGACGTAGTTTGCCCCTCAGGGCGAGATGAATAGCGTAATCCCATGTGCAGGTCAGAGTGCGGGGAAGAGAGAGTTTAATCCTAGGTTGAGGATAAACTGCAAGTGAAAAGTTTTATCCCATGTATGGGTAGCCAAACTGTATACGCAAGAGGTTCAATCCACGGTGGGATGACCTAAGTTGTAGTAACGCAAAGGAGAAAGCCAGGCTGCTGGCTTGAAAGGTATGTTTCCCTGAGGGGCAAAGTGTAGAAAAGTTGTTTGTAGTAAAGGTTTAAAGAACCGGAATGACTGGTGACCTGATGGTCTACCACCAGGATGTTTACTTGATGGTAACTTCAGACATAGTACCGTTTCACGGCGTCTGAGTTGATGATTTGCGGAAATTCATCGCCGTCCATTTCTTGCAATCTGAGAGCGCCTCCTGTCAATACTTCCTTGACAATAAACGGGCCTTCCCAGTTAGGAGCGAATTTTCCCTTGGACCGATCTTGGTTGTCCAGTATTTTCTTTAAAACCAAGTCATGTTGTCTGAATTGCCGTAGCCGGACTTTTTTGTTATAGGATCGAGCGATCCTTTGCTGATATAACAGACCATGGAAGATAGCCGTGATTCGCCTTTCATCTATTAGAGACAATTGGTGATACCTATCTTGTACCCATTGGTCTTCATCCAACTGAGCGTCTATCAATACTCTGAGGGATTCCATCTCAACTTCTATGGGGAGCACTGCTTCCATCCCATAGGTTAATGCGTAAGGGGTTGCCCCAGTGGAAGTGCGCATTGAGGTTCTCTAGGCTAACAGAGTCAGAGGCAATAGGTCAGGCCAATTTTTGTGATTGGTGGACATCTTTTGCATAATCTTCTTGATGTTCTTGTTAGCCGCTTCAACAACACCATTCATCTTCGGACGATAGATGACTGAGTTGAGGTGTTTGATATGGAATTTACTGCGTAATTCCCCCATTATTTTGCTGTTGAGGTTCTTGGCATTGTCAGACACAATCACCTCTGGTTGTCCATATCGACAAATAACATTGTTTCTGATGAAAATAATGATGACTTCTTTAGTAACCCTGGGGAAGGAGGCTGCTTCTACCCACTTGGTGAAGTAGTCGATCATGGTAAAGATAAATTGATGACCATTACTGGCTTTAGGCTCATTGGGCCCGATAACGTCCATTCCCCACATTGAGAAGGGCCAAGGTGAACTCATATTGTGAAGTTCCCGTGGAGGGGCGTGTATAGCATTCCCATGAATCTGGCACTGATAGCATCTCCTGACATGGTCATTGCAATCAGATTTGAGAGATAGCTAATAATGTCCCGTCCTGAGGACTTTCTTAACAAGGAGGGGGCCACTCATGTGGGGGCCACAGACTCCGCCATGGATTTCATCCATAAGCCTTTGGGCTTGATCTTTGTCTAAACATCTGAGGAGACCCAATCCTGCATCTCTTTTGTAGAGCGCATCTCGACTCAGGTAGAATTTCATAGCAAATCGATGGATCCGCCTTTTCTCAGTCGGGCTCGCCTCAACGGGTGTAGATCCATCTCGCAGATATTCCTTGATATGCTGATACCAAGGATGTTGGATGGGAGGTAGCTCATCCGATACTTCTCCAACATAATTCCCGTAGGCTGGGGCCTTGTGCAGGGAAATTGTGACGCTTGGCAAGTGTTCCTTATCTGATATGCGAATCAAGGAGGCCAAAGTTGCTAACATGTCTGCGAAATCATTCCTATTACGAGGAATATGTAGATATGATATTTCTTCAAATCCCGAAGCCATCTTTAAAACCTGTCGATGGTAAGGCAGCAAATGTAGTTCCTTGGTTTGATAGATTCTTGTGGATTGTTTGATTACCAACTCTGAATCTCCAAGGACAGTTAACCGCCTGATGCCCATTGAATGGGCAAGTTCTAGCCCCGTAAGATAGCCTTCATACTCAGCCGTATTGTTGGTGCTGACAAACTATAATTTGACGGCGATGGGATACTGCTCCCCCGTATCAGATACTAGAACTGCTCCAGCTCCAAAACCTTCCATATTAACAGCTCCATCAAAATACATCTTCCACGTTTGATGGTGTTGCTGAACTGTCATTACTCCTTCATCGGGGAAATATGTTTCCAAGGGTTTGAAATCCCCTGATGGTGCGACAGCCAATTGATCCGCAATTCCTTGACCTTTGATGGACTTTTGAGTCACATATACGATGTTAAATTGTCGCAGGATCAACTGCCATCTGGACAGCCGATAATTCAGTATAGGTTTACTGAATACGTACTTGAGAGGATCCACGCGGGATATGAGATGGGTTGTGTGACCATGAAGATAATGCTGTAACCTCATGGCAACCCATGCTAAAGCACAACACGTCTTTGCGATCAGAGTGTACTTATGTTCACTGCTGCTGAATCTTTTTGCTGAGGTAATAGATAGCTCGTTCTAGGCCTCTATCGTCCTTCTGTCCCAGCATGCAGCCCATGGCATTGTCACTTACGGACAGATACATAAACAGGGGAACATCATCCCTGGGTGGTACCAAGATGGGAGCTTTAATTAGCTATTTCTTGATTGTAAGAAAGGCATTCTGGCACTCCTCATTCCATTTCATAGAGGAGTTCTTCCTTAATAGCTTGAAGATTAGCTCATAGGTTGCTGTGAGTTGAGAAATAAATATGCTAATGAAGTTGATTCTTCCCAAAAATCCCCGTATTTCCTTTTCTATCTGAGGAATGGGCATTTCAGTGATGGCTTGGATTTTGGCAGGATCCAGCTCTATCCCTTTGTGGCTGACTAGAAATCCTAGCAACTTTCCTGATTTAACGCCAAAGGCGCACTTAGCTGGATTCAACTTCAAGTTGTACTTACGCAACCTGTTGAACAACTTCCCGAGATAGTCTATATGGTCATCCTATTTTCGGGACTTGACAATAATGTCATTCACATAGATCTCAATCTCTTTATGCATTAAGTCGTGGAAAAGAGTCATCATAGCTCGTTGATAGGTAGCTCCAGCATTGATGAGGCCGAATGACAACCGTCTATAGCAAAACGTTCCCCAAGGAGTGATGAAAGTAATTTTTTCACGATCTTCCTCGGCAACCATGATCTGATGATACCCCGCAAAGCAATCTGCAAAGGAGTACATGTCGTATTGCGCAGTATTGTCAATGAGAATGTGGATAAATGGCACGAAAAAGCTATCTTTTAAGCAAGCTTTGTTCTAGTCCTGGTAGTCCACGCAAACTCGCACCTTTCCTCCAGGTTTAGGTACGGGCACGATGTTGGATATCCACTCAGGATATGTAGACACCATTATGATACCAGCTTGAAATTATTTCACAATTTCTTCTTTCACCTTTAAACTCCGTTCAGGTTTCAATCGCTGGAGCTTTTGCATGACTGGTTTAAATCACTCTTTGATGGGAATGCGATGAAGGATAATGTTAGTGTACAAACCCACCATATCTTTATGAGACCATGAAAACACATCCTGGAACTGGGTTAGTAGCATAACCATGTCATTCCGTTGGTTTGGGGTAAGGTCTGAACCAATCTGGATAAACTTAGGGTTTTCTAAGGTTCCGAGATTGAAAGGAGTGGTTTGATCAAGGTTGGGTTTAGGTTTGTCTTTGACCCATTCTTGAATTTCTGGAGGCACCTCAATGTCATCTGGTATATCCACCAAGGCTGAATTTAGCTCTACATCAAAGGTACAATCCTTGTGGAGAAGAGGCACCGTATCAGCAAGTATAGGCACATCTAAATTCAGAGTCCTGAAACAAAATATGTTTTCACTTAGTATATATGAAATGTGTTGATCATACACAGTGTTAGCATATACTGGCAAAATAAACCGCTAATATTGTACAGAAAAGTAAGCAGTTATTATATCTACAGTGCAGAAAGAGTTTCCGCCCGCTTTACCCTTGACGACCAATGCAAGGAATGTTGTTCCTATTGGCAAGAGCAAATTCCGGGTGAACCGCAGTGATAGAGGGATTATCATCATCTTCCCTGTCCTGAATGATAGCCATTACGTCTGGGCAATCATCGTCTGGGGTGTATCTGTTGGTATGCTCATCATGAACAATGATGCGTATGCCGGACATCATCCTGATGACGTCCTACTTGATTCTTCGTTCCTCTTCCTCCACTGTGGGATCTGGAACAAAGATTTCTTTCTCCTTCATCGGTACCGGCTTGGGAAATAACATCGCCATTATATTGGCTGACACCTTTACGGGAGGTTGTGCGGACTCAGAGCTTGAAAGCGAAGCTAAACGCCGCATGGTTGAAGCTGAAGGAATCTGCTGATGCTTATGAGGATTCCTGTGACTAGAGTTGGCAGAATAGCCTAGTCCAGCTGTCCCAATTTGCTTGGTTAAGCGAATAGGGTACTTGACACCCTAGCAAACTTTACCCAACCCTTATCCCGATTTATGACCCAACGACATCATTTCTTGCATGGCTGACATTACCTCGGCAAAAATCTGGGGTTCGGGCAATGGCGTTCCAATAGCATGGTATTGGGTATTGCTTATTTCCAAAGCATAAAAACTAATTGGCTCAACATCCTTATTGGCATTGATGAGCGGCATGTCCCCATGCTGAGGAATCTCCGGTTTAGCGTTGACTGTGACCAGGCTATTGTTGATGATGTATTTCAACTGTTGGTGAAGAGTGGAGGGAACTGCCCCTGCCATGTGAATCCATGGTCGTCCCAAGAGCAGGTTGTATCCCGAATCTATCTGGAGCATATGGAAGGATACGCAGAATGTATGAGGACCAATCTCAATTGGCAGCTCAACTACTCCGACCGAGTTACGGTGGGCTCCATTAAAACCTTTGATGATGGTATGGCTACTCCGAATTCGATTGGGATTGATATTCATATTCACCAAGGTAGCATATGGGCAGATATTCAGAGAGGAACCTCCATCTATTAAAACTCCCGCCACCATATATCTGGAGGACAAGACTGTAATGTGCAACGGTTTGCAATGACCGGTCCCTTCGGGCGGTATGACATCATCAGTGAGAGATATCACATTGTTGTTGAAAATGTGATCAACCAGATGTTGAAACTTTTTCGTATCAACTGATGTCGGTAGATAGGCTTCTTCTAAAACCTTTAACAAGACCTTCCGGTGATTCTCGGAGGTCAGGACCAAGTCTAAGATTGATATCTGTTGTGGAGCTTCTTTCAAGCTTAAAACCACCTTGGCTTCGTTATGACCCATAGTGCGGAGGAAATTTTCAATCTTCTCAATGGGTACTTTCTCCTTAGACTTGATGACATGCTTCATTACCCGTTGGAGAAGATACAGCAGATTTTCCTTCGACACTGCAGCAGTTGTATGCGAGGTGGATCCTTCACCTTCTCCATAATTCCATGGAACTGCGCACAAGCTAACAATAGGATATTATGCTCTGCACGGCAAGTTGATTGGCTCGGGAGCGGCCACTTTCAAAGGATTGTTGATTCCCTTGAGTTAAATTACTGACATGACAAGTGATTTGTTAACCCCATCACTTTCAATGGATATAACTGCTACTACACTCTTCCACTTAGTAGGACACGAATTCTCACTTGCCCGTAACACAGTGTCGTTATATGCCAGACGCAGTATGCCACTGTCAATTAAATTTTGAAAAAGGTGGCGAAGAGCTCAGCATTCTTCTGTGCTGTGACCGCGAGGTTGAGAATGATATTGACATACTCCCTCAGAGTTGTATCGTCCTGAACGGGGGTTGATTGGAGGTAGAAGGGAACTAATCCTTCCTTTATTGATTAACATATGAAGCATTTCCTCCATAGGTTGGCCCAAATATGTGAATTTCCTTTTGTTGGCCCAAATAATATTATATTTTAATTTTTTCAGTGCTATAAATATGTACAGTATGTACGTATTGATAATGGTTGGTCAATTATGGTGTTTAATTCGTTAAACCCTAATTTTTTTGCGTTAAACCCTAACTTGAAAACTCAAACCGGAGTTTATGATTGGTAAGAAATTGTGTTATTTGATTAATGTTTAGTATTTATAGAATTTAAAGTTAATTAGGGAAACCGTAATTATTATTTAGGAACCCTAATTATTTGAAACCCTAATTGCTAAAATGGTAACCCTAATTATTATTTTAGTAAGTAATTATGTTAATTAGGAAACCCTAATTCATAATTTGGTAAACCCTAATTATATTAAAAAACCCTATGTATTTTATAAAAAAAAACCCTAATTTTCTATTAAAACCTTAATTTTTAATTAGTAAGTTATAATTAAAATTTTATTGAACTTTAGTCTTAATTGTTCAAACTCTAAAAATTATTTGGGAAACCTTAAGGTTTAAAATCTAGTGATTAAAACTTAGATTCAAGTACCATGGACAAGAATACCCTTAATTACTTTGTTAATTTACTAAAATAGCATTTTTGGATTTATTTAATTGAGCTTGCTTGCAAATCTTACCATAATTTGGGTTGTTTACCAACCCTAGATATCCCATGTGCCAAAATCATTTCATATCAGCCATTACACCAGCCATACATTGCATCTAGCTCAATATAAATATAGATTAAGAGAGAGAAAGTTCATAATTTGGGTCATTTGTGTTCTAACACTCAACCTAGCTATCCTCTCTCTAAACCCACGAAATTCTCTAAGTTTTTCAGTCCTCAAACAAGTTCTTAGAACATCACAAACAGAATAGGAAGCAAAATCAAAGCAATTTCAAGAAGGAGGTATAACCCTAAAACTCAATCTTGTTTCTTTAAAGCCATGTTAGATTTCTTGTTTATGTGTTTATTTAAGTGTTAGAAGATGTTATATGACGATCTATGATGTTACATCATAGATCTATTACCTCAAAGTACCTTAAAATTAATGTTTTTCAAAACTGCCATGAACCCTAATTTTGTGTCTGACAACCGAATGTCAGAGGCCATAGATCTGAGCCTGTTAATGATTTTGCATATTTGATGTTTTATACTTGTCGTTTGCTATAAGGATTGTACTCTGAACTTAAAATCAGGCTTAGATCATGTCCAGAACAAACGTTATTCATGGTCAAACTCAGTTGACCGAGCATGACCAAGAGTTTCTGGGCAGCCCAAAAACTCAAGGACAGTGTCTGACAACATTTTTCAAGGCTCTTATATGTCAGGTGTTAAATGTTTTGTTGATGTTGTTGCATCTAGTTTGTATCAGTAAGTTATACTCCAGATTCATGCCTTTAAATCACTTAAACAATCAACAGATTTAAGTAGTGGATGGTCAAAGTAGGTCTCTCGGAATTGACTTTCAAATTCTGGGTAACCCAGAATCTGTTCTTCAGCGTCTGACAAGAAGTTTGTGGTCCCAGATCTTGCATGTTTTTGGCTGATTTATTTGTTGTAGTATTTTAAGATTGTACTCTTGTATGCGTGCTACATATTCATGCTCATAAATCGCCTAAGAGATAAACAGAATGATCGTAATCTATGGTCAAACTAGGCCACTCACTCACGGATGGAGTTTCTGGGAAAACCCAGAAATCGTATGAACATTAGTTCTGTCAATGTTTGACCAGATTCTAGATTATAATTTTGATGTAGTTAAGTCGGTTTGATGGTTGATAATTGTACCTTGTCATGTATACTACAACCCTAAACAATTAAATCACATTAACAGTAACTAGAACGTATAGGAATTTAAGCTACAAAATGGACCTAGAAGCTGACTGAGTTTCTGGAAAACCCAGAAAGTTCTGACAACGATTTTGAATGGCCAGATCTTTGTGCTATGTGTTTGTATGACTGATTTGATGCTTGATTCATGTAGTATTACATAAACACTACATGATCAATCCCTAAGATTGTCCAGAACATGTGTAGATTGAAAATTAAAGTCGGTCAAAGTAGGTACCTTAGCCACTGAATGTCAGTGTTCTTGGCCCTCAAGAACACCTATTGCGAAAAAAATCATCGCTAAAGCCTTTAGTGACGGATTTAATTATTTTTGATTTATAATTTTCAAAAATTCATTAAAAATAGAAATAAATTTCTCAAAATTACAAGATCAGTTTTAAAAATTATTTTAAATTATAAAAAATAACTTTTAATTATTTTGGATATTTTTCATTAATATTTATAATTATTTGAATATTAATGGTATTTAATTTATTTAATTAGTGTATTAAATAAATGGGAGAAAAATGATTTTAATATAATAAAAATCATTTTAAATAAGAATAAAGTGTTTTTGAGTTATAAAAGTTAACTTTTAATAATTTTACATATTCTACATAAATATTAGTATTTATTTAACTATTATTGATAATTAATTTATTCACTAAATGCATTAAATAAATTAATTAAAAATAATTTTATTATGTTAAAAGTTATTTTAAATGATAATAAGGTATTTAAAAATATTTTAAGTTATAAAACATAACTTTTAATCTTTTAAGGCAAATTTCAATAATTATTTGATATTAAAGATATTAGATTTATTTAATACTTATATTAAATAAATTAGTTTAAAAATAATTTTAATATTATAATAATCATTTTAAATGAAAACAAAGTGTTTAAAGATATTTTAAGTTATAAAACATAACTTTTAATATTTAAGGAATAATTTCATTAATAATTAACTATTAATGATTATTAAGTTATTGTTAATGATATTAATTTTATTTAATAATTATATTAAATAAATAGTTCATAAATAGTTTTATTAATTTAAAAATCATTTAAAAGAGATATAAATGAATTAAAAATATTTTAAGTTATACTTAATGACTTTTAATATTTTGATAAATGAAACATTAATACTTTAATATTAATGGTAATTATTTAAGAATGATTTTAAATATTTTAAAAATCATATAAGGGTAATAATAATACTTTAAAAGTATTTTGAGTTATTATAAATAACTTTAACATTTTAGAAATGATTTCATTAATAGTTTATGTAACGCCCCCAAAATAGGTCCATTCCATCCAACCTATTCTGAGTCGTCAAATACATGGTACAGAAAATAACTAT
Source organism: Panax notoginseng (assembly GCA_016801055.1). Lineage (NCBI taxonomy): Eukaryota > Viridiplantae > Streptophyta > Magnoliopsida > Apiales > Araliaceae > Panax > Panax notoginseng. Next base: position 80,063,995 of record CM029016.1, on the reverse strand, counting down.
AACTTTATTACAACAATTATCGTGAAAAATACAACAACACATATGCTGTGAGTTTGGATACAAATATATACCAAATGTGACTCATGTTCCAACCGTGGACATCACCTCACAATGACACCTTACATAAAGGTATAGTCAAAAACTGTTTTAGAAATTAGAATCTTTGGGAAGTGCTCAAGAAAACCTTCGTACATGGGAGGCCATGCGTCTAGGTTATGATAGATATCATATGGCCACAGAATTATTCTTGGTTGACCCAATAGACCCCAAAGAAAAACGAGAAGATTACTATCATATTCTTCCCAATGGCGAGTCTTCTCTTGACATATCATTATCTCTACTGTCTCTAATTGAGAATTATACTTCAAACAAACACCAAGATTATATAGGTAGTGCTCGTATATATACTCAGCAAGTGGATGAGCACATCCCTGTCTTATGATGACACGAGATTGTATGTCGTTAGACATCTTGTATGATAATGGCAAATCACTCTTCCAACGTTGGGTACACCTTACCCTATTGGATTCACCAAATAAAACTACTAAATGAACTTTTCTATACTACTTCGGGAGAACATCCACAGCTAGGGACCACCGTTCTATTTCCCCATTACCCTCGCTCGACCCAGCTACACTCTTATTACCTGAAAGGAATTGTGAAGCAAAAGGGTGAGCACAACTAGCTCAGTAAAGAATATCTTGACTAAAGATAATTAAATTATCAATAGCCTCCATCAATAATAAATCAGAGATTTAGAACATATGGTAAATGATAAAAACTTCAACCATAGTTGCAGCGGAACGAGCAATCCATTAGAAGAGTCAAATAGACCATAAAGTCTATTATCTTCTCCATGTTAAAAGTCCACCAATAATGTTTTATCCCTATAACATCAATCAACAGTTCCTTTCCACAATCATATGAATAATTCATAATCATAATTGTGATTCAAAATTTCACATCCAAGACGAAGATAATTTTCATCACCTGTCTTTACCTGAAACATCAAATATCATGGTTATACCAAATCACAGTTCCTGTTCATAATCATACTAAAAAATTCATCTTTGCACCACGGGCCAAAGATATTCATCAACAATTCATCTTTACACTACATGCTAAAGATATTCAACAACAAGTCATCTTTGCACTACGGGCCAAAGATATTCATCAACAACTCATCTTTGCACTACAGGCCAAAGATATTCCTCAATAGTTCATATTTACACTACAGGCCAAATATATTATTATCTCAAAGAAATATATAATCAATTCAGAATTTATATAACCAATAATTATAACCATGTTGATCATTTCACCTTTGTACTTAAGCTAAAGATATTCAATTATAAATTCAATGGTCATGATCATACCAGTCAAAAATTTAACTTTGCACTACTAGCCAAAGAGAACTCATAGTCATGATTGTACCAAAAATCTACCCATCTTTACACTCAAGTCAAAGAGAAATATCATCATTAGGGTTATAAAAATGTTATATATAATAATAAAAAAAATAATATGATCAACATATAGTTTTAATCTCAAGAGTAATATTCATAAATCAACTATAATTTGGTTAGAAAAAGAAACCAATTTTGTCATGAATAGTAACTCGTGAATAGTAACCCATGAATAGTAACTCGTGACTAGTAACTCATGAATAGTAATTCATGAATAGTAACTCGTGAATAGTAACTCATGAATAGTAACTCGTGAATACTAACTCATGAATAATAACTCGTGAATAGTAATTTATGAATAGTAACTCGTGAATAGTAACTCGTGAATAGTAACCCCGACATGAAAAGATAAGAATTTTACAAGAAAAATCCTACCAATATTCCGGTATAATGATATTGAAAGAAATAATATCATTGAAAAAATAACATCCCTTACGACAATATCTCTTACTATCCCTTACAATCCCTTACCTCAAAAGAGCAGTACTCCTGACTGGAATAACGCTGAACGAACTTGCACCGTATTGCAACACTCAAGATATCAAAATACTCACAAGAATACACTCGATATATAGAGAGAGAAATAGAGAGAAAACTTCAGTTTCTGGTGTGTTTTTCAATTCTAACCTAAGCACCCTATTTATAGAAAATTGCTTAAAACACCAAAGCAGAAAATTTAATTAAATAATAATATAATTTATAAACAAAATTTCTAAGCACACCACTAGCTGATTTCAACCATTTAACACATGCCCCTCAATTGAAAAAAACGTTTTTCTTAAAAATAATAATTAAAACTTCCAAAAATCAATTATTTCGGAACTTCGGAACTTCAATAATTCATAATAAATAGCCCTTTGATCAAAAAATTCGAATCTTGCGAGTTTTTATAGGAAATTCAATTCTCTACAACTTTGCAGAAGAAAGTTTTTCTAAATTCCAAACAGAAATTGACCGAAATCCACAAACGGACGATTTTACAGTCAATAATAAATTTTCGGTCAAGAATTGTGTCCACCAACACACAAAACATGTGTTAATCATTTAATGCCACAAAAATACTCTTCCTCCTCATATACTCATATATCCCACATTCATTGTAAAAATATCACCGTCAATATATTATTAAAATAATATATTTAAATGAATTATTTTATCAGAAAAAGATAAAATATTAATTTCAACAATTGTCACATTTAAAAATTTCTCCATCTATATCCACATAAAATCAATATTTTCTTCATCGTATAAATTATTAATTAATTATACACAATTAATATTACAGAATCACAGTACTGGCAATCAGGCCGTTCCCAGGAAAGAGGGGACTTTCCAATAAGGATCTCTCCTTACTGGCGCGCAATTAGATGACCAAACCTCTCCTTAGACAGAACTTTCTAGACATTGCCAATAATGTTATCTAATAATATTATTCAGATAATATGAATTATTATTTCGATAATAGAAAATACTGTGTAGTGACAATTATTAAAACAACAGTAATATAAAATATCAACGCAGCAATTATTGAATCAATAAAATAAAATACTGAACAGTAATTACTGTAAAAATTATTGAGTAATGTCTTCTTACGTAAAAATCAATAATTAGTGCAATACCGTGTGCTACTGTGCAACAACGCGTATTACTTTGTTTTAACCACCGGGTATTCTAACAGTGTTAACGGTAACAACTACGCCGTTATTTATAAACAACTTACTCTTGTCGTTTTCTTCATCCAATCGCTTTCCGTTATGGGGCCCACAAAAGGCTGCGCCGTCGTATGAATATTCCCCGACAGTAAGAATATTCCACGATCAAACGAATATTCACCGATAACAATGAATATTTTATAACCACTTGTGTATTTCAAAAAAAATTCATATATCACCCTTAACTTTAATATTTATCAATTTAACCATTTACTGAATAGTAATTATAAGAAAAATTGAATACTTTTATTTCATAAAATTCGGGGTCTTACAATCTCCCCTCCTTATGAAATTTCGTCCTCGAAATTTACGTACCTGGTATTTCAAAGAGTTGAGAATACCTTGCTTTCATTTCGGATTCCATCTTTCTTGTCATCATGATTTCTCCATTGCTCATCTCCTGTATTTCAGATATCATTCTAGAATACAGCTTCAAAAACAAAGGTTAATTTAACAAATTAACATATCACATAATATCCCGATATTATGATTGACCAACAAATAAGCTTAGGTAGGACACACTAGCGAAGGATTTACTCGTCTCTCCCCTCCTAGTCCTATTCCCCGATATCCGCCAGAGATCATATCCCTAAGCTCTGATACCAACTGTAACGCCCCCAAAATAGGTCCATTCCATCCAACCTATTTTGAGTCGTCAAATACATGGTACAGAAAACAACTATAACTTTATTACAACAATTATCGTGCAAAATACAATAACACATATGCTATGAGTTTGGATACAAATATATACCAAATGTGACTCATGTTCCAACCGTGGACATCACCTCACAATGACACCTTACATAAAGGTATAGTCAAAAACTGTTTTAGAAATTAGAATCTTTGGGAAGTGCTCAAGGAAACCTTCGTACATGGGAGGCCATGCGTCTAGGTTATGATATATATCATATGGCCACAGAATTATTCTTGGTTGACCCAATAGACCCCAAAGAAAAACGAGAAGATTACTATCATATTCTTCCCAATGGTGAGTCTTCTCTTGACATATCATTATCTCTACTGTCTCTAATTGAGAATTATACTTCAAACAAACACCAAGATTATATAGGTAGTGCTCGTATATATACTCAGCAAGTGGATGAGCACATCCCTATCTTATGATGACACGAGGTTGTATGTCGTTAGACATCTTGTATGATAGTGGCAAATCACCCTTCCAACGTTGGGTACACCTTACCCTATTGGATTCACCAAATAAAACTACTAAATGAACTTTTCTATACTGCTTCGGGAGAACATCCACAGCTAGAGACCACCGTTCTATTTTCCCATTACCCTCGCTCGACCCAGCTACACTCTTATTACCTGAAAGGAATTGTGAAGCAAAAGGGTGAGCACAACTAGCTCAGTAAAGAATATCTTGACTAAAGATAATTAAATTATCAATAGCCTCCATCAATAAAAAATCAGAGATTTAGAACATATGGTAAATGATAAAAATTTCAACCATAGTTGCAGCGGAACGAGCAATCCATTAGAAGAGTCAAATAGACCATAAAGTCTATTATCTTCTCCATGTTAAAAGTCCACTAACAATGTTTTATCCCTGTAACATCAATCAACAGTTCCTTTCCACAATCATATGAATAATTCATAATCATAATTGTGATTCAAAATTTCACATCCAAGACGAAGATAATTTTCATCACCTGTCTTTACCTGAAACATCAAATATCATGGTTATACCAAATCATAGTTCCTGTTCATAATCATACTAATAAATTCATCTTTGCACCACGGGCCAAAGATATTCATCAACAATTCATCTTTACATTACATGCCAAAGATATTCAACAACAAGTCATCTTTGCACTACGGGCCAAAGATATTCATCAACAACTCATCTTTGCACTACAGGCCAAAGATATTCCTCAATAGTTCATATTTACACTACAGGCCAAATATATTATTATCTCAAAGAAATATATAATCAATTCAGAATTTATATAACCAATAATTATAACCATGTTGATCATTTCACCTTTGTACTTAAGCTAAAGATATTCAATTATAAATTCAATGGTCATGATCATACCAGTCAAAAATTCAACTTTGCACTACTGGCCAAAGAGAACCCATAGTCATGATCGTACCAAAAATCTACCCATCTTTACACTCAAGTCAAAGAGAAATATCATCATTAGGGTTATAAAAATGTTATATATAATAATAAAAAAAATAATATGATCAACATATAGTTTTAATCTCAAGAGTAATATTCATAAATCAACTATAATTTGGTTAGAAAAAGAAACCAATTTTGTCATGAATAGTAACTCGTGAATAATAACTCATGAATAGTAACTCGTGAATAGTAACTCATGAATAGTAATTCGTGAATAGTAACTCGTGAATAGTAACTCGTGAATACTAACTCATGAATAATAACTCGTGAATAGTAATTTATGAATAGTAACTCGTGAATAGTAACTCATGAATAGTAACCCCGACATGAAAAGATAAGAATTTTACAAGAAAAATCCTACCAATATTCCGGTATAATGATATTGAAAGAAATAATATCATTAAAAAAATAACATCCCTTACGACAATATCCCTTACTATCCCTTACTATCCCTTACAATCCATTACCTCAAAAGAGCAGTACTCCTGACTGGAATAATGCTGAACGAACTTGCACCGTATAGCAACACTCAAGATATCAAAATACTCACAAGAATACACTCGATATATAGAGAGAGAAATAGAGAGAAAACTTCAGTTTCTGGTGTGTTTTTCAATTCTAACCTAAGCACCCTATTTATAGGAAATTGCTTAGAACACCAAAGCAAAAAATTTAATAAAATAATAATATAATTTATAAACAAAATTCCTAAGCACACCACCAGCTGATTTCAACCATTTAACACATGCCCCTCAATTGAAAAAAACGTTTTTCTTAAAAATAATAATTAAAACTTCCAAAAATCAATTATTTCGGAACTTCGGAACTTCAATAATTCATAATAACTAGCCCTTTGATCAAAAAATTTGAATCTCGCGTGTTTTTATAGGAAATTCAATTTTCTACAACTTTGCAGAAGAAAGTTTTTCCAAATTCCAAACAGAAATTGACCGAAATCCACAAACGGACGATTTTACGGTCAATAATAAAATTTCGGTCAAGAATTGTGTCCACCAACACACAAAACATGTGTTAATCATTTAATGTCACAAAAATACTCTTCCTCCTTATATACTCATATATCCCACATTCATTGTAAAAATATCACCGTCAATATATTATTAAAATAATATATTTAAATGAATTATTTTATCAGAAAAAGATAAAATATTAATTTTCAACAATTGTCACATTTAAAAATTTCTCCATCTATATCCACATAAAATCAATATTTTCTTCATCATATAAATCAATAATTAATTATACACAATTAATATTACAGAATCACAGTACTGGCAACCAGGCCGTTCCTAGGAAAGAGGGGGCTTTCCAATAAGGATCTCTCCTTACTGGCGCGCAATTAGATGACCAAACCTCTCCTTAGACAGAACTTTCTAGACATTGCCAATAATGTTATCTAATAATATTATTCAGATAATATGAATTATTATTCCGATAATAGAAAATACTGTGTAGTGACAATTATTAAAACAACAGTAATATAAAATATCAACGCAGCAATTATTGAATCAATAAAATAAAATACTGAACAGTAATTACTGTAAAAATTATTGAGTAATGCCTTCTTACGTAAAAATCAATAATTGGTGCAATACCGTGTGCTACTGTGCAACAACGCGTATTACTTTGTTTTAACCACCGAGTATTCTAACAGTGTTAACGGTAACAACTACGCCGTTATTTATAAACAACTTACTCTTGTCGTTTTCTTCATCCAATTGCTTTCCGTTATGGGGCCCACAAAAGGCTGTGTCGTCGTATGAATATTCCCCGACAGTAAGAATATTCCACGATCAAACGAATATTCACCGATAACAATGAATATTTTATAACAACTTGTGTATTTCCAAAAAAAAATCATATATCACCCTTAACTTTAATATTTATCAATTTAACCATTTACTGAATAGTAATTATAAGAAAAATTGAATACTTTTATTTCATAAAATTCGGGGTCTTACAGTTTAATACTAATTAAATATTAATGATAATAGAATTGATTAGTATTTAAATCATTTTAATGTGATTCCGATGTTTGAAATTTCGTGATAAATTATAATAAATATTTTAAAATTATATTAAGTCATTTAAAAATAGTATGACTGATACTAAGTTACAGAATAGAGTCTTAGACTCGATAATTACCCGATAAAGTTGTCAGTATACCGACATGTTTCAGAAATTGATCTGGACTTAGATAAGTTGATTTGATATGTGTTTATTTGTGATTCACTGGTTGTTAAACCTATGTGCCAATGTGATTAGGGTATGTGCTGACTGCAATAAGCAGTGTTATGTGTTATAATATATTATTCTAATCGAACAAACGATCTTATTAATGATAGGTCGTGAGATACGCGATAAATCTAAATTATAAACTGTAAGAAGCACTTCAGGCAAATATCTTACCTTTGCATTTCCTTTATGCAATAGACATGAGTAAGAAGTTTCAGAATTATATTATTATTATGCTATATTATTAACCCTATTGTGATATATTCTATATCTGATCATTGTTTATCAACATGTTAGTATATGATAATTCAGATATATATTCTGTTCGTTAATTTCTAAACATGGTTATACAAGTGTCCCCACTTGGATAATCATTGTATTTAATCACATGTTTATATATATATATATATATATATATATATATATATATATATATATATATATATAAGCCGTCTAAGCTATTTGACACATCTAAACACAAATTCAGAAATATCGTTGAATAAGTTAAAATCTTTTCGTATCCAATCAAATTGTTTTGGTTCGGATTCCAGTCTAAGTATGAACATCCCGATTACGGGAAAACTTTTATGCGCCCAAGGCGGACAGAGTGAACGATCTTATCATTCTTGTAATGTAGTATTGATCAATACAGGGCACATTGGGCAGATCACCCTCGTGCCTGTAAGTTATGACGGTTTGCGGATGAAGTTCAGCTAAACCTTAGCAAAAACTAAAAACAATGTTCATAGTATGTCGACTACCCTATATATATAGTCTATACGTAGTTTTAAAAAAATTGAGATAGAATTGTTATGTTATTATTATCGGTTCAGTTTACTTCATAACTATAAATTCGTTGTAGAAGTGATGTACAAAGAAAACATTTATTTCTTTCAGCTAATTATATTTATAATTGTTATTACTTGCTGGGCACTCAAATGCTCACCCTTGCTTTAAATTAAATGTTTTCAGCTAGGCATGAACAACTCGAAGGTTCAGACAAGAACAAGTGAAAAGGAAAGCAACAGAACATGTTTAAATGGTGTCTTTTGTAATAGTTAGAATGTATTTAAGATAATGATATGTATTATATATCATGTAAAGAGTATAGTAAAGGTTACGTACTTGGGATTAGACTCTATTAAATGTAAGTTAAGTTGATATTTATATTATTGTTATTATTATTAGTATTATTCCGCTCATAGAAATGGTATCATGAAGAACCGAATTCGGGTTTCAAGTACCCGAGTTTGGGGTCTTTACAAGTTGGTATCAGAGCTTAGGGTTAAAAACTTTAGGTGGGCTAGACCTTAGGCTATAACTTTATAACAGAGGGAAACGTTGAAAATATAAATAACTCATATGGAGTTTAAAAAGGAGATGAATTGAATAAATTCATCGTAAGACAAAATAAAAGATAACTTATATAAAATTATTATGTGTTGTGTGTACATACTATATGCTAGTCAAGATAAATTATGTGTGTAAATATCATATAGAAAGGATTAGGATACCCTCAGATCGTCAAGAAGAAGTCAATCTCCATACCTGAGCCAATATCAAAGCCAATAGCTGAAATAGAGGCTCACATTGAAAGCTACCTCAATGAGGTGGTTGATTTGAAAAGTGTAGTACCAGACCCAGAGGCGATAATATGTCTAATAGGTAAAGTATAGTTAAAGAATATGTGGTCGATGTCGAGTTCTTAAACTCGTATGTTTGTGGTTAGTTCTTAAACTCATAATGTATGGTAAGTTGGATGAACTAGATGTATTTAGGTGTGAATGGATTATTGAGGATAATGGGAATAGACAAATTTCTAAGCAATTGATTATTAGTGAAGGCGTAAGAAATATGTAGTAGTAGTATTACTATAAATGATTTTATGTTGTGTATATGATAGGTATATTTGTATTAGGTAATTTTTTTTCAAATTTTGTATAAGTTGTGGCAGCGATTCTCGACTTTTGAGTCACAAAGGGATAGCGGATGATTAAAGCAATATGTGCTATGGTATGTCAAGTGATATGAGTATGAATTTATATGGATTAATAAAATAAGTTGGTATAAATATAGTAGTTAATTATATGAGTACTGGTTAATGCAGAAAACTAAATTTTCAAAATCTAATATTTTGAGTAAATGAATATACAAATAGAAAGTTTTGTGTTATATGATTATAAGTATATGATAAGGCTTAGAATAAAGAATAAATTGTGATAATGACGCCAAGGAAACGAAAACGGAATACACGGACAGAAGAACCTGTCAACAAAGCTAGAAGATAACCAGGACCGATACAGTATTTTGCGAATATGGACGATCAAGCTATGCAGAACAAAATACCAGTCGCCAGAAGATCAGTCAGATAATCGATCGATGAACGTCAAAGACTCCAAGGCAATCAGATCGCCAGGATTTAGAAGATCAACTGACCCGGTGGAAGCATTTGTGATAGCTACGATAACGAAGGGGCAAAAGATAGTTTTGTCACCTAAACGATAAAAAGGAAAGGAGACAAAGGGGAAGTCTGTGTGTTTTAAGTATGAATCAGTGGAGTATAAGGTGGAAGATTGTTCAAGAAGGAGAAAGGAGGCTAGGAATGCGCAAACAAGGAAAGGCAGCAGGACATTGGCGACGACGGAACCAACATCAACAAACAAACCAACGAAATCAACCGCAAACGTCTTCAACTTGACCGTTCAAGAAACTATAGCAGCCGAGGATGCAACTCCAAGCATTACTCGAACAAATTTTATTTTCTTATATATTATTTTCTTATATATAGTAAATTATTTTATAAAGAAATTTTGATGAGGAATTTGAGTTCTTTTAGAAACCAATTTTTTCGTTTAATCAGAAAGACAAGCTATATGTGTATTGTTAAAGATCAGTTCGATCAAACGTTGATCGAGATCTACTTACAAAGATTGTGTATACTATGTAACCGTGTATGTATAGGTTTTTGAAACGGTGATTCCGGGGACGGAATCTTTATAAGGGAGGGTGAATGTAACAACCCGATATTTTCTATATAAATAAATAAGAAATTTTGCGTATAAATTTTTTTTTATTATTTTAAAGATGAGGATTTGTACAAGATAATGTGTATATATAATTATGTGGTAAATAAAAATATATTTATTACATAAATGTTTACAAATAATTTTATTTTAGAATTATTGATTATTATAAAGTATATTCTTATAATAATTACTTTTATAGCAGAAAGGTTGTTATTAATTATTTTCCATGAAAATATAATCATATATTATTTAAATAATATATGGAGTGATTTTTTAGAATAATTATTTTATTATATGAATTTTTGTACATATTATTAAGTTAATTATTTTACCTTAATTATTAACGTTAAATATGAAGAATAAATCAGCTATGGAATCCAAATCCTAATTTTGGATTTTTATCGAGGAATAAGAATAATAATATAATAATATTATATTTTAATTTTTTCAGTGCTATAAATATGTACAGTATGTACGTATTGATAATGGTTGGTCAATTATGGTGTTTAATTCGTTAAACCCTAATTTTTCTGCGTTAAACCCTAACTTGAAAACTCAAACCGGAGTTTATGATTGGTAAGAAATTGTGTTATTTGATTAATGTTGAGTATTTATAGAATTTTAGGTTAATTAGGGAAACCATAATTATTATTTAGGAACCCTAATTATTTGAAACCCTAATTGCTAAAATGGTAACCCTAATTATTATTTTAGTAAGTAATTATGTTAATTAGGAAACCCTAATTCATAATTTGGTAAACCCTAATTATATTAAGAAACCCTATGTATTTTATAAAAAAAATCCTAATTTTCTATTAAAACCTTAATTTTTAATTAGTAAGTTATAATTAAAATTTTATTGAACTTTAGTCTTAATTGTTTAAACCCTAAAAATTATTTGGGAAACCTTAAAGTTTAAAATTTAGTGATTAAAATCTAGATTCAAGTACCATGGACAAGAATACCCTTAATTACTTTGTTAATTTACTAAAATAGCATTTTTGGATTTATTTAATTGAGCTTGCTTGCAAATCTTACCATAATTTGGGTTGTTTACCAACCCTAGATATCCTATGTGCCAAAATCATTTCATATCAGCCAATACACCAGCCATACATTGCATCTAGCTCAATATAAATATAGATTAAGAGAGAGAAAGTCATAATTTGGGTCATTTGTGTTCTAACACTCAACCTAGCCATCCTCTCTCTAAACCCACAAAATTCTCTAAGTTTTTCAGTCCTCAAACAAGTTCTTAGAACATCACAAACAGAATAGGAAGCAAGATCAAAGCAATTTCAAGAAGGAGGTATAACCCTAAAACTCAATCTTGATTCTTTAAAGCCATGTTAGATTTCTTGTTTATGTGTTTATTTAAGTGTTAGAAGATGTTATATGATGATCTATGATGTTACATCATAGATCCATAACCTCAAAGTACCTTAAAATTAAAGTTTTTCAAAACTGCCATGAACCCTAATTTTGTGTCTGACAACCGAATGTCAGAGGCCATAGATCTGAGCCTATTAATGATTTTGCATATTTGATGTTTTATACTTGTCGTTTGCTGTAAGGACTGTACTCTGAACTTGAAATCAGGCTTAGATAATGTCCAGAACAAACATTATTCATGGTCAAACTCAGTTGACCGAGCATGACCAAGAGTTTTTGGGCAGCCCAGAAACTCAAGAACAGTGTCTGACAACATTTTTCAAGGCTCTCATCTGTCCGGTGTTAAATGTTTTGTTGATGTTGTTGCATCTAGTTTGTATCCAGTAAGTTATACTCCAGATCCATGCCTTTAAATCACTTAAACAATCAACAGATTGTAAGTAGTGGATGGTCAAAGTAGGTCTCTCGGAATTGACATTCAAATTCTGGGTAACCCAGAATCTGTTCTTCAGCGTCTGACAAGAAGTTTGTGGTCCCAGATCTTGCATGTTTTTGGCTGATTTGTTTGTGTTAGTATTTTAAGATTGTACTCTTGTATGCGTGCTACATATTCATGCTCATAAATCACCTAAGAGATAAACAGAATGATCGTAATCTATGGTCAAACTAGGCCACTCACTCACGGATGGAGTTTTTGGGAAAACCCAGAAACCGTATGAACACCAGTTCTGTCAATGTTTGACTAGATTCTAGATTATAATTTTGATGTAGTTAAGTCGGTTTGATGGTTGATAATTGTACCTTGTCATGTATACTACAACCCTAAACAATTAAATCACATTAACAGTAACTAGAACGTATAGGAATTTAAGCTACAAAAATGGACCTAGAAGCTGACTGGGTTTCTGGAAAACCCCAAAAGTTCTGACAACGATTTTGAATGGCCAGATCTTTGTGCTATGTGTTTGTATGACTGATTTGATGCTTGATTCATGTAGTATTACATAAACACTACATGATCAATCCCTAAGATTGTCCAGAACATGTGTAGATTGAAAATTAAAGCCGGTCAAAGTAGGTACCTTAGCCACTGAATGTCAGTGTTCTTGGCCCTAAAGAACACCTATTGCGACAAAAATCGTCGCTAAAGCCTTTAGTGACGGATTTAATTATTTTTGATTTATAATTTTCAAAAATTCATTAAAAATAGAAATAAGTTTCTAAAAATTACAAGATCAGTTTTAAAAATTATTTTAAATTATGAAAAATAACTTTTAATTATTTGGGATATTTTTCATTAATATTTATAATTATTTGAATATTAATGGTATTTAATTTATTTAATTAGTGTATTAAATAAATGGGAGAAAAATGATTTTAATATGATAAAAATCATTTTCAATAAGAATAAAGTGTTTTTGAGTTATAAAAGTTAACTTTTAATAATTTTACATATTCTACATAAATATTAGTATTTATTTAACTATTATTGATAATTAATTTAATCACTAAATGCATTAAATAAATTAATTAAAAATGATTTTATTATGTTAAAAGTCATTTTAAATGATAATAAGGTATTTAAAAATATTTTAAGTTATAAAACATAACTTTTAATCTTTTAAGGCAAATTTCAATAATTATTTGATATTAAAGATATTAGATTTATTTAATACTTATATTAAATAAATTAGTTTAAAAATAATTTTAATATTATAATAATCATTTTAAATGAAAATAAAGTGTTTAAAGATACTTTAAGTTATAAAACATAACTTTTAATATTTAAGGAATAATTTCATTAATAATTAAATATTAATGATTATTAAGTTATTGTTAATGATATTAAATTAATTTAATAATTATATTAAATAAATAGTTTATAAATGGTTTTATTAATTTAAAAATCATTTAAAAGGGATATAAATGAATTAAAAATATTTTAAGTTATACTTAATGACTTTTAATATTTTGATAAATGAAACATTAATACTTTAATATTAATGGTAATTATTTAAGAATGATTTTAAATATTTTAAAAATCATATAAGGGTAATAATAATACTTTAAAAGTATTTTGAGTTATTATAAATAACTTTAACATTTTAGAAATAATTTCATTAATAGTTTAATACTAATTAAATAATAATGATAATAGAATTGATTAGTATTTAAATCATTTTAATGTGATTCTGATGTTTGAAATTTCGTGATAAATTATAATAAATGTTTTAAAATTATATTAAGTCATTTAAAAATAGTATGACTGATACTAAGTTACAGAATAGAGTATTAGACTTGATAATTACCCGATAAAGTTGTCGGTATACTGACATGTTTCAGAAATTGATCTGGACTTAGATAAGTTGATTTGATATGTGTTTATTTGTGATTCACTGGTTGTTAAACCTATGTGCCAATGTGATTAGGGTATGTGCTGACTGCAATAAGAAGTGTTATGTGTTATAATATATTGTTCTAATCGAACAAACGATCTTATTAATGATAGGTCGTGAGATACGCGATAAATCTAAATTATAAACTGTAAGCAGAACTTCAGGCAAATATCTTACCTTTGCATTTTCTTTATGCAATAGACATGAGTAAGAAGTTTCGGAATTATATTATTATTATGCTATATTATTAACCCTATTGTGATATATTCTATATCCGATCATTGTTTATCAACATGTTAGTATATGATAATTCAGATATATATTCTGTTCGTTAATTTCTAAACATGGTTATACAAGTGTCCCCACTTGGATAATCATTGTATTTAATCACATGTTGATATATATATATATATATATATATATATATATATATATATATATATATATATATATATATAAGTCGTCTAAGCTATTTGACACAGCTAGACACAAATTCAGAAATATCGTTGAATAAGTTAAAATATTTTTGTATCCAATCAAATTATTTTGGTTCGGATTCCAGTCTAAGTATGAACATCCCGATTACGGAAAAACTTTTATGCGCTCAAGGCGGATAGAGTGAACGATCTTATCGTTCTTGTAATGTAGTATTGATCAATACAGGGCACATTGGGCAGATCACCCTCATGCCTGTAAGTTATGATGGTTTGCGGATGAAGTTCTGCTAAACCTTAGCGAAAACGAAAAACAATGTTCATAGTATGTCGACTACCCTATATATATAGTCTATACGTAGTTTTAAAAAAATTTGAGATAGAATTGTTATGCTATTATTATCGGTTCAGTTTACTTCATAACTATAAATTCGTTGTAGAAGTGATGTACAAAGAAAACATTTATTTCTTTCAGCTAATTATATTTATAATTGTTATTACTTGCTGGGCACTCAAATGCTCACCCTTACTTTAAATTAAATGTTTTCAGCTAGGCATGAACAACTCGAAGGTTCAGACAAGAACAAGTAAAAAGGAAAGCAACAGAACATGTTTAAATGGTGTCTTTTGTAATAGTTAGAATGTATTTAAGATAATGATATGTATTATATATCATGTAAAGAATATAGTAAAGGTTACATACTTAGTATTAGGCTCTGTTAAATGTAAGTTAAGTTGATATTTATATTATTGTTATTATTATTAGTATTATTCCGCTCATAGAAATGGTATCGTGAAGAACCGAGTTCAGGTTTCAAGTACCCGAGTTTGGGGTCTTTACAAGTTGGTATCAGAGCTTAGGCTTAAAAACCTTAGGTGGGCTAGACCTTAGGCTATAACTTTAAAACAGAGGGAAACGTTGAAAATATAAATAACTCATATGGAGTTTAAAAAGAAGATGAATTGAATAAATTCATCGTAAGACAAAATAAAAGATAACTTATATAAAATTATTATGTGCTGTGTGTATATACTATATGCTAGTCTAGATAAATAATGTGTGTAAATGTCAGATAGAAAGGATTAGCATGCCCTCAGATCGTCAAGAAGAAGTCAATCTCCATACCTAAGCCAATATCAAAGCCAATAGCTGAAATAGAGGCTTACATTTAAAGCTACCTCAATGAGGTGGTTGATTTGAAAAGTGTAGTACCAGACCCAGAGGCGATAATATGTCTGATAGGTAAAGTATAGTTAAAGAATATGTGGTCAATGTCGAGTTCTTAAACTCGTATGTTTGTGGTAAGTTCTTAAACTCATAATGTATGGTAATTTGGATGAACTAGGTGTAGTTAGGTGTGAATGGATTATTGAGGATAATGGTAATAGACAGATTTCTAAGCAATTGATTATTAGTGAAGGCGTAAGAAATATGTAGTAGTAGTATTACTATAAATGATTTTATGTTGTGTATATGATAGGTATATTTGTATTAGGTAATTTTTTTTCAAATTTTGTATAAGTTGTGGCAGCGATTCTCGACTTTTGAGTCACAAAGGGATAACGGATGATTAAAGCAATATGTGCTATGGTATGTCAAGTGATATGAGTATGAATTTATATGGATTAATAAAATAAGTTGGTATAAATATAGTAGTTAATTATATGAGTACTGGTTAATGCAGAAAACTAAATTTTCAAAATCTAATATTTTGAGTACATGAATATACGAATAGAAAGTTTTGTGTTATATGATTATACGTATATGATAAGGCTTAGAATAAAGAATAAATTGTGATAATGCCGCCATGGAAACGAAAACGAAATACACGTACAGAAGAACCTGTCAACAAAGCTAGAAGACAACCAGGACCGATACAGAATTTTGCGAATATGGACGATCAAGCTATGCAGAACAAAATACCAGTCGCCAGAAGATCAGTCAGATAATGATCGACGAACGTCAATGACTCCAAGGCAATCAGATCACCAGGATTTAGAAGATCAACTGACCCGGTGGAAGCATTTGTGATAGCTACGATAACGAAGGGGCAAAAGATAGTTTTGTCACCTAAACGATAAAAAGGAAAGGAGACAAAGGGGAAGTCTGTGTGTTTTAAGTATGAATCAATGGAGTATAAGGTGGAAGATTGTTCAAGAAGGAGAAAGGAGGCCAGGAATGCGCAAACAAGGAAAGGCAGCAGGACATTGGCGACGACGGAACCAACATCAACAAACAAACCAACGAAATCAACCGCAAACGTCTTCAACTTGACCGTTCAAGAAACTATAGCAGCCGAGGATGCAACTCCAAGTATTACTCGAACAAATTTTATTTTCTTATATATTATTTTCTTATATATAGTAAATTATTTTATAAAAAAATTTTGAGGAGGAATTTGAGTTCTTTTAGAAACCAATTTTTCTGTTTAATCAGAAAGACAAGCTATATGTGTATTGTTAAAGATCAGTTCGATCAAACGTTGATCGAGATCTGCTTGCAAAGATTGTGTATACTATGTAACCGTGTATGTATAGGTTTTTAAAACGGTGATTTCGGGGACGGAATCTTTATAAGGGAGGGTGAATGTAACAACCCGATATTTTTTATATAAATAAATAAGAAATTTTGCGTATAATTTTTTTTTTATTTTAAAGATGAGGATTTGTATAAGATAATGTGTATATGTAATTATGTGGTAAATAAAAATATATTTATTACATAAATGTTTACAAATAATTTTTTTTAGAATTATTGATTATTATAAAGTATATTCTTATAATAATTACTTTTATAGCAGAAAGGTTTTTATTAATTATTTTCCATGAAAATATAATCATATATTATTTAAATAATATATGGAGTGATTTTTTAGAATAATTATTTTATTATATGAATTTTTGTACATATTATTAAGTTAATTATTTTACCTTAATTATTAACGTTAAATATGAAGAATAAATCAGATATGGAATCCAAATCCTAATTTTGGATTTTTATCGAGGAATAAGAATAATAATATAATAATATTATATTTTAATTTTTTCAGTGCTATAAATATGTACAGTATGTACGTATTGATAATGGTTGGTCAATTATGGTGTTTAATTCGTTAAACCCTAATTTTTCTGCGTTAAACCCTAACTTGAAAACTCAAACCGGAGTTTATGATTGGTAAGAAATTGTGTTATTTGATTAATGTTAAGTATTTATAGAATTTAAGGTAAATTAGGGAAACCATAATTATTATTTAGGAACCCTAATTATTTGAAACCCTAATTGCTAAAATGGTAACCCTAATTGTTATTTTAGTAAGTAATTATGTTAATTAGGAAACCCTAATTCATAATTTGATAAACCCTAATTATATTAAGAAACCCTATGTATTTTATAAAAAAAACCCTAATTTTCTATTAAAACCTTAATTTTTAATTAGTAAGTTATAATTAAAATTTTATTAAACTTTAGTCTTAATTGTTCAAACCCTAAAAATTATTTGGGAAACCATAAGGTTTAAAATCTAGTGATTAAAACCTAGATTCAAGTACCATGGACAAGAATACCCTAAATTACTTTGTTAATTTACTAAAATAGCATTTTTGGATTTATTTAATTGAGCTTGCTTGCAAATCTTGCCATAATTTGGGTTGTTTACCAACCCTAGATATCTATGTGCCAAAATCATTTTTTATCAGCCAATACACCAGCCATACATTGCATCTAGCTCAATATAAATATAGATTAAGAGAGAGAAAGTTCATAATTTGGGTCATTTGTGTTCTAACACTCAACCTAGCCATCCTCTCTCTAAACCCACGAAATTCTCTAAGTTTTTCAGTCTCAAACAAGTTCTTAGAACATCACAAACAGAATAGGAAGCAAGATCAAAGCAATTTCAAGAAGGAGGTATAACCCTAAAACTCAATCTTGATTCTTTAAAGCCATGTTAGATTTCTTGTTTATGTGTTTATTTAAGTGTTAGAAGATGTTATATGATGATCTATGATGTTACATCATAGATCTATAACCTCAAAGTACCTTAAAATTAAAGTTTTTCAAAACTGCCATGAACCCTAATTTTGTGTCTGACAACCGAAAGTCAGAGGCCATAGATCTGAGCCTGTTAATGATTTTGCATGTTTGATGTTTTATACTTGTCGTTTGCTGTAAGTATTGTACTCTGAACTTGAAATAAGGCTTAGATCATGTCCAGAACAAACGTTATTCATGGTCAAACTCAGTTGACCGAGCATGACCAAGAGTTTTTGGGCAGCCCAGAAACTCAAGAACAGTGTCTGACAACATTTTTCAAGGCTCTCATCTGTCCGGTGTTAAATGTTTTGTTGATGTTGTTGCATCTAGTTTGTATCCAGTAAGTTATACTCCAGATCCATGCCATTAAATCACTTAAACAATCAACAGATTGTAAGTAGTGGATGGTCAAAGTAGGTCTCTCAGAATTGACTTTCAAATTCTGGGTAACCCAGAATCTGTTCTTCAGCGTCTGACAAGAAGTTTGTGGTCCCAGATGTTGCATGTTTTTGGCTTATTTATTTGTGTTAGTATTTTAAGATTGTACTCTTGTATGCGTGCTACATATTCATTCTCATAAATCACCTAAGAGATAAACAGAATGATCGTAATCTATGGTCAAACTAGGCCACTCACTCACGGATGGAGTTTCTGGGAAAACCCAGAAACCGTATGAACATTAGTTATGTCAATGTTTGACCAGATTCTAGATTATAATTTTGATGTAGTTAAGTCGGTTTGATGGTTGATAATTGTACCTTGTCATGTATACTACAACCCTAAACAATTAAATCACATTAACAGTAACTAGAACGTATAGGAATTTAAGCTACAAAATGGACCTAGAAGCTGACTGGGTTTCTAGAAAACCTAGAAAGTTCTGACAACGATTTTGAATGGCCAGATCTTTGTGCTATGTGTTTGTATGACTGATTTGATGCTTGATTCATGTAGTATTACATAAACACTACATGATCAATCCCTAAGATTGTCCAGAACATGCGTAGATTGAAAATTAAAGCCGGTCAAAGTAGGTACCTTAGCCACTGAATGTCAGTGTTCTTGGCCCTCAAGAACACCTATTGCGACAAAAATCGTCGCTAAAGCCTTTAGTGACGGATTTAATTATTTTTCATTTATAATTTTCAAAAATTCATTAAAAATAGAAATAAGTTTCTAAAAATTACAAGATCAGTTTTAAAAATTATTTTAAATTATGAAAAATAACTTTTAATTATTTGGGATATTTTTCATCAATATTTATAATTATTTGAATATCAATGGTATTTAATTTATTTAATTAGTGTATTAAATAAATGGGAGAAAAATGATTTTAATATGATAAAAATCATTTTAAATAAGAATAAAGTGTTTTTGAGTTATAAAAGTTAACTTTTAATAATTTTACATATTCTACATAAATATTAGTATTTATTTAACTATTATTGATAATTAATTTATTCACTAAATGCATTAAATAAATTAATTAAAAATAATTTTATTATGTTAAAAGTCATTTTAAATGATAATAAGGTATTTAAAAATATTTTAAGTTATAAAACATAACTTTTAATCTTTTAAGGTAAATTTCAATAATTATTTGATATTAAAGATATTAGATTTATTTAATACTTATATTAAATAAATTAGTTTAAAAATAATTTTAATATTATAATAATCATTTTAAATGAAAATAAAGTGTTTAAAGATATTTTAAGTTATAAAACATAACTTTTAATATTTAAAGAATAATTTCATTAATAATTAAATATTAATGATTATTAAGTTATTGTTAATGATATTAAATTTATTTAATAATTATATTAAATAAATAGTTTATAAATGGTTTTATTAATTTATAAATCATCTAAAAGGGATATAAATTGATTAAAAATATTTTAAGTTATACTTAATGACTTTTAATATTTTGATAAATGAAACATTAATACTTTAATATTAATGATAATTATTTAAGAATGATTTTAAATATTTTAAACATCATTTAAGGGTAATAATAATACTTTAAAAGTTTTTTGAGTTATTATAAATAACTTTAACATTTTAGAAATGATTTCATTAATAGTTTAATACTAAATAAATATTAATGATAATAGAATTGATTAGTATTTAAATCATTTTAATGTGATTCCGATGTTTGAAATTTTGTGATAAATTATAATAAATATTTTAAAATTATATTAAGTCATTTAAAAATAGTATGACTGATACTAAGTTACAGAATAGAGTCTTAGACTCGATAATTACCCGATAAAGTTGTCAGTATACCGACATGTTTCAGAAATTGATCTGGACTTAGATAAGTTGATTTGATAGGTGTTTATTTGTGATTCACTGGTTGTTAAACCTATGTGCCAATGTGATTAGGGTATATGTTGACTGCAATAAGCAGTGTTATGTGTTATAATATATTGTTCTAATCGAACAAACGATCTTATTAATGATAGGTCGTGAGATACGCGATAAATCTAAATTATAAACTGTAAGCAGCGCTTCAGGCAAGTATCTTACCTTTGCATTTCCTTTATGCAATGGACATGAGTAAGAAGTTTCAGAATTATATTATTATTATGCTATATTATTAACCCTATTGTGATATATTCTATATCCTATCATTGTTTATCAACATGTTAGTATATGGTAATTTAGATATATATTATGTTCGTTAATTTCTAAACATGGTTATACAAGTGTCCCCACTTGGATAATCATTGTATTTAATCACATGTTGATATATATATATATATATATATATATATATATATATATATATATATATATATATATATATATATAAGCCGTCTAAGCTATTTGACACAGCTAAACACAAATTCAGAAATATCGTTGAATAAGTTAAAATCTTTTTGTATCCAATCAAATTGTTTTGGTTCGGATTCCAGTCTAAGTATGAACATCCTGATTACGAGAAAACTTTTATGCGCCCAAGGCGGACAGAGTGAACGATCTTATCATTCTTGTAATGTAGATCACCCTCGTGCATGCAGATCACCCTCGTGCATGTAAGTTATGATGGTTTGCAGATGAAGTTCTGCTAAACCTTAGCGAAAACTAAAAATAATGTTCATAGTATGTCGACTACCCTATATATATAGTCTATACGTAGTTTTAAAAAAATTTGAGATAGAATTGTTTTGTTATTATTATCGGTTCAGTTTACTTCATAACTATTAATTCGTTGTAGAAGTGATGTACAAAGAAAACATTTATTTCTTTCAGCTAATTATATTTATAATTGTTATTACTTGTTGGGCACTCAAATGCTCACCCTTGCTTTAAATTAAATATTTTCAGCTAGGCATGAACAACTCGAAGGTTCAGACAAGAACAAGTGAAAAGGAAAGCAACAGAACATGTTTAAATGGTGTCTTTTGTAATAGTTAGAATGTATTTAAGACAATGATATGTATTATATATCATGTAAAGAATATAGTAAAGGTTACGTACTTGGGATTAGACTCTGATAAATGTAAGTTAAGTTGATATTTATATTATTATTATTATTAGTATTATTCCGCTCATAGAAATGGTATCGTGAAGAACCGAGTTCGGTTTAAAGTACCCGAGTTTGGGCAGTCACTTTGTCTTCCATCATTTCATTTTCTGAAAGTGAAGAGGGAATATTCATGACAATAGGTAGAAGACTGGCATACTCCTGGCTGATTAGCTGACGAGTCACTTGATGCTGATAAGTCACCAATTTCGCTAATTGCTCAATTTGTTTACCGAGAGCTTTCATCTTTCTTTCCATTGTGAATTGAAACTTGGCATAATCCCATATGTCATCACCATCTTTGGGGGTCTGGGAGGATTCACAGCTAAAATTAGAACTTTGTCCACTGCTCCAATTGATCATATTGACCTTTTCTTCTTTGTGTTGAGGAAGAGGGTTGTCTTGAACGTGAGGCTGATCGGGTTTGGTGACCACAATTTCCCCGTTGTCTATCAGGTCTTGGATTTTGTGTTTCAAGGCCCAACAATCCTGAGTATCATGTCCAGGTGCCCCGGCATGATAAGCACATTTTCGAGCAGCATTAAAACCCAGACCATTAGGGCTGGCTGGTGGAAGAAGATGCATGATTTTCTTTTGTGTTGTTAGAAGATTGAGAATGTTCTCGAGGGTGTCCCATAAGGGTGTGAATACTCGAGGCCGTTTGACTTCTCCACCTTTTGGTATTAGAGGGTTTGAAGACTGTCCTTGAAAGGGAGTGTAATTTCTCCTCTGGATAGGCATGTTTTGATTGCCTTTTTGACCCTGTCGTATCAGGGAAACATCCTCTTCTTTCTTTTTATGGACCCTCCGGGGGTTGTTCGCATAATTTCCAGATTGGATGTGATCAGCAACCGCTTTGAGTGCAGCTAGGTCTTTAATCTTTCCGAATTTCAATCCCATTTCAGCCATCTCCCCATGTTTGGCCATTTCAGAAAATAGTTTGCCGATGCCGGCTAAAACTCTTTCATAAAAAGGTGCTTCTTGTATGTCTATGAAAGTCATGACCATCTCTGATTCTGTCATGGAAGGACTAACTTGGGCAGCCAGACGTCTCCACCTCTGAGCATACTCTCTGAAAGACTCATTAGACTGTTTCTTGATCTTGGTAATTTGATACCGATCAGAAGCCATTTGAGATTGAAAGTTGTATTGGGTGAAGAAAGCGTGTGCTAGCTCTTCCCAACTATGGATCTTTGAATTGTCTAATCTTGTGTACCCCGAACGGGCTTCTCCAGTTAGACTTTTTTGGAACAGTTGCATTCTGAATTTTTCATCCTCTACATAAGATCTCAGTTCTCCAATAAACACCTTTAGATGTGTGTAAGGATCTCCTAACCCGTCATATTTTTCAAAGTCAGGAGTCTTAAACTTTTTTGGATAATGAATACCAGGGAAAATACACAAATCAGCATATGAAACACTCCCGTGTGTTCCAATTCCTTTGATAGTGCGAAGAGTCTCTTCCATTTGGAGGACTTTCTTTTTGATGTCACCAGTGTCTGGATCTCCAGTGGGATGGGCAGCATCATGAGTTTTGTTGGTCGGATCCAACTGGAGTTCAGGTATTGTAATGACCTGGGTTCCTCCTTGTGTGGAGGATTCAGCATGTACATGTATTTTCTGACCCTGTGTAGACTGGTGTAATTCTTTTAGTAGAACAGCCAAATCTGTAATTTGTTTGCTTAATCCCTCGAATTCTTTGCAAGAAACTGGATTAAGTTCAGTCTGGTCGGATGACGACATGATTGACTGTAGGCCTGTTGCCTTTTTGGACTTTGAACGGGTGGTAGGTCCGATTGATTCCCTGCAAAAGACTTGCATAGTTTAGTCTTTAGGGTGGATAATAACATGATATGCGATGTGTCCAGTTTAGGAATTTTATCCTGTAAAACGGATGTCAGCTGTTTATAGCATATATGTGTACACATTTCTTCATATTTCTCATTACATGGAGATAGATATGGAAGATAATTACAAGAAATTATACTTTACAAGTAATTTGAAATGAGAGCATGAAGAGACTTTCCTCCATTTTGGGTTTATCAGAGGCTGACCTATCTCAGGTTACTCTTGCGGCTTTTTGGCATGAAGGTTCCCAAATCATCGCAATCTACTAGACGAGAAGTTAATCCGGTCTTTCAACTAGAGCGAATTTGGGTGGTGCCTTTCCTGAGCCTCAGTGAATTAGTCTTCTCACGAGTCCAGTAATCAAACACCGACGGGATAGCCTCCTGGTGGAGGGACCACACAACATACATTCACATACATCGCGTCTCACCGTATGACATGATGACATGTGCGAAGCACTAATATCACAAGCAGATATGGTGCGAAGCACTAATATCACAAGCAATTTTATAGTGCGAAGCACTAATATCACAGGCAGTTTATAGTGCGAAGCACTAATATCACAGGCAGTTTATAGTGCGAAGCACTAATTAAGGAAATGCATTCGTACACATTCATCACAAAATGTAAATGCAACATCCACACACAAGCAGATAATAATTTTGAAAAAATTATAATAGACGCTTAAGTCCTCTTACTGGAGTCCCCAGCAGAGTCGCCACCTGTCGACGTCGGGATTTTTTAATTGTCCCTTTCCGTTACTTGTCCTTTGGTGTTCTCATTTTAGGTGAGATTTGTTTGAAAAAATAAGTGTAAAAGGTCACGATGGATTGTTAAGAGTTGACAGTTGGTTTTTTAAATGGTTGTACCAGCACAACAGAGAAAAGGTTTGCACATTGACCCAGTGATGTGACACTGCTAAACGGGTCGGTGAAACCTAGATTCATCAAGGTCCGGGGACTTGGTTATGCGGATGGAAGGTATTAGGAACCCCCCGACATCCGTGTTACCACGGTGACCGCCTCTTTTCAAGAAACTACTATCTGAATGTGTGTGTGTGTGTAGGTCAATGTACTGTTATTTGGAAGTAGTGCGAGGTCTCGTTCGCACCTATATACACAGGGTTTGAATTTTATGAAAAAATTTAATTTTAAGCAAGATATGACAGTGATGTTTTATAAAAGAGGTTTTTCAAACCCTGATGCTCAATAGTAATTAAGACCTTTTACACTCCCATTTTATTCCGTATTCGGCTGGATTGATTTTATTTGACAAATGCGAGGCATCCGTACGAAAATAATGTACAAAAAGGTGTTGAATTCCTCGTGGGTGTGTAAACCATCTGAGGAAATCCAGACACCACAGGATAATTTACAAGCTGCTCACAGCTGAAAATGTCCATCACGGGAACCGAATCTAGATCCAATGGGATGAATCTGTGATCACATGATTCCTAGGCGCACAGAATACTTCAATTTATATGAAAGCAGTAAGCAGGTATATATATAAAAGCTGTAAATATATATATATATATATATATATATATATATATATATATATATATATATATATATACAGACATGATCACCAACTACGAAGTACCTCCATGGGGGATCAGAATAGTAATTAAAGCTGTAAAAGCTATCAACCGCCACGGAGGAAACTCCAGGCGGGACGAAATGTACAGAAAGCTGTAAAAACGGTCAACCACCACGAAGTAAACTCCAGGTGAGGCGAAATGTAATATATATATATATATATATATATATATATATATATATATATATATATATAAAGCATGTAAACGCACCGGATATAAAATCCAGGCTCATCGGACAAAGTCCAACAACAATTAATATATATAAGTATATATATATTAAAGCAGTAAACGCACCGGATGTGAAATCCAGGCTTACCGAACAAAGTTCGATAGCAGTTTATATATATAATTATATATATAAGAAAGCCATTAAACGCACTAGACATAAGTCTAGGCTCATCGAACAGAGTTCGACACGCAGTTCATATATATAAGTGTATATATATAAAAGCAATTAAACGCTCCAGACCGAAGTCTAGGCTCAATCGAGGCATAACTCGATAATGTTAGTCCATATATATATATATATATATATATATATATATATATATATATATATATGTATATACAAACTAAAAATAAACCACGGACCGAAGTCCGGGAAAAATGTGCAACACGACTCTCAACGTGTAGAAGGGTGTGCGCAAAGATAAAGAGAAAAACTTTAAAGTGTGAAAGAGGCTTATAGTGGGTTGCCAAAGAAGACTTCAATATCTTTAAAGTGGGTAAACACTGGCTTTTATAGGTACAAAATAAGCTATATATGAGCTCATAAGTGTTTAAAATGAGAAATCACTCAGTCTGGGGGTGAGTACAGAGCAAATTGGGCAGGGCTTTCTCGCCGTTTTCTCTTCCAAAATGGCCACCCCAAGCCCTCTATTTATAGAGGGTGGAGCCGCAGGTGTACCTGCGACTGAGCCACAGGTGTACCAGAGGCAACCCGGGTGGGCTTGGATTTTTTGGCTCGGGTCGTCTCGAAGTACGTGCACTCAGGCACTGTAATGTCCACTCAAACTTTCAGAAGTGCAATCCGGGCATCCGTTTGAGGTATACATGACCTATTTCAGACCGCCGTTGTCGAGAGTTGTACGATGGCATGGGATTAGAGTTTGTGCGAAGTCATTGAAATGGGACGGTGCCCTCCGGTCTTCAAGCTTCAACTTTCATCCGTTACCCCGCACAATAGTCACTCGGGATTGATTAGTCTTGTGGGACATTGTTGCATAGATATGTTGAGGCGACGTGGCGTGACATCGTGTTGGTCAGATGACGATGTTACCCCTCACCGGTGTTATCGCCGAATTGGGCTGATAAAGCAGACGTTGCTCAGCTTCGCTGAGATTGGACTGCTGCAATTTGTCGAAGGTCCTCATTGTCATCTTTGAGGTGTGCCTGTCTTCCCGATGTTATCTGTGACGCCCCCAAATCCAGGTTCTCTAACCTCAGATTTGGTGCTCACAATCTATCATCATCATAAGCATTCTATAACTATTACGAAATAATAAACATACATTGTTCATTATAATAAAGTTTCCATAGCATGGTCCCAAGGTATTCTTAACCTTAACTTAAACACACCATTCATATTACAAAAGGTTTACATAAGAACTTCCATTAGATAATAATAATTAATATTCATTCTAAACTATTCCTGGATCTTGCCCTTTCTCTTGTCCTTCGTATTGGATCCTTCAGGCTTAGCTGAAATAAATGTCATGATATAGCAAGGGTAATCAACTAATTTGCTTAGCAAGTTTATATACAAGGGAGATATATCATGACTAGAAAGAAGTTTTGCTTTCAATGTTCAACAATAATATAAGGTTGTGAAGGAACATGAATTAATAATCAACAATTGAATATTCGAATAATTGAATAATATGAACTGAGTGGTTTTGAGATAACCATGAACATTTGCCAAGGTTCTCAGTAATTTAAACTGGACCTCTTAATAAGTTTTAGTATTCAAGGGGATCAGCCTTTCATACCTCGTGATTTATGCATAAACACTTAATATTCCGGCATCGATATCATGCCTTAATCAAATTCGTCCTTTTCTCAGTCAAGAGTTCTTATCATATCAATTTAATAAGAATAGCTTTTTAAAACACATTTGATTTAACAAATTTAAACATGCTTGATCTAGCTGATACAATTAGCATAGATCTATCTCATAAACAGTTCATAAATGAAAGAACTTTAATTTAATTTATAGTTCAATAATAATAGAACATGAATTCAATTGCACAAAGTGCGAATTTCAATAATCAATATAGATGTGAATAATCATCAATAATTATTCACTAACATGCTTTGAAAATAATAACTCGAGTTTGAGTTAGGACACTTGCCTCGTCTGTAGATTACGGCTACGCAATTAATTTATATCCACTATGCAGTTAAATTATCTTCCTTTGAGAGACATATAGTTAATCTTTCAATTAGTCATAGTATATCATTAGATTATGTAATCACATAAATATTATGCATTACATTTAGTTCTTTTAAACATTATCATGTCTTGATAATGTTACTATAACCACATAATATTATTAATCTTGATAATATTTAATTCACCTCTTAGTATTATTAGTTCCCTAATAATACTTTCATTTGCTTACTAATATTATTAACATCTTAATAATATTTTTAATACCTTACTAATATTATTAATCCTCTTAATAATATTTTAATTAATATTATTACTTTAATAATGTCTTACTTATGCTTTAGTATCATTAATCATTTAATATTATTAATTATTTAATAATATTTTATTTATTTACTAATATTATTAATCATTTAATAATATCTTATTCTATTACTAATATTATTAATTATTTAATAATACTTTAATCATTTATCAATACTTAAATCAAATATTATTAACCATTTAATAATATTTTAAAGAAATTTTAATCTTAATATTTTTATTTACTTATCAATATCATATTCTAATATTATTAATATCATAATAATATTTTAATAATTTATTGGATTAATAAATAATTTATTCTAATTGTTCATCCTTTATTAAACCTCTTATTTAATATCCATAAAAGGTCATAAATAATATTTATTATCATACATTACCAAAGTGCTCTAAGATAGTCATTATATGATATATTATGAGTATTCAAGCATAAAAATCACATTTTTCTTATTAAAGATATCATTTAACTATTTATTTCCTTTTATTCACAACTTAACTATTTTTAGGAAAAATAGTAAACTTACTCCAAAAATTCTCAGCTTCTATACTTTGACACAATATGAACCTACAAGGATCTTCAAATTTTTTTGGAATTTTAGAAAATGATCTACTATTTTTAAAGTTCCCAAAACACTTGGATCTTGCTTCATTTTTAATAAATTCAGTTTTGCTCAGAAAAATCTAAAATTTTCAGGGTATGATCTCCTACATATATGAAGCTACTGTAAAAATTTCAGAATTTTCTAGTGTATACACAGTGAGATATTCAACGGTAAAGTTTTAGGAGTCATTTACGGAAATAGTCATTACGCACAATCTATAACTCGAAACGTGTCCGTTCGTTTTCCTACACGTAGATAACTTCTCAAGGTACCTCTGTGAATTTTCTCAGATTTTTAAGAGACATGAAACTATCCGAAACAGACCCAAGAAAAATAGGACAGAAACTATTTTAGGGTTTTTGAACCCTTAACATTCCAAGTGGGCTGTTTTGGGGAAATCAGCTCCAAAGGATTCAAAACTTGCTATATTTGTGTTCTATCACTTGGGTTTACTAGATAACTCATGTATCTAGCACCCCCCTTCGATGGATCACAAATCTAAATTGGAAAACTTGAGTTACACAAGATTTAGTGGAAGAAAACAAGAGTTTTCACCCTTGGAGAACATATGCTCATATTCTTCCTCTAAGCCTTTGATCTAACACTCAAGATACTTCGTTTTATACATGATTATATGTAGGACTAGGGTATCTTGAGTATTTGTTCATAACCCAAACAAAACTCAAGCTAAAAAAAATAAAGTAGAAGAAGAAGATGAAGGTTAAGTTATACCTTGATTTAATGGCAACCTTCCTTGATTTACCAAAGTAAGTGATGAACTTTGGATGCATTAATAAACTAGCACTCCTTTCTCTCTATATATATGGCCAAACATCTCTCTCCTTTCTCTCTCTAGAAGTGGCTAGCTTGGGAGAAAGTATAAGAGGAAGAATGAGAGAAGAAATGAAATTAAATGAAAAGATGAAGTAAAAGGATACTTACAAAAAATATAGATACACTTAGTGTATCTAGCTATTATCCCCCATACTTTCTTTAACCCATAGATAGAAGCTTTGCCTTATCACTTTAATTAGTCTAATCATGATTAATGATGCTTAATAAAGTGGCAACTAATGGGAGCTTGACAACCATGTCCTTTTGTGTAAGAGTTACTACAAATGGACCTTGCTTAGCTTAATTAGTTGCCTTAAAAGGCTAATGTGGCAGGCCATATTTATGCCCACTAACTCCTTCATTTAGCTTTTATTTTAATGCATAAATTAGATAAATCAATTGTCTAAAATACCCTTAATCAAGTGGGCTAAGTTTTGGCTTGCATTTTATTTCTTTTGGGCTTCTCCTTTAATTGTTTTGGGCTATGTAATAAACATAGTCTAACAATTTTAATATATGTTACCCAATTTAATTATTTAGGGTTTCCATTCCTAATCTTATGAAATTTAATTACCTATACATGTGACTTTAGCTCATAACCTAATTAGGTTCACAAGAATTAGGTTTAAAATTATTAGTCACTTGAAATAATAAGATTATCCACTTAAGTTAGTATACATATTAAATACTAACCTCTCCTTATTACCAAAATCCTTAGATTATTTAATTGTCTCAGCTAATTTATAATTAGGTTACGAGGCTTTCATTTTTAATGAAACCTATAAATGTATATATCCATAACTATAGCATACATGTTAATTGACCCATGCACCATTTCACATATGTTGTCACATATTAAATCACTGTATAACACAAAGTTTTAAATATTAATAATGTACATATATATATAGTGACTTAAAATTCACGGTTATTACATCCCTCCCCCCTTATAAGAATTCCGTCCCGAAATTACTTACAGGTTTACTCAAAAATATGTGGATAACTTTCCCTCATCCTTTCTTCGAGTTTCCACGTAGCTTCTTCAGCATTGTGGTTCCTCCAAAGAACCTTTACAGAATGTATAACCTTATTTCGTAATTTCTGTTCTTTTCTATCTAAAATTTCAACTGGAATTTCCTCGTACGACAAATCCTTTTCGACCTGAATTGACTCGTACGATATCACGTGCTTGTAATCAGGCTTGTATGGTCGTAGCACTGACACATGAAACACATTATGAATATGTTCCAGTTCAGGAGGTAGAGCTACCTCGTACGCCACTTCGCCTATCTTTCTTAAGATCTCGAAAGGTCCAATAAATCTCGGACTCAGTTTACCTTTCTTTCCAAATCTTATCTTCCCTTTCCAGGGAGATACTTTCAAAAATGCATGGCTTCCCACCTCAAAATCTCTCTTCTGGCGATGTAAGTCTGCATACTTCTTCTGGCGATCTTGAGCTGCTACCAATCGGGCTCTTATCACCTTGATGATCTTTATAGTCTGCTGTACCAGTTCTGGTCCCAATAGTCGATGTTCACCCCTTCATCCCAGCATAAGGGCGTTCTACATTTCCTTCCATACAGTGCTTCGTACGGCGGTATTCCAATGCTGGCGTGATAACTATTGTTGTATGCGAACTCTACTAATGGAAGATAATCCTCCCAGCTACCCTTGAAGCCCATAACACAAGCTCTGAGCATGTCTTCAAGTGTTTGAATTGTTCTCTCGCTTTGCCCATCGGTCTGCGGATGATACGCAGTGCTCATCCGTAGTTGCGTCCCTATTCTTTCCTGAAGGCTCTTCCAGAAGTTTGACGTGAATCGCGGATCTCTATTCGACACAATAGATACCGGCACGCCATGCCTCGAGATAATTTCTTTGATATATAATTTGGCTAGCTGGTCCAAATTATACATGATCTTGATCGACAAAAAGTGAGCTGACTTCGTAAGACGATCTATAATCACCCATATGGCGTCGTGTCCTTTTTGCATTGCTGGAAGTCTCACCACAAAATCCATCGTGATGTGCTCCCACTTCCACTCTGGAATCTCTAAAGGCTGTAGTAATCCACTCGGTCGTTGATGCTCTGCCTTAACTCTCTGACAAGTTAGACATTTGTTGACGCATTCTGCAACCTCTCTCTTCATGTTTGGCCACCAAAAGTGTTGACGCAAGTCTTGATACATTTTTGTGCTTCCTGGGTGTATCGAGTACCTCGTACTGTGCACTTCTTGCAAAATCTCTTCTCTTAGTTCTGGTACTAGCGGTACCCAAATTCGCCCTTCGAATCTCAATAGTCCGGTGCCATCAATCTTGTATTTCAATTCATCCCCTTCAGCTAACCGCTTCTTGATGTTGTCGCAATCTTCGTCCTTCTCTTGAGCCTCTTTAACCTTATCTAATAAAGTCGGGCTCGCTGCTACTGTAAATAATTTCTCGTTGGTCTCCATTGGATACTTAACTTCTAAGTCAAGTCGTTCGAAATCTTTCACCAATTCCTCTTGAATGGTCAACTCCAGCAACTTCTCTCTGCCTTTTCTGCTCAGGGCATCTGCCACTACATTTGCTTTTCCTGGATGGTACAGAATCTCACAATCATAATCCTTGATCAATTATAACCATCGGCGCTGCCTCATATTTAGCTCTTTCTGCGTGAAGATATACTTCAAACTCTTGTGATCTGTATATATCTCACACTTCTCGCCATACAAATAGCGCCTCTAAATCTTCAAGGTAAAAACTACTGCTGCTAATTCTAGGTCACGAGTCGGATAACCCTTCTCATAGTCCTTCAGCTGACGTGAAGCGTACGCAATGACTTTGCCATGCTGCATCAGTACACAACCAAGACCCTTGTGTGACGCATCACTATACACTATAAATCCTCCTGTGTTGTCTGGTAAAGTCAACACAGGTGCCTGACTGAGCCTCTTCTTCAATTCCATGAAACTCTCTTCACATTTCTCCGTCCAAATGAACTTCACTGTCTTTCTGGTAAGGTTGGTCAACGGTGATGCTATCTTTGAAAAATCTTGGATGAATCTCCGATAGTATCCTACTAATCCCAAGAAACTCCTAATTTTTGTCGGCGTCTTTGGCTGTTCCCAATTGATAACCGCTTCTACCTTTGCAAGATCCACCGAAACACCATCCGTGTCGATAACGTGACCCAAAAACTGCACTCTCCGCAACCAAAACTCACACTTAGAGAACTTTGCATACAACTTCTCCCTCCTAAACGTCTCCAACACTATCCTTAGATGTTCAACGTGCTCTTCCTCTATCTCTAAATATACCAGAATGTCATCGATGAACACAACAACAAACTTATACAAATACTGTTTAAACACTCTGTTCATCAAGTCCATGAATGCTGATGGAGCATTCGTCAACCCAAAAGACATTACCAGAAACTCAAAGTGTCCATACCGAGTTCTGAATGCCGTCTTTGGAACATCCTCCTGCCTCACCTTCAGTTGGTGATAACCGGTCCTCAAGTCGATTTTTAAAAAATATTTTGCCCCCTTTAACTGATCAAACAAATCATCGATCCTGGGCAACGGGTACTTGTTCTTAATGGTGACCTTGTTCAACTCCCGGTAGTCGATACAATGCCTTAATGACCCATCCTTTTTCTTTACGAATAAGACTGGTGCTCCCCACTATGATACGCTCGGTCGAATGTATCCCTTATCTAACAATTCTTGTAGTTGAATCATCAATTCCTTCATTTCTACCAGAGCCATACGATACGGCGCTTTGTATACTGGTGTTGTCCCTGGTGCCAAATCGAAAACAAACTCTATCTCTCTATCTGGTGGCAATCCCGAAATCTCATCTGGGAAGACGTCAACGAATTCCCTTACAATAGGTATCTGACCCAGTTCACCCTCGACTCTGCGGGTATCCACAACGTGAGCCAAATAACCTATACAACCTTTCCTAAGCAACTTCTTTGCTTGCATCATCGTCAGACAACAGGATTGTCTCGGCGATTTACTGCCATGAAATACCACCTTTGACTTATTCGGAGTCTTTAGGTGTACGCACTTTTTTATTACAGTCAATGACCACTCTGTGACTTGCTAACCAATCCATCCCGAGGATTACATCAAACTCTCTAAGAAGAATTGGTATCAAATCCACGTTAAGCTTAAACCCTCGTACATCAGCACAACAGTTCCTATATATGTAGTCTACAAGAATAATTTCTTTGTTTGCTACTTCTACATTCATTGGGTGTTCTAATAGTTCACGAGGTAAACTTAATCTTTGAGCAAATTCATCAGATACAAAAGAACATGAAGCTCCCGAATCGAATAACACAGGCATTTATATCGTTGATCAGAATTATACCTGACACCACCTCACTGGATGCCACGGCATCTTGCACTGTCATATTGAATGTCCTCGTTGTCGGCTTGTTTGGCTGGGTTGGTCCTCCACTGGTTGTCTCAGTGTTATTGCCCCTGTTGCCGTTTTCGCCATCCGTGCTTTTCTTCTTTGGGCAATCCTTGATCCGATGTCCCAATTCACCACAGTTAAAACAACCTCCCATCTTCACCTTAGAACAATTGGGTGAGGTATGCCCTTCTTGTCCATAGGTATAACATACCGTTTTTCCTTTCAAGCACTCTCCCGAGTGACCCTTTCCACAGTTTCCACACACTGACTTTTTTTGTTGGACACTTCCTTGCTGAATCTCTAAATTACTACCCCCACTGCTATATTTCCGCTTCTTGTTGTTGCTACCGCCACCGCTAACATTCTGATTCCCACCTTCTACTTTCTCCAACAGAGTTGAGAATGACGTGATTTGTAGAACCGCTACCTTACTGTAAAACAACGGCTTTAGTCCATTTTCGAATCTTCTTGGTTTCCTCACCTCCTTTCTACCTGATGTGGAGCGAATCTGGCCAATTCATTAAACTTTGCGGCGTACTCTGACACTGACATATTCTCCTACTTCAATTCCAAAAATTTGATCTCCATTCTCGCTTGTGTACTCTCATGGAAGTAGTTCTCAAAGAACAACTTCTTGAACGCTTCCCAAGTCACGATTCCAGTCCCGGCTTTATTCTGGTTGGCCTCCCACCAATAGTTAGCCTCACCCTTCATTAAGTAGGTAGCAAAAATTGTTTTCTATTTTTCTGCTACTCTAGCAATAATGAAGGCCTTCTTAATCTCCATCATCCATGTCTGGGCCTCTAACGGGTTTGCTGTTCCTCTAAACTCCGGCAGTCCTACTGCCTTGAAGTCCTTAAAGTTGGCTAATTGGTTTCCCGCCTGATTTCCTGCAGGTTGAGCTTGATTCCTCATAGCTTCAGTCATCATGTTGATAAAGTCTTGCATTGGGTTTGGTTGAGCTCCCGCTGCATTATTAACTGACTCTTCGATCTCTTGGTTCCTTAGTGCACGTCTGGGCGGCATTATCTAGTGGAACAAAATTCTAACACGTTACTCGGGTTTTATTATCATATAAGTACTTAGCATGTAACACGCTACTGTATTCAACAATCATATGATCATTATGGGAGAGTTTTAAATTACCAAGATTTTGGAAGTCTTTCTCCCTGATTAGTGGGTTAAGTTTGTTTTAAAGAAAATTTTCCAAATTAGTCTACTACACTCACATAACATTAAATAGACAATTTACTATTTAAAATTTTCCAACACATATCATAATAATAATGTATTTATATTCATATACCAATCTTCAGTGTCTCACACGATTAATACAGGTATATTCTTATAAATACTACTATCCCATTTTAAACACAAAATATGGGATTAACTCAAAATGATACTTCCCTACAAACACAAATAGGGATACTACCTAACTACCTACTACCTCACACCTGCTGAGGTTTACATTAACATAAAACCCTATTACACAAAAGGGGTACTAATGCCTCTATCTACAACTAGTCCATAGCATAATCATCACTAGTGGCCCTGCTGGGTCACCTGAACAGGCTACGGGGGAAACCACCTGTCCATAGCTCTACGTCGAATGGATCAACTCGACTCTCCTATCTCGAACTGCGTCCTCCTAGTCCCACTGCGCTGGCCCTCATATGCTGCGTCTTGCGCCAGTCCTAAAGTCTCGGCCCTGACCTTCATGGCCTGCAGTGCTAACTCCAATTGGTCCACCCGCTGGGCTGACTCATAAAATGCCTCCTCCACGCGAATCTTGTCTGCAATCTCCATGTCAAACTCGCCTCACATCGCCAGATGCTCTATGCTCAGCTCTCCGAACTTTGCCTTTTCATGCTCTAGTTGTACCCTCAGCATCTCAACTTGCAACTGGGACTCATCCAACTTTCCCTTCTGCTCGACTACCTCCATATGGGCTTGATAAGCCGCCTCCTTGTATTGACCTTCTGTGAACTAAAGTGTGTGGTTTTCAACCTCCAGTTCTCCCACCATGCCTTCCAATTGATTGATTCTCCTCAACAAATCCCCTATAAGAGGACCCTGAGGGGCTTCTTCCATAACCTCACTCTCAATGAGCTCCTGATCTACTGAGTGACTATCCTGGCGCTCGTCAGACATCCTACAATCACCATAAATAAAACCAACATCATTACCACAATAAAATATATTCATTGATAAAATGAAATAATACTTTATTGAGTACAACATAAACTCGATAAATTTCCACAATCCATCTCCTAACATACTCTATAAGAGTTTTCTACTAAGGTTATAACCTAGGTTTCACATTCCTAATGTTTATAACCTACAGCTTTGATACCAACCTGTGACGCCCCCAAATCCAGGTTCTCTAACCTCAGATTCGGTGCTCACGATCTATCATCATGATAAGCATTCTATAACTATTACGAAATAATAAACATACATTGTTCATTATAATAAAGTTTCCATAGCATGGTCCCAAGATATTCTTAACCTTAACTTAAACACACCATTCATATTACAAAAGGTTTACATAAGAACTTCCATTAGATAATAATAATTAATATTCATTCTAAACTATTCATGGATCTTGCCCTTGCCCTTGTCCTTCGTATTGGATCCTTCAGGCTTAGCTGAAATAAATGTCATGATATCGCAAGGGTAAGCAACTAATTTGCTTAGCAAGTTTATATACAAGGGAGATATATCATGACTAGAAAGAAGTTTTGCTTTCAATGTTCAACAATAATATAAGGTTGTGA
Source organism: Panax notoginseng (assembly GCA_016801055.1). NCBI lineage: Eukaryota > Viridiplantae > Streptophyta > Magnoliopsida > Apiales > Araliaceae > Panax > Panax notoginseng. The sequence goes on along the minus strand of CM029016.1, from coordinate 80,026,821 downwards.
AGGAACATGAATTAATAATCAACAATTGAATATTCGAATAATTGAATAACATGAACTGAGTGGTTTTGAGATAACCATGAGCATTTGCCAAGGTTCTCAGTAATTTCAACTGGACCTCTTAATAAGTTTTAGTATTCAAGGGGATCAGCTTTTCATACCCCGTAATTTATGCATAAACGCTTAATATTCTGACATCGATATCATGCGTTAATCAAATTCGTCCTTTTCTCAGTCAAGAGTTCTTATCATATCAATTTAATAAGAACAGCTTTTTAAAACACATTTGGTTTAACAAATTTAAACATGCTTGATCTAGCTGATACAATTAGCATAGATCTATCTCATAAACAGTTCATAAATAAAAGATCTTTAATTTAATTCACAGTTCAATAATAATAGAACATGAATTCAATTGCACAAAGTGCGAATTTCAATAATAAATATGGATGTGAATAATCATCAATAATTATTCACTAACATGCTTTGAAAATAATAACTCGAGTTTGAGTTATGACACTTGCCTCGTCTGTAGATTACGGCTACACAATTAATTTATATCCACTATGCAGTTAAATTATCTTCCTTTGAGAGACCTATAGTTAATCTTTCAATTAGTCATAGTATAACATTAGATTATGTAATCACATAAATATTATGCATTACATTTAGTTCTTATAAACATTATCATGTCTTGATAATGTTACTATAACCACATAATATTATTAATCTTGATAATATTTAATTCACCTCTTTGTATTATTAGTTCCCTAATAATACTTTAATTTGCTTACTAATATTATTAACATCTTAATAATATTTTAATACCTTACTAATATTATTAATCCTCTTAATAATATTTTAATTAATATTATTACTTTAATAATATCTTACTTCTGCTTTAGTATCATTAATCATTTAATATTATTAATTATTTAATAATATTTTATTCATTTACTAATATTATTAATTATTTAATAATATTTTATTCTATTACTAATATTATTAATTATTTAATAATACATTAATCATTTATCAATGCTTAAATCAAATATTATTAACCATTTAATAATATTTTAAAGAAATTTTAATCTTAATATTTTTATTTACTTATCAATATCATATTCTAATATTATTAATATCATAATAATATTTTAATAATTTATTGGATTAATAAATAATTTATTCTAATTGTTCATCCTATATTAAACCTCTTATTTAATATCCATAAAAGGTCATAAATAATATTTATTATCATAAATTACCAAAGTGCTCTAAGATAGTCATGATATGATATATTATGAGTATTCAAGCATAAAAATCACATTTTTCTTATTAAAGACATCATTTAACTATTTATTTCTTTTTATTCATAACTTAACCACTTTTAAGAAAAATAGTAAACTTACTCCAAAAATTCTCAGCTTCTGTACTTTGACACAATATGAACCTACACGAATCTCCAAATTTTTCTGGAATTTTATAAAATGATCTACTATTTTTAAAGTTTCCAAAAACACTCAGATCTTGCTTCATTTTTAATAATTGAGTTTTGCTCAGAAAAATCTGAAATTTTCAGGATATGCTCTCCTAACATATATGAACTGTTAGGTTTGTAATATTCATGAACACAATCAAATTGCACAAAATAAGCAGAAACGTGGAAAATCAGAGTTTTAAAATTTTACAAACCATATACCCGGATCATCATTTATGCACAATTATTAATTAAACGAAAAGATAAAGAATAAGAATCATACCCTTAAAAATTCGAGCTTCCTCAGGTACAAGTTCATCTCCAATCCTTTTCGAGTACAACTTGAATCCACCGGGTTTGGTTCCTTCCTTTGATCAACGTTAACCACCCAAGTGTTTGGCCTCTAGAGGTGATCCACCGTGGAAGAAGAAAGATCCAAGAAGATGGATGTTTGGCAAAAGCCTAATTTTTTCTATCTCTATAGAAAAGGAGCGTACTCTCCAACAATTGGAATAACGTATATTTGATATCTGATATCAGACTCCTCTTATAAAGATATCAAGTAACCCTATTAAAATAAGGTATTATTTATTTAATTAAATGGGCTCCCTAATCTTATTAGGGATAATTAATTAAACTCCTTTAACTAATTTTCCCTCCTAATCCTATTAGGAATAAATTAGAGTACATATATTAAATTAATTTCTAAACTCTTTTAGAAATTAAAATAATAATAATTGTAATAATATTAATAAGACTCCTCTTATTAATTTATATTTAATATTTCTAAAATATTAAATAATAAATATTATGTTATTTAATTTATTCTATCACCATAGATTAAATTAAATATACTTAACATATTATTACGATTATGCCATTAACTTCTTAAATAATAATTCTTCCTTTTATGGTGTGACCCTTTAGGTTCTCCATATTAAACCGGTTGTTAATAAATCAATTAGAACAATTATAATCTTATTTAAATAAATAAATTAAACTATTAATTTATTTAAATAAATAATATTTATTCTACAATAGGGATAAGCCTCCCTAGCGATTAACGACTTTCCAGATAATATAGATTTCAACATTAATCATAAAAGAACCTTTGAGTAAATAGTTACCGTACAATTCAATCCTTTAACCATACAATGTTCCAATTAAATATAAGACATGAAATTACTGTCAAGTCTTATTTTATTTAATTATATATATTTTGACTCTTAAATGCACAACCCCAAATAATGCAAATTAGAAATTCCTTTCTAATTTCATTCTGCCTTGGCCAAGGACTACTGGGTTGTCATTTATCGAATCACATAGGACATTTCTCTTCTTTTACTAAAAGTGGTAGATTCTTTATTGATTATACATTATCTCCATGTACAACTTATTATACCCAAGCATACCCTTTGATATACGCTAAGGGTCTTAAGGAATAAGTCAAAGTATAACTCATCATACACAAGATACTATGATGATCTCAAGTCCAAGGATCACTTGTACTACTATCACTACAGGAATTCCTATTGACAGGCAAGTAAAACTCCATTAGGTATTCCTTAGCGAACCACGTTCAGTGAACTTATTCTCTAATAAGCACCTACATACTTGCTTTAGTGTCTCCACACAAATAATCATGAGATCAATCATCCTCATCTAATGAGCAAGCAATGTATGTACTAATCTATCCGGATTCACTAATCCCCAATTTAGTCATCCAACGATTGGGAACAATTTTAGTTTTAAGCTTTCTAAGAATTTAGATCTCATTAGAATGATCATCATCATTATTCTAAAAGCATTGCTTAAAACTATGGATTTATCACATATTATAAAATAACATCATGTAGATAATTAAAAGCCTTTAATAAATTAATACCTTTTATTAATAAATGAATAAGATTGTTACAAAGTATATACTTTATCATCAAACATGATTGGCTTGTATGCATACTACTTTCAATCTCCTACTTGTACTAAAGTCAATCGTCATGGTATCTCATACTCTTCTTCTCTAAGTCACGATTATCCTGTTGTTGGATAAGCTTCAGTAAATGGATATGTAATGTTGTTCTTGAGGGTCCACTATCTTTATAGTGATTTTCCATCTTTCAATAATTCCTATAATCAAATGAAAGTTCCACAACACATGTTTAGATCCAAGATGAGACTTAAGAACTATTTCTAGTTCTGTAATAAACTTTTATCCAAACAATCAACTTGCAGCTTCATTTATAGCTACTTACTTTGTCTTTATCACTAAACCATCAACTCATTGCTATTTGGAACCTTTCCAATTCATTGCACCACTGTTCAAGGTAACCCTTTACCTTAAAGTGAATTTTATGTCGTCTTGGTCTGTCTGAAAAACTTGAGTCTGTTAAGCCCTCTAGTTTTAATTCAGACTTACCATAAATCTGATCACATCTTTAGTGCCGGTTAAGTACTTTAAGATGTTTTTCACTGTCTCACAGTGAACTTCTCCAGAATATGACTGATCAACATCACGTTTCGTACATTTCATTGCATACATGATAATTACTCATGCGATCTCTCTTTTTGGAGTCTTTGGGGACTATTAAGAGAGATACACTCCATGTCTCATCAACATAAGATATCTCTTGGAGTTTGTCATGCTAAACGACTTTAGCATCAAATGAATGTACGCTCCTTGGGTTAAGCCGAGTATCCTTTTAAATCTATCTATATAGATTTACATCCCTAATTAAGATGCTCTTCCCAAATCATTCATGGAGGAATGTTTAGACAACTTTATTTTTTTTATTGTAGCATTGGTATGTTATTCCTCATCCATAGTATATCAACAAATAATACTAGAAATTTCACGATGCTCCCACTGACCCTTTTGTACACACTAGAACTCTTACCTTATTGTAAGTAACTAGATCATCATCTTCTATGATACGTACCTCATCATCATCATCATCCATGATGAATCCATACCTCCTAGGTATATTCAGTATTATTCCAGATTTACGATTCGGTTGTGGTACAATAGGTCTATCTACAGGTTCTTCTTATTTGACTTATAGTATTTTGTGGTTCTTGAACTCTTCAAGATCTATTATCCTCCCACTGCCCCTTCAAGGATAAACATTTTTATCTTAGAAGACAGCGTGTTTCGTAATAAACACCTTTTGCTAAGTAGGATTATAGAACATATGCCCTAAATTTACTTTAGGATGTCCCACAAATCTGTACTTGTCAAATTATGTCCCAAGCTTATCCTTTGAAACCTTTTCACATAAGTTAGACAACCTCTTATCTTAACATACTTAAGATTTAGAATCCTCCTTGTCCATAACTTTTATGGAGTCTTGGGGCTGGATTTTGAGGTTACCATTTCGTAGATATACAACCATTTCTAGGGCATGACCCTAGAATGATACTGGAATGTCGATAAAATCATTATGGACCGCACTATGTCCAACAAAGTATGATTTTTCCTTTCAGATACACCAATCAATTATTGCGTATCAGGAGACGTCCATTGTGAGAAAACTATTTGAGATTATCTAGAAACTTATTGCACAAGTATTTATTCCTTGATCTAATCAAAGAATCTTAATAATTTGCCAATTTGTTTTACTTCTGAATTCTTTAAACCATTCAAATAATTCACACTTGTATTTCAGCAAATACACACATTCAACTTTTGAATGATCATCTCCTTTTTCTTATATTAGTTTGTTCAATTTACAAAATAATTTTTCACGTAAGTCAAGTATACAAAATCTATTAAGTAATATTCCAGTTCTATAGAAAACATTATTATTATAAATAGAACAACAATTGTTCTTAAATATAATACCAAAGATTTCATTGTCCAACAGCAAAATGGAAATAATATTTCTAACAAGAGCTGAAATACAATAACAACTTATTGGCTTAATAAACTTGCCCGTAGGAATTGCTAAACTATAAGTTTCTATGGCTAATGTAGCAACCTTTGCTTCATTTCACACACATAGGATTACTTATATTTGTTTAGCTTTCTACTTCTGCTTGGTCCCTTCATAAATCTATATTTATGATAACCAAAGCCGGTATCCAATACCCAAGTAGAATCTTGACTTAAGAAAAATTTATTTTAAATCATGAATAAAATTATATTTGTAACCGAAACTTCACTAAGTTTCTTCTGGTTAGCCTCTGCAAGATTTTTCTTACAGTTTCTTTCCAGTGTTCAGGCTTATTGCAGTGGAAGCAAACTCATTTGCTATACATATCAGTTTTGTTCTTAATATCCTTTGTTTACGCCTTTCTGTTTACCTTCTTTGAATAGTTCTTCTTTTCAGAAGATCCTTTAGCCCCTACCAGTAAGACATAGTCTGTCTTGGTTGAAAAGTGACTCTCAATATTTTTCAATATATTAAGCAAATCAGCGAGGCTGATATTTAGCTTGTTCATATAAAAAATTCACAACAATTATGAAAGGAATCCGGGAGTGAGTGCAAGATCAAATCTTGGCTCAACTCTCCATCCATGACAAAATCTGTTGTCCTAATTGATCAATCAAATTGATTATGTTAAGGACTTGTGTCTGCACTGTATTGTCATCGGTTATTCTAGATTGGAAGAGCTCCTTAGATATCTGATATCTATTAGTCCTACTTTCTTCACCATCAACTACTTGATGTACAGGAATATAGTAGGAGCATCCATAGTTTTATGCTGACGCTGAAGCTCGTTACTTATGGATGCGAGCATGATGCATTGAGCCAACTGTGCATCATCTTGCCACTTTCTAAAAGTAGCAATCTCTTCCTCAGATGCATTGTCTGCAACCATTGCAGGGATAGACGTATTAAGGACATAAGATAGCTTTTCAGCTGTGAGAACTTTTCTCAAATTCCTTAACCAATCCATTTAATTTGGTCTGGTTAATTTAGCATCTAATATGCTATGCAGTGATAGTAATTTAGATATTATAAAATTCTGTAAATGAATTTGTAGTTAACAATATTTTAGCATACATTCTTTTATTAATTACCAAAATAATTCAGGTCTTGTTTTAAATTGGTATCTCCCACTATTTTCATCAAACAATATTACCCTCACTTATATAGTTTGGCAAAATCTAATTAAAGATTTGCTAGTGAGAATAAGGATCTCATTTCAAATGTATATAGCCTTGTGGTGACACAACAAACTATATATAAATAAATAGGTAGACAACTGTTGTCAATTACATCATCTATGCAACTCCTTTTATTTTGCCTCTTTGATTATTTTGATCAAGTGGTGGCACATCCGAATCAAAATTATCCAAGTTAAGTCCAACCTAGCACTCCATATATTCAAAAAAGAAAAATATTGTCCTTGTGGTTACACAACAAAACAATACTGTTCAATTTTCTTTATAAGCATCAAATGTGATAAATTAACATCTTAAATACTTAATACTTGCCTTGTGGTGACACAACAAACTCATATTAAATATTTAATACTCTATTAATTTTATCATGCTAGAAGGCGACGTTCGATATTCCAAATATCTTTGAACGCTTAGGACTTAATATAAAATATTTGAGGGGTTTGTTATTAATTTGTCTCATCTTGTTTAGCGTGCATGCACATATATATATATATATATATATATATATATATATATATATATATATATATATATATATATATAGTATAAGCATGCACATATAGAATACTATATTCTAAACGGATTGATTATGGACTTTTATTCTAGTTTGGTTCACTAGAGCCACCAAGTGAACCAAAAGGTCAAACCCTAGGGGTGCAAGAATTAATATTTAAATATAACTATTACATTTAAACTCGGCCTCTATTATAAACGGGTCTTCAAGTGCTCCTTGCTCCTTGATCTCCAATTCTTCAAAATTAATTCTAACTATTCCTATTACAAAACTATTTTAAAATAAATAGAAACCTTGATCAGCAGTCAAGGGAAAGTACATAGAAGGGAGTTAGAATTTACATTAAGAAAAAATTAGAGAAGACGAGGTACGCAGACCCCATTTAATAAAACACATACATTCATTCATCCAACTAAAATAAAATCTAATCGTATTGGTCAATAGTCCATAATCAATCTCATTTATTATCATACACATCACCATATGCATCAATAAATAATATGCATCTCATGAATAATAAACATTCAATATATATATTGATATCATTTAATGGGCAAATTTAGTTAGTATAAAATTTATTTATTTTTGAATCAAAATAAACTCCTTTATTTTAATCCAAATTTAAATCAAAATAAAACTATTTTATTTTAATTTATCCAATTTTGAATAAAATAAACTATTTTATTTTAATCAAAATCATTAATCAAAATAAACTCCTTTATTTTAATTAATTATGGAATCCAATTCCAAGTAAAAAAAAAACTTTTTTATTAAATGAAACACGGATTCTCTTTTCTATTCACAAATAAACTCCTTTATTTTGAATAATATGAAATCTTATTTCATATCTAAATAAACTCCTTTATTTAAGAAAAAACTGATTCTTTTTCCTATTCGCAAATAAACTCCTTTATTTTGAATAATATGAAATCTTATTTCATATCTAAATAAACTCCTTTATTTAAGGAAACATATAATCTAATTTCAACTCCAATTAGTTATCATGGAATCCAATTCCAACTCTAATTAGTTAGCATGAAATTTTAATATTAAAATTAAAATTAACCTTTTATTTTAAGATTAAAATAAACTTTTATTTAAATTATAAAATTATTATATATATAAATATGTATTACGTTAATATATATAATCACCTCCTTATATCCGTGAAGTAACATAGATAATCATACAAAATGTAATCATTTATTATATGATTCCTTTTCCAAAAGCAAATCCTGTAGTAAATGATTCACGCCACATTTACATAATATATACCAAAAGTGGATATATATATATATATATATATATATATATATATATATATATATATATATATATTCTAGGAAAAGTGATTCACAAGGTGGACTTTTGTGGTTAACATGTTAACAGAATCATGCACCATATATAATAATAAATAGTAGGAGTAATGATTAAATCACATGGAATCAATGGTATATTAATGCTTCAAGATAAGTAACGTGAATCACATGATATACTAAGAAGCAAAAGTATACTAATCACGGTTTTTCCTTTTCTTTTCCTTTTTTTTTAATTTTATACAACAAAATTATGCCCAATTAAAATGTTCTAAACACATATCAATATACATATCAAATTTGAACAATTAATAATTCGCATAAAGGTTTGGCTCTGATGCCACTGTTAGGTTTGTAATATTCATGAACGCAATCAAATTGCACAAAATAAGCGGAAATGTGGAAAATCAGAGTTTTAAAATTTTACAAACCATATACCCGGATCATCATTTATGCACAATTATTAATTAAACGAAAAGATAAAGAATAAGAATCATACCCTCGAAGATTCGAGCTTTCTCAGGTACAAGTTCACCTCCAATCCTTTTCGCGTCCAACTTGAATCCACCGGGTTTGGTTCCTTCCTTTGATCAACATTATCCACCCAAGTGTTTGGCCTCTAGTGGTGATCCACCAAGGGAGAAAAAGATCCAAGAAGATGGGTGTTTGGCAAAACTCTAGTTTTTTCTATCTCTATAGAAAAGGAGCGTACTCTCCAACAATTAGAATAACGTATATTTGATATCTGATATAAGACTCCTCTTATAAAGATATCAAGTAATCTTATTAAAATAAGGTATTATTTATTTAATTAAATTCTTTTAATTAAATGGGCTCCCTAATCTTATTAGGGATAATTAATTAACCTCCTTTAACTAATTTTTCCTCCTAATCCTATTAGGAATAAATGAGAGTACATATATTAAATTAATTCCTAAACTCTTTTAGAAATTAAAATAATAATAATTGTAATAATATTAATAAGACTCCTCTTATTAATTTATATTTAATATTTCTAAAATATTAAATAATAAATATTAAGCTATTTAATTTATTCTATCACCATAGATTAAATTAAATATATTTAACATATTATTACGATTATGTCATTAACTTCTTAAATAATTATTCTTTCTTTTATGGTGTGACCCTTTAGGTTCTCCATATTAAACCGGTTGTGAATAAATCAATTAGAATAATTCTAATCTTATTTAAATAAATAAATTAAACTATTAATTTATTTAAATAAATAATATTTATTCTACAATAGGGATAAGCCTCCCTAGCGATCAACGACTTTTCAGATAATATAGATTTTAACATTAATCATAAAAGAACCTTTGAGTAAATAGTTACCGTACAATTCAATCATTCCACCATACAATGTCCCAATTAAATATAAGACATGGAATTACTGTCAAGTCTTATTTAATTTAATTATATGTATTTCGACTCTTAAATGCACAATCCCAAATAATGCAAATTAGAAACTCCTTTCTAATTTCATTCTACCTTGGCCAAGGACTACTGGGTTGTCATTTATCGAATCACATAGGACATTTCTCTTCTTTTACTAGAAGTGGTAGATTCTTTATTGATCATACATTATCTCCATGTACAACTTATTATACCTAAGCATACCCTTTGATATACCCTAAGGGTCTTAAGGAAAAAGTTAAAGTATAACTCATCATACACAAGATACTATGATGATCTCAAGTCCAAGGATCACTTGTACTACTATCACTATAGGAATTCCTATTGACAGGCAAGTAAAACTCCATTAGGTATTCCTTAGCGAGCCACGTTCAGTGAACTTATTCTCTAATAAGCACATACATACTTGCTTTAGTGTCTCCACACAAATGATCATGAGATCTATCATCCTCATCTAATGAGTAAGCAACGTATGTACTAATCTATCCGGATTCACTAATCCCCAATTTAGTAATCCAACGATTGGGAACAATTTTAGTTTTAAGCTTTCTAAGAATTTAGATCTCATTAGAATGATCATCATCATTATTGTAAAAGAATTGCTTAAAACTATGGATTTATCACATATTATAAAACAGCATCATGTAGATAATTAAAAACCTTTAATAAATTAATACCTTTTATTAATAAATGAATAAGATTGTTACAAAGTATATGCTTTATCATTAAACATGATTGGCTTGTATGCATACTACTTTCATGAACCTACTGTAAAAATTTCAGAATTTTCCAGTGTATACACAGTGAGATATTCGACGGTAAAGTTTTAGGAGTCCTTTACGGAAATAGTCATTACACACAATCTATAACTCGAAACATGTCCGTTCTTTTTCCTACACGTAGATAACTTCTCAAGGTACCTTTGTGAATTTTCTCAGATTTTTAAGGGACATGAAACTGTCCGAAACAGACCCAAGAAAAATAGGACAAAAATTATTTTAGGGTTTTTGAACCCTTAACATTCCAAGTGGGCTGTTTTGGGGAAATCAGCTCCAAAGGATTCAAAACTTGCTAGATTTGTGTTCTATCACTTGGGTTTACTAGATAACTCATGTATCTAGCACCCTCCCTTTGACGGATCACAAATCTAAATTGGAAAACTTGACTTACACAAGATTTATTGGAAGAAAATAAGAGTTTTCACCCTTGGAGAACATATGCTCATATTCTTCCTCTAAGCCTTTGATCTAACACTCAAGATACTTAGTTCTATACATGATGATATGTAGGACTAGGATATCTTGAGTATTTATTCATAACCCCAACAAAACTCAAGTTAAAAAAAATAAAGTAGAAAAAGAAGATGAAGGTTAGGTTATACCTTGATTTAATGACAACCTTCCTTGATTTACCAAAGTAAGTGATGAACTTTGGATGCATTAACAAACTAGCACTCCTCTCTCTCTATATATATGGCCAAACCTCTCTCTCCTTTCTCTCTCTAGAAGTGGCTAGCTTGGGAGAAATTATAAGAGGAAGAATGAGAGAAGAAATGAAATGAAATGAAAAGATGAATTAAAAGGATACTTAGAAAAAATATAGATACACTTAGTGTATCTAGCACTTTTATTAAGCTTTGCCTTATCACTTAAATTAGTATAATCTTGATTAAGGATGCTTAATAAAGTGGCAACCAATGGGAGCGTGACAACCATGTCCTTTTGTGTAAGAGTTACTATAAATGGACCTTGCTTAGCTTAATTAGTTACCTTAAAAGGCTAATATGGACAGCCATATTTATGCCCACTAACTCCTTCATTTAGCTTTTATTTTAATGCATAAATTAGATAAATCAAATGTCTAAAATACCCTTAATCAAGTGGGCTAAGTTTGGGCTTGCATTTTATTTCTTTTGGGCTTCTACTTTAATTGTTTTGGGCTATGTAATAAACATAGTCTAACAATTTTAATATATGTTACCCAATTTAATTATTTAGGGTTTCCATTCCTAATCTTATGAAATTTAATTACCTATACATGTGACTTTAGCTCATAACCTAATTAGGTTCACAAGAATTAGGTTTAAAATTATTAGTCACTTGAAATATTAAGATTATCCACTTAAGTTAGTATACATATTAAATACTAACCTCTTCTTATTACCATAACCCTTAGATTATTTAATTGTCTCACCTAATTTATAATTAGGTTACGAGGCTTTCATTTTTAATGAAACCTATAAATGTATATATCCATAACTATAGCATACATGTTAATTGACTCATGCACCATTTCACATATGTTGTCACATATTAAATCACTGTATAACACAAAATTTTAAATATTAATAATGTACATATATATATAGTGACTTAAAATTCACGGTTATTACATTATCGCCGGGCTGGTACAGTGTATCTCGTTGTGAGCGCCGAGATTGAAGCTGGTTGCATTTGTAACAAGCATTTCTGAGGTTATTGCCGAAATTGTATTCCTTGGGGTTATCACCAAGGTTGGTGGCTGTTCCCATGGTTGGGACTGAGACTGGATACCTCGGGGTTATCTCCGAGATTAATCGGTCTTTTCCGGTGTGTGTTCTGATATTGATCTGTATGCCTCGGGGTTATCTCCGAGATTAGAATTGTTACTCCTAGATTGCGATCCGGGGTTGATGCTGAACTTCCGGCAGTATCCAGCATGGATATGGATCGTCTTTTAGGGTTCCCTCTTAAAAGACGAATCTGCTCTCCTGCAATGTTAGTGACAGGTGTACAGAAAATTTCGAGTGTCTACATTGAGTTTAAATCATCACGTTCTATGTCAACATTTTAATTTGATCTAACAGAGAAGATTCTTCACCTTGTTTTTTTAATTCTATCTTTAGAGATGAATTTTTAGCCTTAAGTATTTTGATTTCTTCAGTTAATTCTTAATTTAGTGTTTAAGAATCTTTGATAAGAATAGTGAGTGTCGAATTTTCAACTACAAGATTTTCAATAGAAATAATAAGTGTTGAATTTTCTATTTCAAGATCTTTGTTTATTTATTTAATATTAATTTTTCTAAAGAATCATTCTCTAGTTTTTCATTTTCTTCTTTTAAGGTTTCATTAATTATAATCAAATTTGAGTTTTCTATTTTAAGATTTCTGTTAGTCTTAATTAATTTTTCTAACAAAACTTTTAGTTTAATAAAGTCTTCTTTAATATTTTCATTATCTTCATATAAACAATTATATGCTTCTTGTAATTCATGATGTTGTTCATTTATATTATCTAAACTATGTGTGACAAATTAAATACTAAGTAATTGATGTTCCGGATTTACCTCAGATTTTGGTGATGACTCATTGTCTCCCATTAAACATAGATTTGTAATTGCCTCGGTTTGTTCGGCAATTCCATCTTCATCACTCAAATCCCAGACTTACTCAACTACTAGTACTTTGTTGTTGACTAGTTTTGGATAGTCCTTTTTGAAATGTCCATTTCAAAATGTGTATTTGAATTCTCATTGGAGCTAACATTTCTGAAGTTGCTGTTGTTTGCTTTGAAGTTTGCTCCTTGTGCTTTTGGCTTGAAGACTTTCTTGCCTTTAAAGTTGTTGAAGTTGTTGTTTGTCTTTAGATAGCCTTTACCATATCTTTTGGCTTTACTTTGAATTACTTTCTTGAGTTGTCTTGATAATTGATGTGACAACCCGAATTTTTGAAAATTATTTAAATAAGAATTTAATAAATAAAATTCTTATTATAAGATGTTTTGAGTTTGAGTATGTGTATATATGTGTTATGTATTATGAAATATGTGATTTGGTGTTAAGAGAATTATATATTCACATATTGGTGAAAAAGAAGTTTAATAGTTAATTAAAATATTGAGAAAATTAAGTGAAATTATTACGGAAAGGAAATTAACTGAATAATATTAGTTAATTTAATTAAGTTAAAAATTATATTATGAAATAATATAATTTGATTATCATGCCTTGATTGGCGATGGAATTGTTATTAATTAATATTTCATTAATAATGTGAGTAATTCGCTTAATTAAAATAGTGAATTAGTGTAAGTATATTTCTTTTAATAAATGAGGGAATAATATATTACATATGAGTGTAATATGTTAAAGTAATACGATTGTCAATCTTGTAAATAGTTACATTATTTATCGAATAAAATAATTATATTAATTAGAATATTTATCGAATTGAATAAATATTCAATGGAGATTATTATGAAAATATTCTAAATTAATAATTAAATATAGAAAGATAATGATTTGTTAAATAAAATTGGAGTTATATTTGTTAAATAATTTAATTAAATATTATTTAATTAAATTAGATGCGACATTTCTAAACCATATAATAAGTGAATGATTAAAATAAATTAAAAAGGGGTATTTAGTGTACTAGCCAAACAAGGTCTTATGACCTTTGTTATATTGTAATTGCTGAGACCCTTAACGCGTAAACCGTTTTTGGCCCATAATAAATGTTTACAAACATTTGAGTCAACACATACATGCACACAATTTTTCATTTGGTTAGGCACATGCCTCCCACTTGCATACACAGCACAAACATACATGACACAACTCACACACGTCACATCACACACATATGTACATATATTATATAACATATATATACAAATATATAATATCATTTTGAAAAAGAAATATGAATCTCCTTACCCTAGGAAATGTTACTATATGAATTAATTTTCTTAACACCTGATATTTGATTTATCAAGATCAGAAAATAAATTCAATTAGAGTTTTGGAAATAAATATTCTTTCAAGATAAAAATAAGATAATTTAAAATCATTTTAATGTTTTAATCTTATGTAGAGGATTCTACCTATTTGACCAATTTACCTAATTTGTTATCATAAAAATAAAATTATAAGATTTGGAGACCTATCAAGTATCAAGACAGCGACTAAGAATCTGCACATCAAGTCCAAGCATCATGAAGAAATCAGAAAGTATAACAAAAGCTAAAGTTATAGTAGCAGTGATAATACAGAGTACAAGTCTATGACTTCAATCACTCTACTGTCGACATTAAAAAGAATACAAGAACAGAAAGCTCAAGAAAAGCGTAAGGCATAATCCAACAGATCGTAGAGTCTGTGTCTGGTCTGACAATTAGACTGACAAATGTAACGTTACAAAAACATAAGTCTTCAAAAAATATATTCTTGGAAGAAAACAAAGGTATATCTATTGGCTCTAGTTGACTGAAAGCAAGTTGTCAGAAAAGCTAGAAAGGATACTTATTGTTGTGACAAATCCTAAGTCAGAAACTATGCTGACACAAAGCCTAAGAAAGTCAACATAAAAAATATCAAAGTATCTAAGCATTAAATGCTCCAACATATACTTCTCAACGGATATATTTCAAAGGATTTTAAAAGACAACATCTTTCAAAAGTAATTATGATGATGAGCACTGAATGTTAATATACAAGAAAAACTGCTAGGTTTGTAATATTCATGAACGCAATCATATTGCACAAAATAAGCGGAAGCATGGAAAATCAGAGTTTTAAAATTTTACAAACCATATACCCGGAGCATCCTTTATGCACAATTATTAATTAAACGAAAATATGAAGAACAAGAATCATACGCTTGAAGATTCGAGCTTCATCATGTACAAGTTCACCTCCAATCTTTTTTGCATTTAACTTGAATCCACTAGGTTTGGTTCCTTCCTTTGATCAACGTTAGCCACCCAAGTGTTTGGCCTCTAGAGGTGATCCACCAAGGAAAAAGAAATATTCAAGAAGAAGGGTGTTTGACAAAACCCTAGTTTTTCTATCTCTAATAGAAAAGGGTGTACTATCCAACAATTGGAATCACGTCTATTGATATCTGATATAAGACTTCTCTTATAAAGATATCACTTAACCCTTTTAATCTAATTAGAAAATAAGGTATTATTTAATTAATTAAATTCTTTTAATTAATTAAGCTCCCTAATCTTATTAGGGATAATTTATTAAACTCTTTTAATTAATTTAACCTCCTAATCTTATTAGGAATATATGAGAGTACTTTTATTAATTAATTCTCAAACTCTTTTAGGAATTAAATAATAATAATAATAGTAATAATAATAATAATAATAATAAGACTTCTCTTATTAATTTATATTTAATATTTCTAAAATATTAAATAATAAATATTAAGCTATTTAATTTATTTTATCACCATAAATTAAATTAAATATACTTAACTTATTATTACGATTATGCCATTAACTTCTTAAATAATTATTCTTCCTTTTATGGTGTGACCCTTTAAGTTCTCCATATTAAACCGGTTGTGGATAAATCAATTAGAACAATTCTAATCTTATTTAAATAAATAAATTAAAATATTTATTTACTTAAATAAATAATATTTATTCTACAATAGGGATAAGCCTCTCTAGCGATTAACGACTTTTCAGATAATATAGCTTTCAACATTAATCATAAAAGAACATTTGGATAAATAGTTACCGTACAATTCAATCCTTCTACCATACAATGTCTCAATTAAATATAAGACATGGAATTACTGTCTAGTCTTAATTTATTTAATTATATGTATTTTGACTCTTAAATGCACAACTCCAAATAATGCAAATTAGAAACTCCATTCTAATTTCATTCTGCCTTAGCCAAGGACTACTGGGTTGTTATTTATCGAATCACATAAGACATTTCTCTTCTTTTACTAGAAGCGATAAATTATTTATTGATCATACATTATCTCCTTGTATAACTTATTATACCCAAGCATACACTTTGATATACCCTAAGGGTCTTAAAAAATAAGTCAAAGTATAACTCATCATACATAAGATACTTTGATGATCTCAAGTCCAAAGATCACTTGTACTATTATCACTACAGGAATTTCTATTGACAGTCAAGTAAAACTCCATTAGGTATTCCTTAGCGAGCCATATTCAGTGAACTTATTCTCTAATAAGCACCTACATACTTGCTTTAGTGTCTCCACACAAATGATCATGAGATCAATCATCTCATTCAATGAGCAAGCAACGTATGTACCAATCTATCCGGATTCACTAATCCCTAATTTAGTAATCCAACGATTGTGAACTATTTTAGTTTCAAGCTTTCTAAGAATTTAGATCTCATTAGAATGATCATCATCATTATTCTAAAAGCATTGCTTAAAATTATGGGTTTATCACATATTATAAAGCAGCATCATGTAGATAATTAAAAGTCTTTAATAAATTAATACTTTTATTAATAAATAAATAAGATTGTTACAAAGTATATGCTTTATGATCAAACATGATTAGCTTGTGTGCATACTACTTTTAATCTCCCACTTGCACTAAAGCCAATCGTTATGGTATCTCATACACTTCTTCTCTAAGTGACGATTATCCTGCTGTTGAATAAGCTTCAGTATATGGATATACGTGTAATGTTGTTCTTGAGAATCCACTATCTCTATAGTGATTTCCATCATTCAATGATTCCTTTAATCAAATGAAAGTGCTGCAACACATGTTTAGATCCAATATGAGACTTAGGAACTATTCATAGTTTTGTAATGAACTTTTCATCCAAACAATCAACTTGCAACTTCATTTACAGCTATATACTTTGTCTTTATCACTAAACCAACAACTCTTTGCTGTTTGAAACCTTTCCAATTTACTGCACCACTGTTTAAGGTAACACTTTACCTTCAAGTGAATTTTCTGTTATCTTGGTCTCTCTGAAAAACTTGAGTCTGTTAAGCCCTCTAGTTTTAATTTAGACCCACCATAAATTTTAATCACATCCTTAGTGCCGGTTAAGTACTTTAAGATGTTTTTCACTGTCTCACAATGATCTTTCCAGAATATGACCGATCAACATCAGGTCTCGTATATTTCATTGTATACATGATTGTCTCTCATGCGATCTCTCTTTTCAGGAGTCTATGGAGACTATTAAAAGAGATACACTCCATGGCTCATCAACATGAGACATCTCTTGAAGTTTGTCATGCTAAACGACTTTAGCATCAAATGAATATACGTTCCTTGGATTAAGTCGAGCATCCTCTTAAATTTATTTATATAGATTTGTATCCTCAATTAAGATACTCTTCCCAAATCATTCATGGATGAATATTTAGATAACTTTATTTTTACTGATTGTATCATTGGCATGTCATTCCTTATCCGTAGTATATCAACATATAATACTAGGAATATCACGACGCTCCCACTGACCCTTTTGTACACACTAGGTTCATTCTTATTTTTGATAAAATCAAACTCTTTTGATTGTCTCATCAAAATGAATGTTCCACATTTGAGAAGTTTGCTTCAATCCATTTCTCTGAGTGTCTACAATTCTTCCCTCATCATATGTAACTGGATTATCATCTTCTATGATACGTACCTCACCATCATTATCCATGATGAGTCCATACCTCCTAGGTATCTTCGGTACTATTCCAGATTTACGATTCAGTTGTGGTACAATAGGTCTATCTACAGGTTCCTCTTAGTTGACTTTTAGTATTTTGTGGTTCTTAAACTCTTCAAGATCTATTATCCTCCCACTAGCCCCTTTAATGATAAACACCTTTATCTTAGAAGGTAGCGTGTTTCGCAACAAACACCTTTTGATAAGTAGGATTATAGAACATATACCTTAAACTTACTTTAGGATGTCCCACAAATCTATACTTGTCAAATCTTGTCCCAATCTTATCATTTGAAACATTCTCACATAAGTTGGACAACCCCTTATCTTAACATACTAAAATTAGGAATCCTTCCTGTCCATAACTTTTATGGAGTCTTGTGGTCGAATTTTGAGGTTACCTTTTCGTAGATAAGCAACAATTTCTAGGACATTATCCCTGAAGGATACTGAAATGTCGGTAAAATCATTATGGACTGTACCATGTCCAATAAGGTATGATTTTTTCTTTTAGATACACCAATAAATTACTGTGTATCAGGAGGAGTCCATTATGAGAAAACCATTTGAGATGATCTAGAAACTTATTGCACAAATATTCCTTCATCGATCTAATCAAATAATCTTAATAATTTGCCAATTTATTTCACTTCTGAATTCTTTGAACCTTTCAAATGATTCAGACTTGTATTTCATCAAATACAAACATTCAACTGTTTGAATGATCGTCATATTTTCTTATACTAGTTTGTCCAATATGCAAAATAATTATTTATGTAAGTCAAGTACACAAATCCATTAAGTAACATTCCAGTTCTATAAAAACTTTATTATTATTATAAATAGAACAAAAATTGTTCTTAAATAAAATACCAAAGATTTTATTGTCCAACAACAAAATGAAAATAATATTTTTAACGAGAACTGGAATACAATAACAATTTATTGACTTAATATATTTACCCATAGGCATTGCTAAACTTTAAGTTTCTATGGCTAATGTTGCAACCTTTGCATCATTTCCCACACATAGGATTACTTATCTTTGTTTAGCTTTCTACTTCTGCTGGGTCCCTTCATAAATCTATATTTATGATAACCAAAGCCGGTATTCAATACCCAAGTAGAACCTTAACTTAAAAAAAAACTATTTCAATTATGAACAAAAATATATTTGTAACCGAAACTTCACTAAGCTTCTTCTGATTAGCTCTGCAAGATGCTTCTCGCAGTTTCTTTTCCAGTGGCCAAGCTTATTGTAGTGGAAGCAAACTCCATTGCTATCTGTATCAGTTTTGTTCTTATTATCCTTTGTTTTTGCCTTTTCTATTTACCTTCTTAGAATCGTTCTTCTTTTTAGAAGATCCTTTGGCCCCTACCAGTAAGACTTGGTCTTTAATGGTTGGCAAGTGACTCTCAACATTTTTCAATATGTTAAGCAAATCAGCGAAGCTGATATCTAGCTTGTTCATATGAAAAATTCATAACAATTGTGAGAAGGAGTCCAGAGTGACTACAAGATCAAATCTTAGCTCAGCTCTCCATCAATGACAAAACCCGTTGTCCTTATAATTCAATCAAATTGATCATATTAAGGACTTTTGTCGGTACTGTAGTGTCATTGGTCATTGTAGATCGGAAGAGCTCCTTAGATATTTGATATCTATCAGTCCTATTTTTCTCACAATCAACTACTTGATGTGCAGGAGTATAGTAGGAGCATCCATAGTTTCATGTTGACGCTGAAGCTCGTTACTCATGGATGCGAGCATGATGCATTGAGCCAACTATGCATCATCTTGTCACTTTCTAAAAGTAACAATCTCTTCCTCAGAGGCATTGTCTGCAACCATCGTAAGAAAGACGTATTAAGTACATAAGATAGCTTTTCAGCCATGAGAACTATTCTCAAATTTCTTAACCAATCCGAGTAATTCGGTCCGGTTAATTAACATCTAATATGTTTTGCAGTGATAGTAATTTAGACATTGTAAAATTATGTAAATGAATTTGTTCTTAACAACATTTTAGCATAAATTCTTTTATTAATTACCAAAATAATTTAGGTCTTATTTTAATTTGGTATCTCCCGCTATTTTCTTTAAACTATATTACCCTCAATATATATAGTTCGACAATATCTAATTGAAGATATGCTAGTGAGAATAAGGATCTCATTTCAAATGTATATGGTCTTGTGGTGACACAACAAACTATATATAAATAAATAGGTAGATAACTCTTATCAATTATATCAACTATGCAACTCCTTGTATTTTGCCTCTTAGATTATTTTGATCAAGTGGTGGCACATCCGAATCAAAATTATCCAAGTTAAGTCCAACCTAGCACTTCCATATATTCAAAAAAGAAAAACATTGTCCTTGTGGTGACACAACAAAACAACATTGTTTAATTTTCTTTATAAGCATCAAATGTGATAAAATTAACATCTCAAAGAATTAAGATAAGTCTTGTAGTGACACAACAAATTTATAATAATTAATTGATACTCTATTATTTTTATCATGCTAGAAGGCGACGTTCGATATTTCAAATATCTTTGAACGCTTAGGACTTAATATAATTTATTTTAGGGGTTTGTTATTAATTTGTCTCATCTTGTTTAGCGCGCATGCACACACACACACACACACACACACACACACACACACACACACACACACACACACACACACATATATATATATATATATATATATATATAGTATAAGCATGCACATATAGAATACTATATTCTACCCGGGTTGATTATGGACATTATTCTAGTTTGGTTCACTAGAGCCACTAAGTGAACCAAAAGGTCAAACCTAGGGATGCAAGAATTAATATTTAAATATAACTATTACATTTAAACCTGGGCTCTATTACAAATGGGTCTTCAAGCGCTCCTTGCTCCTTGATCTCCAATTCTTCCAAATTAATTCTAACTATTCCTATTACAAAACTATTTAAAATAAATAGAAACCTTGATCAATAGTCAATGAGAAGTACATAGGAGGAAGTTAGAATTTACATTAAGAAAAAATTAGAGAAGACGAGGTACGCAGACCCCATTTAATAAAATTCATACATTCATGCATCTAACTAAAATAAAATCCAATCACATTGGTCAATAGTCCATAATCAATCTCATTTATTATCGTACACATTACCATATGCATCAATAAATAACATTCATCTCATGAATAATAAACATTCAATATATATATTGATATCATTTAATGGGCAAATTTAGTTAGTATAAAATCTAATTTTGAATCAAAATAAACTCCTTTATTTTAATCCAAATTTAAATCAAAATAAACCTCTTTTATTTTAATTTATCCTATTTTGAATAAAATAAACTATTTTATTTTAATTAAAATCTTTAATCAAAATAAACTCATTTATTTTAATTAATTATGGAATCCAATCCCAAGAAAAAAAATAACTCCTTTATTAAAGGAAACACGAATTCTCTTTCCTATTAACAAATAAACTCCTTTATTTTAAATAATATGAAATCTTATTCCATATCTAAATAAACTCCTTTATTTAAGAAAATACGGATTCTCTATCCTATTCACAAATAAACTCCTTTATTTTGAATAATGTGAAATCTTATTTCATATCTAAATAAACTCTTTTATTTAAGGAAATACGGATTCTCTTTTCTATTCACAAATAAATTCCTTTATTTTGAATAATATGAAATCTTATTTCATATCTAAATAAACTCCTTTATTTTAAGGAAACATGAAATCCAATTTCAACTCCAATTAGTTATCATGGAATCCAATTCCAACTCTAATTAGTTAGCATGAAATTCAATTTTAAAATTAAAATAAATTTTTTATTTTAATTATAAAATAATTGAAAATAATATATATATATATATATATATATATATATATATATATATATATATATATATATATATATATATATATATATATATATATATATATATATATATTATAACCAAGCCCATGACAAGTAATCATAAGAATGATACTTCCTTTATAACGATTTTTTCTATTTTTTTTCACAAATTTTATTAAACAAAACTATGCTCAATTAAATTATTCTAAATGCATATCAATATACATAGCAAATTAAAATAATAAATAATTCGCATAAAGGTTTGGCTCTGATGCCATTGTTAGGTTTGTAATATTCATGAACGCAATCATATTGCACAGAATAAACAGAAGCATGAAAAATCAGAGTTTTAAAATTTTACAAACCATATACCTAGATCATCCTTTATGCACAATTATTAATTAAACGAAAATATGAAGAACAAGAATCATACCTTTGAAGATTCGAGCTTCCTTAAGTATAAGTTCACCTCCAATCTTTTTCGCGTTCAACTTGAATCCACCAGATTTGGTTCCTTCCTTTGATCAACGTTAGCCATCCAAGTGTTTGTCCTCTAGAGGTGATCCCCCAAGGAAGAAGAAATATTCAAGAAGAAGGGTGTTTGGCAAAATACTAGTTTTTCTATCTCTCATAGAAAAAGGTGTACTCTCCAACAATTGGAATCACGTCTATTGATATCTAATATAAGACTCCTTTTATAAAGATATTAGTTAACCCTCTAATCTAATTAGAAAATGGGGTATTATTTAATTAATTAAATTATTTTAATTAATTAAGCTCTCTAATCTTATTAGGGATAATTAATTAAACTCTTTTAATTAATTTAACTTTCTAATCTTATTAGGAATATATGAGAGTATTTTTATTAATTAATTCCCAAACTACTTTAGGAATTAAATAATAATAATAGTAATAATAATAATAATAAGACTCTTTTTATTAATTTATATTTAATATTTCTAAAATATTAAATAATAAATATTAAGCTATTTAATTTATTCTATCACCATAGATTAAATTAAATATACTTAACTTATTATTACGATTATGCCATTATCTTCTTAAATAATTATTCTTCCTTGTATGGTGTGACCCTTTAGGTTCTCCATATTAAATTGGTTGTGAATAAATCAATTAGAACAATTTTAATCTAATTTAAATAAATAAATTAAAATATTAATTTATTTAAATAAATAATATTTATTCTACAATAGGGATAAGCCTCCCTAGCGATTAACGACTTTCCAGATAATATAGATTTCAACATTAATCATAAAAGAACCTTTGAGTAAATAGTTACTGTACAATTCAATCCTTCCACCATACAATGTCCCAATTAAATATAAGACATGGAATTACTGTCAAGTCTTAATTTATTTAATTATATGTATTTCGACTCTTAAATGCATAACTCCAAATAATACAAATTAGAAACTCCTTTCTAATTTTATTCTGTCTTGGCCAAGGACTACTGGGTTGTCATTTATCGAATCACATAGGATATTTCTCTTCTCTTACTATAGATTCTTTATTGATCATACATTATCTCAATGTATAACTTATTATACCTAAGCATACTCTTTGATATACCTTAAGGGTCTTAAGGAATAAGTCAAAGTATAACTCATCATACATAAGATACTTTGATGATCTCAAGTCCAAAGATCACTTGTACTACTATCACTACATGAATTCCTATTGACAGACAAGTAAAACTCCATTAGGTATTCCTTAGCGAGCCACGTTCAGTGGACTTATTCTCTAATAAGCACCTACATACTTGCTTTAGTGTCTCCACACAAATGATCATGAGATCAATCATCCTCATCCAATGAGCAAGTAACGTATGTACCAATCTATCCGGATTCACTAATCCCCAATTTAGTAATCTAACGATTGGGAACTATTTTAGTTTTAATCTTTCAAAGAATTTAGATCTCATTAGAATGATCATCATCATTATTCTAAAAGCATTGCTTAAAACTATGGGTTTATCACATATTATAAAGCAGCATCATGTAGATAATTAAAAGTCTTTAATAAATTAATACTTTTTATTAATAAATGAATAAGATTGTTACAAAGTATATGTTTTATGTTCAAACAAGATTGGCTTGTGTGCATACTACTTTCAGCGTATACTTCTCAACGGATATATTTCGAAGGAGTTTAAAAGACAACATCTTTCAAAAGTAAATATCATGATGAGCACTGAATGTTAATATACAAGGAAAACATCATCAAAGATGAACATTGAGTTGAACAAAAGAAAACTTAGAGTAAGGTCCACCATACGACTAGAGAAATATTTAAGGTTGCCAAGTATAAAAGAGAAGGAGATTAAATGTGATAACCCGAATTTTTGAAAAGTATAAAAATAAGAATTTAATAAATAAAATTCTTATTATGAAACGTAATGGGCTTGAATGTATGAATGTAGATGTGGTGAATACATTTATGTGATTTATGTGTTAGATTTAAAATGTATATAATTATGAAGTATATACATTTTTTGGAAAATAAGATTCAATAGTGAATTAAACTATCACTATTGAAGAAAGTGGATGAAATTAATTATGAAATATGATATGGATAATTTGTGATTAAAGTTAAGTGTATAATTATCCAATTTTGATTAATAATTAAAATTCATGTAATTAGAATATGAGGTAATTTTTATATGCATGGAAATGTCTAAAGTGTGGAATTATGTAAATGTGTGTGTGTGTGTGTGTGTGTGTGTGTGTGTGTATATATATATATATATATATATATATATATATATATATATGTAAATGTATGTATCTGTTGTAAGAACAAAAATAGGATTGTTGGGAATAAGAAATAAACAATTAAACAAAGTGGCTGAGTCATATCTTTCAAAGTAGGAGATGTCATCTACTTATGATAATGGGGACATTAAGCATACAGTGTTTAAATTAAAGAGAGAGATAATAAGCCACTGTGGGGAGATTTCTAAAATGGATATGTAATGACCATATATAATTTTTTCTCTGTTCAACTTCCCTCCACCATCTCTATCTATCTCTCTACTTCCTTAGAAACAAAGGTTGATACAGAACAGGGACAAAATAGTTTGTGTGACGCTCCCAAATCTATACACCCACGGTATCCGATCTGGTGTTCATAACTAACTAATTAATATAACGCTCCCAAATCTATACACACGTGGTATCCGATTCCGTGCTCATATCTAACTGTTTATCTATACATATTTGATAAGATACAATTCCTATTTATCTAAAGTTCACAGCATCCCATAACAGATAATAATTCTTGTTAGAACTATTGTTGTGTTTAGATAACCTCACTAGATGTATAGACTGTATCTTTAAATAGTATCTATCTATCTGAAATCCAGAATATCAGCAATAACATAATAAGTCCATATTGCCACTATCCTCCCTCAGATGTATAGTCTATATCTCGTGAATATCTCAACCATATCAGTAATACCTATCTATCTGAAATCCATAGTATCAGTAATAACAAGAACAATCCATATTGCCAATACCCCCACTTAGAAATATAGTTCCCAAAGATATCCTACTAAAACAATAATTCTAATAACACATCTAAGAATGTAAATGTAACACGAGTGCGGAAACAAAAGATGATATTATAGCTTATATAAAAGGTTCAATTACATGGTTCTTCATAAAGAGTTCTTTATTACAACTGTCTTTACAAGACTTACATTACACTAGAAAGTAATTTAAACTAATCTAAAGATGACCTTTTCCCCTTGATGGTTCCAGACGTGTCGGGTTACCATCTAATACTGCAAATGAAATGATTTGCAAGAATGAGTTGTGACAAGCTCCGCAAGTTTATATTTATAAACATAATGTAGGATTTGAAGAACGACAGTTCAAT
Source organism: Panax notoginseng (assembly GCA_016801055.1). Taxonomy (NCBI): domain Eukaryota; kingdom Viridiplantae; phylum Streptophyta; class Magnoliopsida; order Apiales; family Araliaceae; genus Panax; species Panax notoginseng. The sequence continues at coordinate 80,000,713 of CM029016.1, read as the reverse complement.
AATTTTACTCAACTGAGTGTTGATTACCATTTTTGGAATTTTTATTTCAACTATTTCTATCAATCACAAAGACTTAGAAATCTTGTTCGGATATGAGATAGGGGATCAGCTAATTCAACATCCTAGGAGTATGCATATCATCCTAATTGTGCCCACGTGCACATAGTGTCAATTTATTGACACAATATAAATCCCTCCCAGGGAAGTTTCAACTTAGTATAGGATATCTTACTAAAATAATTTGGTTCGACATAACAGTTTATGCTTGATAAATAATAATTCAATATCACATGAATAAATAATTTATTTCTTAGTTATGCTGAAGCTATAGCAATAACTTCACAATAATAGGTAACACATGTGGTTTGGTATAATATATCGAAAAGCAATCAAGATTAAAATATTGCTCGAAGTAAAAGTAGGCTTCAAAAACTTGCGTAGAGAACTTGCGTAAAGTAACAAGATAGATTAGAAGACTTGCTCAATAAGAGGTTAAGGTTAGAAAACTTGTGTAAAGTAATAAAATAGGTTAGAAGACTTGCCTGTGCGAAGATCGTCTATGTAACACTACTCAAAATGTTTAGGATACCTAAATATGTTCAAACATATTTATATAACACATTAGTATTGATAACAATACCTGACTACTCAACCTTTTCAAGTTCGGTCTCAGTTTGACATGATTTTGGTGTCCTAAAACATTATCGAATATTTAACAAGTTAATATCTGGGTTAAACTTTAATTATAAACCTTATTATGCTTTTGAATAATTTATTTATCATTTATAAGAATTTTTAGAAGCTTATAATAATTTTTAGATATTTAATTATCTATTAAAATGATTTTTAAATTATTATTTATTATTTTTAAATAATTAATATTCACTTAGAATATATTTAAAACTTTATTACTATTTTTAAATAATTTATAACTATTAAATATGATTTTTAAATCATTAATATCATTTTTAAATAATTAATTATTATTTTATAAATGATTAATCTAATTAAATCATTAATAACTTATTTATTAATAATATTTAAATAAATACAATATTTATGAAATTTATGTAAAATATTAAAAGTTAATTTTTATAACTTGAAATAATTTTATAATTATTTATTAATTATTTATAATTTATTTAATTTTATTTACTATATGTCGCTAAAGGTCTATAGTGACAGAAAGTGTGGCTATAGGTGTTCTTCAGCCTTGAAGAACAACCTTAGTCATTGCTTAGGGGTCACTTTGACCTAACTTTAATTTCTAGTTAATTATGATTCTAGGTTTGCAAGTGTATTGGTATTGTAGTACTCAAGAAAGGCTACAACAACAATACAAAGCTTAGACTTTAGCAATAACATAACATGAAGTTATAATGTTAAAAGTCTCTATCAGAGCTGTTCTTAGGTTTCTGGGTAACCCAGAACAGTGGTCATGGTCGGTCAACGCTTTTGTGGCTCAAATATCTTTCAATTCGTGTATTAGATGTGTGTTCTAGTTGTTGTAACATGTAGTCCATATACCAAATTACATATATGAAACACTGGTTTGGACTGAGTAAGAGTTTAAGGACTAGATCTAGGCTGGTCAAAGTACAACCAAAGACTGTTCTTGGTGTTCTTCATGTTTCTGGGTTTTCCAGAAAATGCAGTCATGATCGGTCAACGATATTTGACCATTAATTCTAGTAAACCTATGAATTAAATATGAATTTGAGTGTCATAGATATATAGTATATATGTTAGGGTATCATTATATAACACTTAGACAGCCCTATAACAAACAGGAAGTAAAATAGAAGCCGGTCAAACCACCCTGTTCAACCTGTTCTTGAGGTTTCTGGGTAACCTAGAAACCAGAAACTCGTGGTCGGTCAATGACCTTTGACCACTCATACCTTTCAATATATGAATCCAATGGTCCTTATTCTTCTTCTAGCTTACTAACCTCATGTAATACTACAACTAGCATACAATTAATAAACTTAGATATTAACATACAATGATCTACAGGCTTTGACATTAGGCTGTCAGACTTGTTTTTCCAGAATTTTCAGATTGCTTAAAACGCCACTTTGGTGCATCTAGATGTTATGGAAACATGATCTACCAACCCAGAACACTTACTTAAATGTAATTACACCTAATTAAACAATAAACATCAAATCTAACAAAGCATCAAAGATCTAGGGTAAAATTAGGGTTTATACCTTTCTTGATCAAAAACTTGATTTCTACTTCTGATTCTGATCTTGCTACTACCAGGGCTTCTTATGGTATGTAATATGAGTATAGAGGTTTAAGAAATTCGTGGGTTTGGCCAAGGATAGGGCTGGTATTTATAGAATTTTGCAACTACGATTTTGGTCATTTTTCACCTACTTGCCTCCACAAAGATATGATCCTTTGAACTTGTGCTGCTTGGGAAGTGATATCAGGTCATGTGCAGTATTGGAACTTGGTTTCGTGTCTTGCCCAGCTACTTGTGAGCTAGTTCATCATAATTAGTAGCCTAATCTTGCCCTAATCCACCTTAATCTTGATTAGGGTTTTGGATTTTATGATTAAGATTACTTAATAATGTAAATAACACCTAATTAAAGTTTAATAACCATGATTAGGGTTTAAGATAACCTAATTAGGGTTAGTTCTAATCATTTAGGATTAAGGTTTAGGTATTAGGTTTATGGTTTTGTAATTTAGGTTTAGGGTTTCCTAATTTAGGGTTTTCACATATCCCAACAAGCAGCCAAAGCGTTTTGTCAGTGTAAGCACGACAAAGTAGCTTGTCAAAACACATATAATGAAAAGTCTGATTTCGGAAAAAAAATGAAGCACAAGGTGTCAAGCACGTTAATTTTTGGATAACAATCTATTTGAACTAATTTCTATAGTAGAGTATATAACAACACAATACACATTCAGAACAGAGAGATTTTATTTAATAAACACAGAATTTACATAACCGAGTCTTATTAGGGTTTTGGGATTTCACAGATTGTAGAAAAGAAAATCCATCTCATGCTATATCATTGTACTTCAATCCTGTTCCAGTTTATTCCTTGAACCCTCAATATCATTACAACCATTCCACACCTTCTTCTACTTTCTCTATATTGTCAAACCCGTGTGCTCCCAATCGTTGTCTAAAACCTTCTTGGGTTCGGTTAAAAACATGAAATTCATCAAGGAAGTGAAACTATAAAACTTAATTGCAGTTCTTTACAATAATTAACAATTAGGGTTCAAGAAATATTATATCAATTACTGTCCACAAAGAGGATTGAAGTTGGAATTTTATCAAGTAAATAAGGAGAGTTCAAAACTTTTGGTTTGGTTAGCAAGAATTGAATGTTATTTTTTATATAATTGATGGAATAACTGTTATGTTAACTATGATTTAGTGTGAAAGAGATTAGTTGTGTTGTGTGGAGTAATAAGGGAGGAAAATCTGGGTTAAGACAAACATAAACATCTGTGAATTCTGTCCCGAAAAAGGTTGCACATTAGATGTTTGTTAAAAGTCCTCTATGGACTATTTTGGTTAAAAACCAAATATTAGACAAAACCAAGACTTGAACTAGATGTATATCCTTTATATGATGATAAATAAAGAGTTTGGGCATACTAAGTTAAAACGAAAAGCAATTTGAAACCAAAACAAAGATTGAAAAGTTGTAAGATGGGTCAATGTTGGCCACAATTTTTGGGCTGATTGTAAGATATGAAATGGATGTCTATTAATATAAAATCATAGTTTAACACGTCATTTTTATCCTACTCAACAATAGACTTGAATCGAGATAAAAGCTAGAATTTTAAAATTTCTCAAAGTGGCCAAAATGAGAAGAATGTCGATGCGTTTCAGCAGCAGTAGTTTACAGCGGCATGTTGTAGGGCAGCACAAGGACGTCCTTGCGCTCTGAACTATTATGTGTTATTTACCCAAGACGTTTGGTTAAAATTTTCTTAAATGGAAGGGTACACCACCTATATAGTATTCAAAATTCAACACAAAATGAATTAAGGATGTGGGGAATTAAAACTACGCGAAGCAAGGGGCAAGGAAAGCAGTTGCTGCCTATTGGCAGCGGGGTGGTAGCGAATAGCTGCTATAACAGCTTGGTACGAGCAAATTTTGGCCTTGTGTATCGGGTTGCTAAATCACTCGCAAAGATTAGTTTACAATTTTTGTTGTTATGGAAAGATATATGAGGTATAACCTATCTTAAACTCAATATAAAGGAGTCAATAGGTTAAGATGATAAAGTTAGCAAGAATAAGTGTTCAAATTTAAGGATTTCCCAACCAAGTTAGATTTGGCTACTGAAATTATAGGCTAACGGCCTTTTTTGGTAGTCTAAAGAAACGTAATAGTATTTAACACATTGGTGCATGGAAATGAAACTATAAATTATTACGAAAACTATATGTTACTTATACAAGTTATAATTGCACTCAATACATAATATACGCTAAGTATCCACTGTGTATACTTGAGTTATGCATAAAGAGTATGGAATACCCATGTATTAAGTTACAAGTGGGTTATAAATGAAATTGTGGTGTATTCACGTACTAAAATCATGTCGAAGTTTATTAAAGCGAGAAATGATTACTGTAAGTAAAAGGATAAAAGATTTGAAAAGAATACAAAAGTTTTTCAAATGTAAAAACATAAGTTAATGATGTGGCCAATATGGATATGTAATATATAACTATACATGTTATATGATATGGACATGTAACTAATATGTTTTTATATGTGAATATAATTATTAGGAGTCTTGAAAGAAAGTTAAGTGTATCCTGATGTACCAAGATGTATATAAAACATAGTCTATCAACCATATGGGAGTATATCCATTCGGAGCATACTAAAAGCTATAAAAGTGATATGTAAACATAATTTACATATATGGTTAATACATCAGTATATTGAGAATACGTGGACAATGTGGAAAAGCTATTTTAACAGTTATACTTCGGAACCGAACGATTTTCTAAATACAAAATGAGGATTATGCAAACGGAGTTGAAAACTCAACGTTTAACATAAATAAGCGTGTAGGTATAATACATATAAATAACTATTTCTCTACAAGCCAAGTAAATGAGGCAAGGTTTGACATTATAATAGAGACGTATATGCAAAAGCATATATTTACCTCATGTATACATAAAATGGGGAAAAGTAATGTTATATGAATGCATTTAGCCTAGAAAGCTAGTATTTGTGTAGAATAGCATTTAAATTACTCACGAAAGCAAAAATAATGGCTTTTTATAAATATGGCAAAGTAAAGGCACATTATGCACTATATGACTATAAGTCTAGATATAGACGCGAAGTTAAATGTCTGTAAATGCATTAAAAAAGGTTTATAAACTG